>QTSX02007139.1:0-315577 GCA_014839935.2 Entomophthora muscae | reverse complement strand
AGTCCCTATGGGGTTCCTGGTCACCAGTCCCCAAAGTGTGTCCTAGGGCATAGCCAGGGACCGGCTTGGAGGAGTTGTCATTCTCCAACAGTGGTGAATGGTTAGTTAGGAGCTTATAATTGGCCTGCATAAGAGCAAACTCTTCTAGTACCTTCCCAATCACTAGCCAAGTGTCCCCACCATACACTTGTACTTCAGCAGGTGCCAGCCCTTTTGTAGGCCAATACCAATCCTGTAATAGTCTTGCAAACTCTCCCCCAATGAACTCTCTTCCTCTATTTGTCATTTCCAGATTCCTAGTCACCTTTTCCCACTCCTCCTGGGCAGACTTACTAGAGGCAAACTTCCTGTACCCTAGGCAATAGGATTCCTTGTCCCCTGGGCTAGGATAGAAAATGTGGGGTAATTGACTCATAGAACTTATATCCTTTATTAATGCGGGAAATTTAGATAGGGGTTGTAATAGGCGCTTTATTCACAGTCAGAAGGAATATCCCCTTAGAAACCTTCTGGTATATGGCCTTGGGATAGGGAATAATGAGGGGTTTGTGCCAATACTTGGAGTCCTTTAATAATCTCTTGGACTCCTTGTACTTGGTCTTTGGCTCCTGCACCTTGATCTTGGGCTCCTGCACCTTGGTCTCGGGCTCCTGTGTTCTGATCTTGGGTTCCTGTGGTCTGTTCCAGCTCTGGCTTCCTATTCTTGGTCTTTGGCTCCTTCTGTAGCTTTTGTGACCTTTGTAATCCACTTGATCCTGTCCCTGAAGAGTCTCAAATAGCTCTCCCTTTTTATAGCCCCTTGTTTCAGACCAAAAACCTCTCTTAGAACTCTGGTTTTTCAAAGCTTAAACTATCCAGTTTTTCTCCTCTTATAATATATTAAACCTTTAAACTTACTTTAGCCAATGAAAGCCCTGAATTTTCTGCTTCTGCTCCTTATTTTTTAGGCTTTAACTCTTAAGTTAAAGCCCTTAAAACACTGATCAAATAGACTCTGGCTTGCAGCCAATCACACACCTTGATTCAACGGGTTTTCCAAAAAGGTTTCCCCAGATGACCCATTCTTGACCCTGGTTTGAACCTGAGGCTGTCTCACTCCGGTTAAACAACTGCTCTGCGTTTCAAAAAGTTTCACTGTAATACCCGTCACGTTTCCCCAGTGAATCTCAAGCGCTTCCACATATGTTTTACTTAGGCAAATTTTGACCCTTAGATTTTTCAACGTTTTTCTGTGTTTCTCTGTTTTTCTCAACGTTTTTCAACTTCAAACCTGCTTGCTGCTTGTCCTTTTGCCTCTCCCAGTTGTTCTTGGCAAAATTTGCTCTTTTGCCCTCACAGTTTCTCTGTTCTTCTTCCAGCTTCTTTCTGGCTCATTTCCTCTTCAATTCTTCTTTCTAAAATAATATATAGTTCTAAAAAACTATATATTATTTTTCCTCCTCTTTCTTTTTATTTTTATGATATTAAATCCTTTTTTAATTATAATCAGACAGTATTTAATTATTATTTAACTGCTTCTTTTTATCTATTTTCCTCTCAAAAGACACTAAAATCAGCTCTTCCAGCCTCTGCATCCAGTCTGGCTAGTTCATCCTCTCAGCTCTTCAGTCCTTCACCACAAATTTCTGGTCCTTTGACCTTCCTGCTTTATGATCAGCTATTCCTGCATCATAATCTTCTTGTACTTCAACTTTTCCTCAACCAGTTCCTCAACAAATCCTTACTTAGAACCTTCTTAGTTCCCTCTGCACACTGAATCATATAGGTTCCCACAATTCAATATGAATTAAAAGTCCATCAACTAGCCTTCACTGTGACCAAACAGTCCCTCCTGCTAGTCTTCTCTTTTAATTCCATGAACCACCTTGGTTCTTTATCTCAGTCCCCATTACCAGAACTTGTAGACCCAGGCATGAGTCTACATTGAACTGGTAATTGACTGGGCCCTTGCAAGTGGCAATCCACTTAGGCCATTCAACCATAGATCAATATATATGTGTTGTCTTTACTCACCCAGGTGATTAAGTCTGGGCTTTCAGTCGCAGAGTAATCAGCTCCACTTCCCAGAGGCCTGATCACACTAAGTTCTGCAGCTTGTTTCCCCAAGAAAACCGCCTTGGTGACACCTCTGAGCAAATCTATACCCTCCAATGCTCACTTTGGGTTCCCTCAAAGATCCCATAGGGGCATAAACAAGGACACCCTACCAGTCTGTTAGGTAGGGTGCTTGCTCACAGACCTCCTGAAAGTGTATTAGGGTACTTAGAGCTCTCAAAGCTCTTCCCCTCCCTGGCAGCCCGCGTTACCCGCCAGGGGTCCAAAACCTACTCCTCCCCAGACAGACAAAGTTCCCTGCTTGCTATCTCAGTCTTCACCCTTCTTCAGCCACAGTTTCCTGCGGGGTGAAGCACTATAGCCCAAAGCAGCCAATTCCTTCTGCTGGGTGGAGGCAACATCTGCCTCTGGTAGTCCTATGTTACCTACCAGCCAGGCCTTACTTACCCTAGTAGTCCATGTTAACTACCAGGCTCATCCTACTTACCCCTAGTAGCCCTATGTTACCTACTAGCTTATAGCGTCACCAGCTAACCACACATTGTCAACTTCAGCATATTGTCTTTATTTGAAGCCAAATCAACCCTTGCCGGCAAAACAGCACACATGTGGATCACCACAGCCCCCTTCAAATGGACAGACAGCCAACAACAAGCATTCAAAGCGTTGAAGGCCAAACTCAAAGAGGCTCCTATCTTGGTCTATCCTGATAATGATAAAGATTTCATCTTGTATACTGACGCTAGTGGGGTAGCTGTGGGTGCCATCTTTGCCCAGCTTGACAATGAAGGCGTGGATGGACCTGTAGCCTACTATTTGCGGGTCCCCAATAAGCATGAGAAGAACTACAGCGTCACTGAGAAGGAATTCTTGGCGGTGCTGCACGTGGTAAAACAGTTCAGGAATTACATCTATGGGACCCACTTCACGGTGGTCACAGATCACTCCTCTCTCAAATGGCTGCAGCAGCTAAAGGAGCCTGAAGGTTGATTAGTGTGTTGGGCTCTGCGTCTACAAGGATATGATTTCACTGTGATACACCGTCCTGGGGCCCAACATCACAACGCTGATGGCCTGTCAAGGATGTCAATTCTAGCTATCTACCCTGCTGACGCTGATTGCCTATACAAATTAATAGGGTATCCTGACTCTTGGACCACTGAGCCAGAAGACATTTGTTTGGCGTTACAGACCCTATCCAAGGACACTGTAATTTGTGATAGACAGCCCTTCAAAAAGGTTAACAAAGCCTACCTACCCTATGTTTGCCCTAGCATGAGGATAGTCATTATCTTCCAAGCTCACATTGACACTGGACATGGAGGCATAGCAAAGACTTATGACTGGTTGTGCAAAAACTTCTATTGGGAAAACATGTGCATCCTGATCCCTGATGTCCTTTCCTCCTGTCATTCTGTCAGCTCCAACACCCTTGCCTGTCCCAACACCAGTTCAAGCTCATCCCTCCAAAGCATGCCTTCCACACAGTGAGTATTGATGCTGTTAGGCCTTTCCCTTGGTCTAGGTTTGGATGCCAGTTTATCTTAGTTGCCATAGACCATGTTAGCAAATGGGTCAAAGCCAGAGCAACAAAAAATATAACTGCCAAGACCACGGCTACTTTCTTGCTGCAAGACATCTTCTATCAACATGGCTGCCCCCAAGTCCTGCTTTCTGACAATTGTACCAACTTTAATGATCACCTCATCACTTCTATTGTCAAAGCTATGGGGACCCACCAATTGTTTTCTGCACCATAAAACCCCTCAACCAATGGAACTGTCAAACAAGCAAACTCCACCCTTGTGTCCATAATGAGGAAGCTCACACTCTCTGACGCTGCCAATTGGGATATGTTCCTCCCTAATGCTCTCTTTGCTTACCGCCTCAGTAAACACCAAGTGGCTGGTCAGTCCCCTTTTGCCATGCTGTATGGGTGTGAAGATGCCACCCCCTCAATCTTGGGACCCCCCTTGACTGAAGTTGATGTGTCTGCAAATCCTGAGTCCCATGTTAAAGACTTAACCAATTGTATCATTGACATCCAAGCAACAGCGTATTCCACTGCTTAAAAGGTCAAGGCTCTGGAGCTCTCCCTGTCCAATGCTGCTAGAGCCCCCCTCCCTGAGTATCAAATAGGCGATCTAGTTCTCTACTACCAGAATTGTACAGGTGGTAGAGCTCATAAGCTGGATTCCCTCTGGGTTGGGCCCTGTGAGGTCACCTTTAAGAAGGGTGTTGAGTATACTGTGAAACTACTGTCTTCTGGACGTCCTTGTGCCTGTGTTCACTCCAAATTCCTCCACAAGTATCAACTCCCTGTGTCCAATCTTGAGGGGGGAGATGTTGTAAATTGCGCCATTAATGCTATTTTGATATGGCCTTCAAATATTGATAGCTGCAAAGATTTGGCTGGTTTCACTTTCAAGTTTGGAAATTCCTTGCCTTCCGCAAATGGGACTTGTTTAATATCCACCCATTCCGGATTATTGTACCTGTCTATGATTGATCCTGGTATGACCTCATCCCAACGTGACCCCCTCAGCCACTCTGTCTTCCTAATGAGCGATCACCGTCCCTTGTCTACTATTTAAAGTAGAATCATTTCTCCTAATAAAGACAAGTTTATCCACATTTGTGTTGGCTTTAATAATCTTCAAGCTTTTTCCTGTCCTTTTTGCCAAAAGGACTTTCTCTTCTGTTTTTTCCAGGAAATTAAGGTATGTGCCCTTAATTTTGCCCTGAAGGCTAACCCAAGGCTAGCTTTGAACCTCAAATATTTTGTTATAAAGATTTGCCGCTGTGTCCTCCTGGATGTTGTCCCCAGGAGCCAAACACAACAGATAGGATGTGAAACCAACCAATTGGATACTAGTGCGTAAATATCAGAAAATGCACAATTGCCACAGCAAAGAAAATCAGCCAATTAATGGTAATAAACATTGATTTATTAACCCATTACATTATCATTACCTTGCAAAATCTGACTAGAAAGTTTAAAGAAATGTTATCAATAGGCAAATATACAAGCTGTAAATTCACTATATATAAATATTTGTACTAAGTGTTAATGGCTCTCTAATATAAACACAGTCTATTTATTTATTACAATAAAAAAAGACCTTGTTTACAATAAATTTTATTAAATTATGCATTGAGTTATGCACATATATCAAAATATCAAGAGTTGACGTCTAATTGCAATATTCTAATGTAAAATTTATATTTGTGGTTCTTAATTTATTATTGATAATGAAAAATATTTATGAAAATAGTTTATGTTATTCATAAAATACAACATTTTATTGATTATGAGAATTTCAATAATGTAAAAAGAATTTATTATTAATTATAAATCAAAAGAAATAATACAACTTTAATAATTTGTCACAAATTTTTTTATTTTACTGATCAAGGGACAAGTGGGGAAGGGAATGGGCAGAATGTATGTTTCCATCATCTGTGCCTGTGAAAGGGACAGCATCAGAGGTAATGGGAAGGGAATAGGTGGTGGTCTGGGAGTCAGGGTTGGAAGGTGGGTGGCTTGGTCTTGATGGGGGAGATGGGGAGGTGAGGTTTGCTGACTGGGAAGAGGCGGCAAAAGCTGATTGCTTCAATTGCTCACATTCTTCTTCTGTCACATATGTGGGCTTAACAAACCAAATGAATGGGCGTGGGGGGAGGCAGGAGTCCTTTCTAGACTTATCACTATAACTTGCATAGAAGATGATGAGATCTGATAAGTCCTGGAAAAATACAGAAGGGAAAGGCTTATACTCCTTCTCAATTTGAGAGCACAGTTCATTGTAGGTGGCAGACTTTAAGCACCTGAGAGTGAAACCAAAATTGTAAAGACATACATCTGCAAGATGCATGTCAGAGTAGTTGATGGGGTAGGAACAGCAAGTATGCCCCACAGCCCTGATTTTCTTGGTTGCCCATTCCCTCTGCTCCATCTCCGCACTCAGTACAACTGTGTACATAGCGTGCTGGGTAGCCAACTCCTCCAGCATGTCCTTGAGCTCTGTCTGGTAGGCATACCCATCTGCGGTGTTTGATATTGCCAAGTAATAATTGGCACCCAATGGGAAACTGCCAGAAAACCCCCAAAAAATGATAAAAAATTAGGCTTTGCTTGTAAATGTCAGATTGGATACACTTTTCTCCAAAATCTTGGCATACAACAAGAAGATGACATCATTACAGGGCCTCATTGTCCTTCTTTTGATAAAATTAATAATGTTTTCATTGTACAAGTCAGTATCCACCAAACTGAGGCCACTGAAAACCTGATTGGACAAGATTCTGACGGCAACCACAACTCCGTGCATCTATAAATTGACTATTCTTTTATTGATGAAAATGCTGTAGAGTCCCAGTTGGAGATAAACCTGGACCAGGGGCATCCGCAGGTCACACTCCATGATAGTCATCATGAGAGGGTGGGCTTTTTACCTTCAGTTGAAGTACAGGCACCAGTTGGGGTCTTCTTGGGAGAGGGCCACAATTGGTGTGGGCTTGCAGGGTTGCAGCCACAGTGAACTTTTCAAAACCCATCACAGCTGCAAATTTCCCAATGAACATAAACATCCCTTGTTTTTTTATCCATTTTGAGAACAATCTCTGGGGTAATTAGCTTTCTTCTGCGTCTTGCAGGCTGATTGGCTTGAGGTGGGGTGTTTCTGTCTTGGAAACAGACAGTGCCATCTGTTTGACTGTTTCTGGATTCTGGCTTTCCTGGGTGACTCCTTGGCTCAATTTCCTAATTACAGGTGTTATTGTTGATATATTATTTGGATTAGCAGCTGCCTGTGAGTGATGGGCAAACAGGGCCATGCTTGAGGACGCGGGAGAAAGAACACACTCCTGGGTAGTGCTTGGGGAGGGGCCTACGGGTTGGATGTGACCATAGACAGAGGCTTCACTATTGAAAGTCCCAGTGTAGCCCTGCATAATTTTGTCAAGGCCAGAAAACAGCTTGTTGACTTGGTTGTTATTGAAAAAAGACATAATAATTTTTATTTTAAAAAAAATTCTTGAGGGTCTGTATGTACAAGTATTCCAGCTATTGCCATCACACCTAACATCCAGTCATCACCCAATTTGGTGCCTTTCCAATATACCATTTGACATACTGGAAATGGCAACAAACCAATATCACATGACTGTCCAGGTATCCAGTGACTCAAACCCATCCAGAACATGACCAGCCCCTGGGTTTGGTCCAACTAATATCCCCGCCACAGCTAAATCTATATAATTCTAAAGTATTATCCAATAAAATATACTTCTTCTCTTCCTACTTTTATATTTGAAGCTTCCCCAAAAGGCACTCCTTATCACTGATAGCACTACAGTTTTTGACCACGCCAATGAAAGAGAAAATGACTGAACAGAACCCACCCACCTTTGCCCACGTACTCAACCAGACCACATCCCAGGATACCTGGAAAGCGTACTTCCGCGCCCACAACATCAATGAAGATATTCCTAGTGGATGCACCGTATTTGAAGGTCTGGTCATGCCTAAAGCATGCGCTAAGATAATTCAATACAGTTGCTCTCTTCAACCACAAACAAACGCACAACCACCTATCACAGGTGAAGTTACCAACACCAAATACATTGGTATTGACACGTT
Organism: Entomophthora muscae; assembly: GCA_014839935.2. Taxonomy (NCBI): domain Eukaryota; kingdom Fungi; phylum Entomophthoromycota; class Entomophthoromycetes; order Entomophthorales; family Entomophthoraceae; genus Entomophthora; species Entomophthora muscae. Next base: position 307,881 of record QTSX02007139.1, on the reverse strand, counting down.
CTTTGGTAAAAACAAAGAAAACGTCATCAACTGGCTAGACCACACAGCCGCTAAACTCTGTGCCAGCTGCATCCCTCATGAAAAATGGGTCCAGGAAGCCAGCAAGCACCTATACAAGGCCGCAGCTAACTGGTTTGCCACCTGGGTTGGCTCAAAAACCAACAACCAGCTTGATAACTGGGAAGAGTTCAAAGCCAACATCACCCACAATTTCCGCGTCACTGAATCTCTCCAAGACATCTCAATACAGCTCAGTGATCTCCCTCAAAAGGCCACTATTGCAGCCTACACCAATGAATTTGAAGAAATATGTTGCAAGATCTAAAACCCAGCACAAGCTGACAATGTACACACCAGAGCATCATTTATCAACAGAATGAAACCCTCTGTTGCTGCCCTCATCTGCCCAGAAGCAAATACCTCCATGCCTGCGCTCATTGCTTAAGCCAAGTGCGCTGAAAAAGGCACCAACATGGAATATGCTGCACGCAACGGCAACCGCTCCTCAAACAGCAATGGCAGAGAAAACGCCAATGGCAATAAACGTCAAAATACCAACCATTACAACGGCAACTCCAATTGTAACAATAGCAATTGCAGCCAAAGCGCAAACTGCTCCTGTCCCAAGAAAGAGGACACTGCCAAAGTTAACAACGCCAAAGTAGCAACCCGCTATGAATCTGACCCCACATTTTCTGACCTCAAAGGTCTCAAAACAGAGGAACAGGGAAAAGAGGAGAGGGAACAGGCTTAAGTGCCCCTGTCTCCCCCCAACTTGATAAGAATAAGTACCAAGGCACAAACTTTGCTGCTCGCATCCCACGTGTCCCGCAATCCTCCATTTTTATGAACGTAAAAATTAAAGATTGCTCACAACTTCTTGTCTACCCATGCACTTACAAATCTCATACACATAAAATTTTGTTTGACTCTGGTGCACAACACACTATGGTTAGCAAACCCTTTGTAACCAAGTACAAAATAACAGTTGTCAAATCCAACTTCAAATACACTAGAATGGCAGACAAGCCAAAATTTCTGCTCGAAGGCGAAACAACACCCTTCAGAATTGACCTCCAAGGCATACAAACGTCCATCAAAGGACTTGTCATGAACAACATAAACTACGGCATTGTAGCAGGCATGGACTGGTTCACCTGAGTGAATCCCAGCATATGTTGGAAAACAAAAACCATGACAATAAAACACAATGGCGTCAATTTCAACATTCTCAAAGAATCCAATGACCTCATTCTAAGAGACACAACATTTGTTCAAGTCATAAATCAAGATGACTCTGAACACCTAACCAAAGATAGTACCCTCCACATAATGAGGTACTCCAAATTTAATAATATACAAACACAAAAGATCCAATGCCCAGAACTTGCGGCACTCCTAAAGGAATACACTCATGTATTTAAGGAAGAACTCACAGAGTTAATCCCTGAAAAAGAGGTCAAACATGGCATTGACTTATGCAAAGCCATGCCCAAACCTGCACCCCTCTACAGACTCTCTCCCATGGAGACCCAAACACTTAAAGCCCACACTGAGGACAATCTAGCCAAAGGATTCATCTGTCCGTCTGAATCCCTGTGGGGGGCAGCGGTTTTCTTCATAAAGAAGAAAGAAGGATTCCTTTGCTTAGTTACTGACTACAGAGCACTAAATGCAAGTACAGTAAAGAATAAATACCCACTTCCCCTCATAGAAGACCTATTTGCAAGGCTCTCTGGAGCAAAAAATTTCTCAAAAATTGACCTCGCATCTGGTTATAACCAAGTTGAAGTCAAAGAGAAGGACATACCAAAGACCGTGTTCTGCATGCAATTTGGGTCATTTGAATGTAAAGTAATGAATTTCGGGATGACAAATGCCCTAGCAACATTTGTCACCATGATGAACCAGGCGCTAAACAGACTCTCAAATACATTATGCTACCTTGACAACATCATCATATTTTCAAAAACAAAAGAGGAACACCTCACACATGTCTGCAAGACACTTGATTGACTCGCAAAGCACAAACTATACACTAAGCCTAGTAAGTGCCAATTTATGAAAAAGAAACTGCTGTTCTTGGGCCACATTGTCTCTGACAGTGGCATCAAAGCAGACCCAGATAAAATAAAAGCCATAAATAACATACAACGCCCCACCTCTGTGAAACAAGTTAGATGCTTTCTCAGTATGGTAGCTTACCTAAGGAAATACATCAAAGACTGCGGAAAGCTCACTGCACCAATCAATGACCTAACCAAAGGTAATGCCAAAAAGAAATTCATCTGGACTCCAGAATGCAACAAGAATTTCCAACTATTGAAACAAGCTTTGATCAAAGCACCAATCTTGCAATACCCTAATAACAACGGGTGCTACAAGCTTGAGTCAGATGCTAGTGACACCGCCATTGGCGCAGTCCTACGCATCTGCCAGCCAGGGCAGCAAGATTTCCTGCCAGTATGTTACAAAAGCAGAAAGCTAACAAACACTGAGCAAAGGTACCCAATACACAATAAAGAATTGCTAGCAATATATCACGCATGCAAGAAATGGAGATGTTACCTCAAAGGACACTTAAATGTCTGAGTGCTAACTGACCACAAATCCTTAATCTATTTCAAAACTCAGAATGCACTTGCGCGGCACCAAGCCAAATGGATGTCCTTGCTGGAAAAGCTTAACCTGGACATCCAATACAAAAAGGGGGCAGAGCTGGTCACAGCTGATGCTCTCTCTAGGCTATGCCAGCCAAGAGAGGATCACCCTGACCACCTGGACCCTGACTGGCCCAACCTATACAACACTAAGTACAAGACAAAAGGAAAGAATCCCTCCACACATCAATTAACCCATGATACACTAGTAAGGAATGAAAAACATTTCTACGTATCAAATGGCACGGTATACCAAATCATCAAGGATAAACACATTCCATAAATCCCACTTGCACAAAGAGTTGACACTATATTAAGACACCATTGTCTGCTAGGACACACAAAGGCTAACAACCTATATCTCACATTAAAAGAGATAGTATGGTGGCCTAACCTGAAGCAAGACATAATTGATGTTCTAAAAAAAGTGTACAGTATGTGAAAAATACGCCAGCACCAAGGCGCCACAGCCAATAGTTAACTCAGTACCTGACCCCAAACCATTTAAGGTTTGGGGACTGGACGTAGTGGGACCCTTCCCAGAAACCAAAACAAATCAACATTTCCTAATTATAGCCATCAACTTTTCCACATGTTGGCCCATCTTCTGGGCAACAAAAGATCACAAGGCGGAAACAATAAATTGATTCATCAATAAAGCAATCATAGCAGACTACAGCACTCCAGACTACATCATAAAAGATGGAGAAAAAGAGCTACCAGGCCACGTAGTAAATGACAATCTAAAAACAAAGAACATCAAACACTCCACAACCTTGCCCTACAGGCCACAGGCCAACAGCAGAGTTGAACGCCTGAACAGCAGCCTTATCAGAACCCTGGAGAAAATAATGGATGGCAAAGCCAAAGACACATGGCCGCTCTATGTGAAACATGCATTACTAGTATCCCGGGTTTGTACCAATCAAGGGACAGGCTACTCACCGTTTGAACTAACATATAGGTACAAGCCAGAAATAGTCACCCACAATAACCAACCATATGTGAAGATCCCCCCGGGAAACCCTCCCACAGTAGAACAGAAACCAGCTCTACAACACATACGCCTCAAAGCCAAACTGGCAGAAATAAAGAGACTCAAAACTCAAAAGGTAACCTCAACAGAGGACCCACTCCCCATCAACTCTCCCGTCTGGGTCCTAGCTGGGAACAGAAAAAAGTTAGACTCAGTACACAGGGGACCAGGAAAAATCATAAGATACCAACCAGACAGGAACACCTACCTGGTTAAGTTCCAGGGTGCCAAAGAGCCCATCACCAAAAAGTACCACAGATCTCTCCTCGGCTCTAGCAAAGGAGAACACTCAACCCAGTTGGTGCCCACTAGTAAACAACTCCAGGAACATCAGGTGGCAGCCGTCAAGACAAAGCCCCCTCCTGATGTACCTGAGTAACCCCTTAAGGGAGGGGTGTGTTGAGGGTCTGGATGTACAAGTATTCCGGCTATTGCCATCACACCTAACATCCAGTCATCGCCCAATTTGGTGCCTTTCCAATATACCATTTGACATACTAGAAATGGCAACAAACCAATATCACATGACTGTCCAGGTATCCTGCGACTCAAACCCATCCAGCACATGACCAGCCCCTGGGTTTGGTCCAACTAATATTCTCGCCACAGCTAAATCTATATAAGTCTAAAATATTCTCCAATAAAATATACTTCTTCTCTTCCTACTTTTATATTTGAAGCTTTCCCAAAAGGCGCTCCTTATCAAATTCAAAAAGAGAAGTGTATATTTTAATCAATTTTGTTGTTAAGTATGTTAAGCCGGTAAATATTATGATCTAAATTTTAGCCGTCCTAAACTGGAATAGGGTTGTTTTTAATAATGCCTATGATTTCTAAAAAAATTAGCGCAAATCCACTATAGATCCTTTGACATCCTTTTTGAGATGCCTATAAATTATATTTTTTCAAATTTATCTCAATTATGATTTGAAATTTGGTTCTTGGATTTGACAATCCCACAATTTCAGATTTGTTAAGTTTTCCATGATGTCTATGATTGGCAACCTCCAGAATTAACTGATACAAAATGGAACATCTTCCATGTCAACAATTCTCAAAAATATTTTTCTTATTTTCAATATTAAAGATTATTTTTTTCTTGATTAAATAATTGACATTGATAATAGAAGCAATGTTTGATTTTTTATTTTGAGCTTTTAATTGAAATTATAAAAGATAAAGCAAAAACAATTTTTGAAATTGTTGACATGGAGGATGTTCCATTCTGTATGAGTTAATTCTGGAGGTTGCCCTATGATTTGTTTGACATACAAAAAATCTCAAATTGTACATTAGAATCTGTGTTTCTGATTCATGTATCCCACATTTGTTTGCTGTGTTTTGTCTTTTGTTAGTTGAGTTATCTGCTCCAAAGATTCGAAATTTGCCAATTTAAATAAACCAAAAAAATCAAATTAAATGGTTGATTTTATTAAATATTTTAATTTTCACTCAGCTGAGTTGCCCGCAAAAGTGATTCAAAATTTGGACCAAGGATTCGATACTCCCACATTTTTACGCTCAGGTTCTGAATTTACAGTATTAAAGAGGTATTCAGCTTTTTTGTAGCTGGAACACTGAAATATTGAATCATAAATGAGGTTACTGTAAGGCTGGAAGCCCTTTGGTAAATGGTTGTAAACTAAAGCCTTTAACCCTATAATGTTTATGTTGATTCAATTACTTCTGCAAACTTTACCAACATTTCTATATTTGAACAAGGCGCCTAGCAGCTTATAAGAAGTAAAATAAGGGCTAAAATGATTTATTAAATCTAAGATCATAAAATAAAGACCTGTTTTAACAATAGAAGTTTGATTTAAAAAATTGACTTCTAATTCAGGTAATTGCTCTGCATTGATGAGAGAGTTAAAAATGTTAAGGACTAAAGTCAGTGTATTAAAGTAAAAACTACTTAATTGGTGGTAGAAGAAATCAAATGATATCACAGTGCAAAAATAAAAACTAATGAGTCAAGAATGGCCAAATAGAAATAGAAATGATGGAAAGAAAATGCAAGCCATACAACCTAACAAGTATCTTTTTGGGTGCATGTCAAACAATCTCAAATTGGGGTTGAGAATGAAAAACTCAAGCTATTTATTTCTGCTTGGGATTTGAGGTGAGTTATAAATTTAGAGGAGCTAACCAAAATTAGCTAGTCTTAAAATTGGGGGCCAAATGGTATTAAATTACATGAAAAAGGTAATGACTTTAAGCATTTAGCTTATGCACAAATAAGGAAGAAAAAATGTAAACAGGGGGTGACACAAGAAAAAATAGAAGCAAAAAACCCAGAGGGAGTGGTAAAAATAGTCCAAAGTCCAAATGTGAAGTTTGCAGTGGAAGAAAAAAAGAAGTAAGTTCTCTAAATTAATTATTAATCTTTGCATATAGATCCCAAGTTCAAATACCATAGTGGTTAAAGGTAAGTTTCAAAAAAGACTGCTAACTTAAAATCTTAGATTAAAACATCAGAATCTGAGGGGAAGAGATAGGAATTGATGATGAAAAAAATAAGAGTGTTGATCATGTACTGGACTGTTGCAACCAAGATTACTCCCCTGCCCGCTAACGTATCTCACAATACACAGGGAGCACTCAAAGAGCTTCCCCATGATGTGACTAATGGTATGGATCAATATGAGTGCAATATCAAATTGCAGGCACTATCTCCTAATTAGGAGCACTGTCAATTTGACACACTGAGCTTTTGCTCAAGATATTCCCCACCCAAACCTTATGTTGAACCTGACACTGTGCCACCCCCTGGTTAACTTGTGGCTTTTTAATATAGCATATTAATTGCAACATTCTCCAAAAACTACAGCTTATTTCTATTCTTGTCCTTTCTGTTGGACTAGTGTCTTCTATGCCCTAAATACTGAACTATTATTGGTTCAGTTGCAACCAGACCATAGTTGAAGCACAGAAAAAATAATGTTTGACAGTTGTAAAATTCTTCATAACAGCAGGGTAAAAGGGTGAATCCTGACAGTTATTTACAGCGCTCTGGCATGAGAGATCTGAAATATCTCAAAACCAAAGTACAGTTTCACAGAAGGGATCAGGTGATTCTGGAATGTACTTGAACACATTCTTATTGGTTAAGAATGTTAAGATCTTTGGGGCAAAATATCTCAGTTGGATGACAGGTATGTCATAGGCTATGTGGAAGGAATCCAGGTGAGATTCCAGAACTGGAAGGGTTTCTACCAAATATACTCTGAATGGTATATAAATGGAAACAAATGCAAAAAATCAAATATATATTGTTGATGTTTGTTGCTTTTTTCTCATTTTTGGCTTTTACTATATCTATTCTATTTGTTTTTAGCAAGGCAAAATTTGGTGTATTAAGGGTAGGGAGTGCCACACTACAGAAAGAGATCCCAAGAATTCCATGGAGGACTCTTGGGGGATCTTTAAGTGGCTAAGACATTCTCTAGGGAATCATTGGTGGAGTTTAAAGCCGCTTTTGAGGAACTGTGCACTGAATATTTTGCTAAAGGGAGCACACCTGTACAAGGCAACATAATCTTTGCTTGGGATTCTCTAAACCTGTTATAGGCTTTGATGAAATCTTTCAGCAGATGAAAGCAACAGCTAATTGAGAAATTGAAGGCTTAAGGTTATGTGAGGAAAAGAGTGTAGAACTGCTTTCAAGATGGTGGGACGTCAACAAGGAACTCAACAAAGAAGTAGCAACTCTAGAGGTAAAGCTCTCTGAAGTTTTGCAACAGGAGTCTTCGAACGAAAAGAATATCACTGACAAGGGTAATGGTAAGTGGGGTGGATGGGCCTGAATCCTATACAAGGTTGTCACATATGCATTTTATGAGCATCATACTCTTTTGAGTAACAGACTTAGTATTCCCCTCTTTTGAAAATATGCTTATTTATATGGCTTTAATATTTTTACCTATTATTTATCTTGTATATGATGGAATTTCGTGGTGCCCTCTATTCATGTTGACTTTGGTGTTTTTCAATCATTAGCTTTTACTTTATTTTAAATAAAGGCGACACCCAGTTAATTTTTATATTGGCTGTATTTCAGATAGGTGCTTTTTGAATTCCAGCAGAGTTTGATGATACTATCATTGCTTATGGATCAGCCGTTAGAAATAACTGTTTGAAGGATGGATGTGCTGACAATATCAACAAATATTCTTGATTCAAAAAATGGCACATTGCTTTATAACTGCGGAGTCAAGTTGGAGTAGCAGATTGTTTCTCAACGGCCAAGCTGTCAGTACGCTAACGCCAGGTTGGGGCGGCACAGCATATTTTTATTTGAAGGTTAATTTTGGCTTAGGAATAAAGGATTTTAAGAGCTGATAAGGTTTGAAGCAGGAGCTGAAGGTTGATATTGAATGTCATGTTTTTTTATTTGATAGAAGAATAACTTAGCAAGTTAAGTAGTACACTGGAAAGTGGTTGAGCTGTTGATTTAAAACTACTTGGGGAATAGACTATTTTTTAGGACCAGTTTCAAAAAACAGAGAGTACAGATAGTACGCTATGCCAGAGAAAACACAGCCCCAAAATGTTATAGTCATAATGGGAAGGACCACAATCATGAAGGAGGATGTGGTAAGGAAAGAGTGCATAAGAAGCCACCCAAAAAGCGCTATAGAAAGGGTGATTGAACCACTTATAAGACAATAGCAAAAGAAGAAGAAAAGGACAAGGGAGAGAATGAAACAGAAGGGATAGGTGAATCCGACCAAAGAAGGATAAGCATCAAGAAAGGTGACAGCCTGAAAGTAGCTATTTGAGAAGAAGGACGGGATAAAACGCAAAAGGGTTCCGGACTGGAGAATGAAGTAGGTTTGGACATCCTCCCAAGAAAGCTTGGTCGAAGGGGGCTTTGGGGACTTCCTAGAGCCTCTTTGGCCGCCCGTAAAGCGGGGAGGAGGCTGTTTGAAGTCGCACCTTTGATAGGCAGAAAAGGAATCCTTGAATCCAGCGGAGCCCGTCTCTATTAATTCAATATGCATCTTGTAATTGATGAATGTCCAAGGCTAGGAAGTCTCGTTAAATGTAATTCTCAAAGGCTTCCAAACCGCCAAAACAACCCGATCTTCCAATCGGGATGCCGAGCCCCAGGGGCAGAGCCTATTCAACGATTTGCTTATGATGCATCCCACCATGCGCGTGAGAATCCAGCTTTTGATTTTAATTGGCAGAGCCTGATCCCTACCCCACTAAACCCGAATCCGACGTAGGGCTGCTTCGGCCAAGCCACGGCCAGTTTCTGACTCTGGGTCACTCGATTCAAAGATCTATTTAAAATAAATAAATAAATACACAGTAATTATGTTTTAGCTGTAGCGGCCCTGAGCCGAAAGCTAGCCAGGGCTGAACCGAAGCATCCCTAATCTGACGTAAATACTTTAGGGGCAGGGGCAAAGCAACAGACAGGGGATCTAAAACAGATATCAATGCCAATCCCTGTAAATACCAGAATACTTTAGCGGCATTCGACTTTGGCAGGCATTTAGAACTGGATGTACATCCATTCCGTTTAGCTACATTGAACTAAAAGAATAACCTTGGAATTAAGGCAAATGGAATAATACAACTAAATTATATTCTAGTGAGTATCAGGAACCCCATACATTAAATTATTACATAGGGTATGCTGTGTGTCATGCATAAATATGAGCAGTTGAAAGGCTTTCAAAACAATTAAATTTATGAAATTGGACATATATTATCTCAATTAATATCTCGAGCAATTCAATTTACTGTAAATCCAACTCATCTTTATGCATGTTGATATCTAAATGGCTTTTTTCATAAAAGCCTGTTTAACGTGCGTTTATAAATTAGACACTTTACTAGAGGGGCTACATAGGAGACATGACCTTGGGGTGTAAAACGACTGCATGTATCCATTGGCTGATATTTTCGAGCCAATTGATCTTCACAAGTACTTAGCCCAATCAAGTGACTAGCCAAGTGAAAATTTTCAATCGAAAATGGAGGGTTTGTATTGTTTTTGAAAAGCATTCCAAAGGGCGTGGGTAAATGTTAATGATTGATGCCGCATAAACGTTCCATGCCTGATCGGGTTAAAGCGTGATATTAATCAAGTTGATGGGGTTTGGTAAACTCCTGCCTTGAATCGCCAGAACTTGAAGGCTATCAGTTTAACTTAAAATTGACTATCAATTGAGCCATTTGCAGACGTTTCAAATGGATTGATCACTTATATCTGCTTATCTAGTAAATTGATAAATATTTAAAAACAACTCAATAAGACTTTATATGAAACCAGCGTGAGGCTTCAAAAATTCTAAACTTAATAAAAAGCTATCGAAGCTGTTATTAAAATCAACACATGAATAAACATCATCAAGTAGTTACAATACCATGCTTGATATTTGCAAAAAAGAACACCTCAATACATTTACCCCACAAACCCTAGCTAGGGCGCCATAATTCGGATCGCATGGATTTAAAACTGAATTTTAGTTTTGCATTTATATTCGACGTGGTGAAAAATGAGGAGTCCCAAGCCTAGCACATCATTTTATTTTGCCTATACGTACCGCATAATAAAACTCCTTCAACAAGTAGTCATATTTGCAAGCACCTCCACAAAAATTTAATTCCTGCTACTGTCAAGTTTGAGCTTCGACTCTCCTTGACTGAGCTCTAGCAAGCCGACTGGCGAAGCCGATCTTAGATTAGGCGTTCGCTACTATTATAATCCGCTATCAAAATGTTTATGGTATGATGAGCAGCTTCGGCATGGTTTAAAGTAAAAGCTATAAGAAAATTGGGTACTTATAAGGCTGCAGCTACGCCATAGTTGCCTGACGAATAAATGATGATCTTCATACTGTAAATTCAGAACCTAAACGTAAAAATGCTGGATTGTCAAATCCTTGGTCCAAATTTTGAATCACTTTTGCGGGCAACTCAGCTGAGTGAAAATTAAAATATTTAATAAAATCAACCATTTAATTTGATTTTTTTGGTTTATTTAAATTGGCAAATTTCGAATCTTTGGAGCAGATAACTCAACTAACAAAAGACAAAACACAGCAAACAAATGTGGGGTACATGAATCAGAAATGCAGGATTCTAATGTATGATTTAAGATTTCCTGTATGTCTAACATATCATAGACAACATGTAAAAATTAATGAATCCAAAATTGCGGGATTATCAAATCCAAGAACCAAATTACAAATCAAAATTGAGGTGAATTCAAAATAAATATAATTTATGGGCATCTCAAAAAGGATGTCAAAGGATCTAGGGTGGATTTGCGCTGATTCTTTTAGGAAGCAAAGGCATTCTCAAAAATCACCCTATTGTTGCAACTGAGTTTCCAGACTCGCCTGCTAACATATCTTATGATACACAGGGGGCGCTCGATGAGTTGCCCCTTGATGTATCTAACGACATGAACCAATCTGATGGCAATATTGAATGTCAGGTACTTCATCCTAATTAGGAGCGTTACCAATTTGACTTGCTGATTCCCGCACGAGTTATTCCTCGGCTTCAAACCTTACATGGAACTTCTCACTATGCTACCCCCTTGTGGCCTTCCCCATATGGTATATTAATCACAGTATTCTACAATAAATGATACATTATTCTTATTATTCTGTTCCTTCTATTGGACTGTTGTCTTCCCCAATTCCAAATACTGAATCCCCATTGGTTCAGTTGCAACAGTGGTAACAGCGGTAGGTTGACAATCTACCTAAAAAAAATCTTCCCTAAGAAAGGACAGAGTACGGGCCGTATGGCTACTCCCCAACAAGAAACTTTCCTGCCAATCTCCAAGGGAGACATCCCTGACGGGTATGTTATCTATCAAAGCCAGCTAGTCTCACAAGCGTGTATAATTGGCTCCATCTTGGGCAGCGCAACGCCAGCGTCACCCCGCCCCAGTCAGACCTGCCACAACGCATGCTCAACCTCCAGTTAGAATCCTTTGCGGGTAGCGTCAAAGGGACCGACATTATCAGTTGGCTTCAATCTACTGAAACCCGCCTCCGTATCTGCCAGGTCCCCTAGCCCATGTGGGTCACCACTGCGTCTGGCCACCTCACGGAGCCCGCTGCCATGTGGTTTACCAACTGGGCCAGTCAGGAACTTGAAGTTACCTGGGCGGCGTTCTGAGACGCTGCCAAGTCCTGCTACAGCAAAACCTTCTCCCCGATTGTAGTGGGAACTCCTCTTCTAGCCATCAAACAGACTGGGTATGTCCCTGAGTACCTTGCCACCTGGCAACAAGCTCTTGCTGCTGCCCCCAAAGCTGTGACTGACAGAAATGCAATGCTATTCACCCTCATCATCAATGGGTTAAAACCCCATATCTGCAAGTGGGTCCCGTAGGTTGCTGCACCTCCATTGATGACTGCTACAAGGCCATTGTAGAGGCTAACAACCAGGCTTCAATGGGCTTTTGCCGTACCAGTGATGCCCCATCCCAACCTTGTACCACACCTAGCAGTGGCCACAATCAAGTGGGCCGCCGCCAGCCCCGTCAACAGGATCATGAAACTAAACGCCCCCGCGAGGGGGAGCTCCAGCTAGCGCAGATCAAGGATCAGGGAAAAGCCTGGGAGTTGTAGCAATAAGAGGCCCTGCAACCCTACCTGTCCCATCCTCTCAATCCTTGCTCGCAAAGAACCCCTGTGACTACAACATCCATGAAGTCCAAACCCTGGATGTCTTCCAAGTCCACAGTGACAACCCCATACTACAAGCAAGTCACTCCTCTAATAAAGTAACCCGCTTATTCTATTCCTTCTGTTTCTGTGGGAACACCCAAAAATTACTGGTAAATACCAGGGCCGACCACACTATGGTGGACCAGGCGTTTGCCAACTCTCAATAACTGGACCAAGTGCCAAGCAGGTTCAAGGCAGTAAAGTAGCTGACTTCTGTAGAGTTGCAATTACCCATGAGACGGTACCCTTCTCTGTGGGGATGGGGAACATCCAGGTTAAGCTCTCTGGGCCAATCATGATAGGGCTCAGCCACGAAGTAATTGCTGACCTTGACTGGCTTTAGCACAACTGTCCCTATATTGACTGGGATACCTCTGTCATCACCCTCAATAGAAATGAGGTGGGATTTCAGATCTACCCTGTGGAAATGAGCAAGTTACTCCATGATACTGTGTTTGTTAGAATAACAGAGACAGGCTTGTATGGCTTCAAGGGGGGGAAACTAGACTTCAACCAATGTTCAGTCAAAGTTATCCGCGCTGAACCATCTACGGTCCCTTCCTTGACCATTTCACCACCACCAGCGCTTGCTACACTCCTCAAGGAGTACAAGGACGTGTTCAGTGAGACACTTGAACAACTACCTCCTCCCCAAGAGATCCAGCACGCTGTGCAATTCCAAGGATTGTTACCTAAAGCACAACTATTATATTGTCTTACACCAAAGGAAGATGAGACCCTCCACCAGCACCTTGTGGACACTCTTGATAAGGGCTTCATTTGCCCCTTGCTCTCTCCATACAGGGCGGCTGTCTTCTTTGTAGCCAAGAAGGATGGGTCCTTTTTCCTGATCACAGACTACCGCACCCTAAATGAGGTGACGGTTAAGAATAAGTACCCCCTGCCGCTAATTGACAACCTGTTTGATACAATCACAGGTGTGAAGGTCTTTAGCAAGATTGATCTCACTGTGGGGTATAACCAGGTCTGCATTGCACCAGGGGATGAGACAAAAACTGCCTTCTGCACGCGCCACGGGTTGTTTGAGTGTCGGGTCATAAACTTTGGAATGACCAATGCTCCTTCCACCTTTGCCATGTTGATGAACAAAGCATTTTAGGAACTGATTGGAAAATGTGTGGTTGTGTACTGTGACAACATTATTGTCTTCAGTCAAGATCAAACCACACACCTCCAACACCTCTGTGCTGTCCTTGACACCCTTTGGAAAAACCAGCTAAAAGCTAAACCCCCCAAATGCAAGTTTCTCAAGTTGGAGCTGTTATTCCTTGGGCACACCATCTCTGCCCAAGGGATAAAGCCCAACCCTGCCAAAATCAAGGCAATCATCAGCATGCTGCCCCCACTGATGTGGGCCAGGTGCGGACATTCTTAGGCATGGTTGCCTATGTGCGCAAGTTTGTTGTGAATACCGCTATTCACCATGTATTGATTTTGCCTTCAGTGGGTCATTTCAAAGATGAATCTCTCGCTTTTGCTTTTGCCTCTCAAAATGAGTTGATGACTGAATCAGGAAATACAATTGTTTGGTTTCTTGATCCTGCGCAACTCACTTGCCCCACTCATGTTGGTGGCAAGTGATCCTACTGTCCTGGTAGTGTTTTGTGGTATTCCTAACCACTATATATTTCATTTCATATTCACCAATAAAAATTAAGTTCTATTCACATTTTTGTCTTTGTGTCTTCTGTACTTCTGCGCCTCTCTCTAGCCACAACTAGTAGAGATTGTTCTTCCAGGGCCACGAGGTAATCACACAGCCTTCCCTGTCATCTAACCAAGACTTAGTACAAATCCTATCCTAAGATTAGGATTTCCTGTTGTGTGTCTGTGCTGCGCCTCAGAACACAACAAAAATGGTGCTCACTAAAGGGGCTGTAAGCCCCTTGGTTATCCCTTTTGCATCCACGTTTTCAGGTCCTTTGCCTCCGCCTATACAAGAGCCAACTTCACCTGAAATTACTAGCCCTCCTATTGAGGAAGATATTGCCAACCCACCTATTACCCCCACTATATTGAACCTTGGGAATGGTCCCTGCCTAGTTGCTTACCTCATGGGTACCCCTGACTTGGAACAAGTCATGGCAGTAGCCCCTGGGATAACCCATGAAGGAGCCATCCCTTGCCTTCAGCTGCAGTTCAGTCAAGTGGAATACTAAGAATTGATTGTGGCTCCTCAAATTCCACAGCATCTCCTCTCAGCAGCTGGCTCCGCTGAGCACTTACTATTGTCCTTTGTGCAGCCTGCCTTGGCCCACCATCAAATGATGTTGGGGCTCCACGTCTAAGAAATCTTGTCTCTACAAGCAGCAGTTACTCATCACTGGGATCAGTTTGCTGCCTACCAACAGTGGATCCATTCCCTGTTTTCCTTGATATCCAACAATCAACACAACTCTGTTACCTCCCAGACTTGTTTGGTTAACTCTGTCAAATGTATGCACCAGTCCATCCCCAAGTATGTGAAAGAGCGTCTACACAAGTTTCACCATCTAGAACAACCCTGGCAAACTCAAGTAGATTCCACCTTAAACACTTACCTCTCCAACTTTGAGCGACTTGTGCAGCAGCTCAATGCATTCAGCATGTATTCTTTTGAGCAACTACAGCAAGTAGCAGACTTTGCTGCTAGCAGCCTTAATGAACTCAGTACAGCATTTGGGTCATTATTTGTTAGATTAAGCCAAGGCGCCAGCTTAAGCATTTCAAAGCCTTTTAACTTCTTTGGTATCATTTAAGTCATAAAATTATGTTTTTTGAACATTAGTATAATGCTTAGTTTACTGAAGAAAAGTTTAATAGTGTAAAATATACAAATAATAGAAATAAATCTTATTTCTATTAGCTGTATTTTTTGCTAAAACCCTTTTTTCTATTTTAATAAGCCAAGAATTAAATATATGAGTTGCATGGGAGAGTAATAGCAGCCCCAAAGCTATAATTGCTATTACCCTATCTTTGGCTCATATAATTAATTTCTTAGTTATTTTTAGAAAAAAAAGTTGTTGTATTTAAAAGACTATTTACCCTATGTGAAATATAAGTTTTTGTTATGCGTCCAACTTCATGAACATGTCCTACTAATCCTTTAGTAGTATCAGCTCTCTTTGTTTCTCTGTCATCTGTGCAGAACTTTGCACAATAATTTATTTTGGAGTACTCCTTAACATTCTCAAATGTCAAAGGTGAAACATACAGCTCACCATCTTTCATTAAATATGAAAGATTAACATAAAATGCTTTGACTTCAAGCCAGCTTTTTTTAGGCCTAGATTTTCTATCATAGATGTGAAAAAAGGTTTTGTGGGAAACATCTGAACTATTTACAAGTGTCTCATATAAACCCTTTCTTTCTTTCTCTCTCTCAAAAACCATTTTGAGATCATTTATATTTTTTATATACATCTCATTTTCCTTTTGTTTAAATATTTTAGATAATACACCAAAATGACCATCAACAATACTTTTGCCATGACACTCAACAAATCTATTAAACTTAATTGTTCCTTTTATAATTTTAGGTACCTCTTTAAAAAGATAATATAAGAATTCATAAGATCTGAAATGATTACCATTATCAGTCCAAACTTTAATATTTTTAATATTCTTAAATTTATTATTTTTAAGCAGACTTATCAAACACTGACCTGAAAACAAAGAGTCATGAGATAAAATTTCAGATAAAAAGTCATGATACTCATATTTAATTTTCTCATTTTCTTTAAAAGCAATTGCAAATCCTAATAAAGAAATAGGTATTTTCTCATAAAAACAATTATTTGTCTCTATAGGACCCCCACCTATTTTAAATTTTTCTTTATAGTCTATTACTATAACACATGAATTATTATCAAGATTATTTATATCACTAATATATTCTTTATTTTGATGCTTATAAAACTTTTCATGTAGGTCAATAGATTTCAAATTTTCTTTAATAGATTTAGGCAATGGCAACTTCTTTATACTCAAATCCTTTTTCTTCATTTCTAATGACTTTTTTAAGTTGCAAATGTTACACATATCAGTTTGCTTTTTGCTTTTAATTATATTGTTAGGAATAAGATTATAAAAAGTGGAAAGTGAAATAGAAATATTGTTTTTTATTTTCATATCTCCGTAAATTTCTTTTTTGTTTTCAATAATGAGTATTTTATTTTAGTTGAGTATTCACTCAACTCTTTTTGTAATTCTTCATAAATCAATCCAGGGGATTTTTTAGTAAATTGGCTAGTTGGAAATGAATTTTTTAATATATGTTTTAAAATATTTTTTATGTTTTCTTTCTTTACTGAATCATTTTTTCCTTTTTTATTTTTTGAATTTAATGATGCTTTTTTAGCATTTTTTATTTTTTTAGAATATGAATACTCATTTTTGTCATTTTAAATCCACAATCCCAAAGCTCTTTCAGACTGTAGCTTGATGTAACCAATGCTCTTAGGGAAGGAAGGTGCTTGGCAGGGGACTCTGACATCAATTCCTTTAGGTTGTTAAGGAAATCATCTGTTTTAGAATTTTGTATGACAGGTAAGAAGGTACTTTTTCCAAACTCTGTTTTTAATAAGAAATGCTCAACAAAGCTGTTAAGATCACTGCCAGCAGTAAAAAGGAATGCTTGTTTAAGCATAGAGATTCTTTCTCTCTTAGTAGAAGCCCCCAGAGAGAAGAAGGGTGTCATCTGAGGTGCAAACTTGATAGGTTCCATAATGATAGTGGTTGGGTTCCTTGGCTTGGTTCAGACAGTTCTTGCTTGGAAATAGATGTGCAGTTATCAGAGAGGAGTAAAGGTGTGGATTGTAAAGTAAATTTCTTTAAAGTTGAGCTGTTTAAATACCATGTTAGCTGAGCTTTTGCACTACAGGCATAAATCCCCAACTGACCCCCAACTGATCTCCTTAATTTATCAATATCACCCCTGAAGTCTGATATCATTGTTTATTTACCCCTTTTTATATTCTGGTTAACTGTTGATATTTCCGCGAATAGTACTTCAATCTCGCTCAAACTAGTATCATTAGAAAGCCCTTAATCTCAGCTTTCAGAATTGTCCTGCAACTTTATATTTCAATACCGATTTAGTATCTTGAAGTGGCTTTGAATGTAAGCTTATAAAATTATTATTTGAAATAAAATATGCTAATTAACTCTTAAAGTATGATATTTTAATCAGTAAACTAAATTTAAAGTATAAACCATTATTTAGCTTACTTTTAGTAACCAACTCAAAAACCTTTTTTTAAATAAACTTAAGTTTATTATAACCTTTAACAGTTCTTAAAAAATGAACTTTATATATTTTAAATCTATCAAAACAAAAATGTTTTTCTAATCACAGATTATTATTTGCTTGTATAATTAAATTTGTATCTTATTTTTATAGATACAATGACTAAGATCATTTTCCATTTAGTTCAAATAAATTTTAACCTTTATAAAATTTAATTAGATAAAGCAAGATTTTGATACATTCTTTTTTATGTTTGAATTTTTTATACATATTATCTCTAGCATACAGTATAAAAATATAATTTTATTAAATAGTTGTATAAAGCTATTTTATTAATATTAAATACTTAAAATTTTGAAAAGAAAAACTTTTACTCTCTTATAAGTTCTTATTATATATTTTCTATAAAATCTAACTTAAGAATAAATTACTTATGCTAAATGAGATCACTGAAATTTCAATAAAAGTTCAGTTTTAATTTTAGTTTTAGTTTTTTTTAACTTTTTACTAGATTTTTTTTAAAAAATCCAAAAATATTTAATATTTATTAAATATGCAAAAAAAGCTATCTGCCCTCTTTTTAAAAAGAGGGATTCAAAAATGATTATATTTTAAATTAAATATTTTAAAAAAGCTAAGATTTTAGGCAACAATTTGATTTCCAACAAAAAGCATCATATCAGTTTTTATTGTATTTTTAGGTTGCTCTTTTTAGAATGATGTTATTTTGTACTAATCAGCTTTCAAGAAATAATGGTATATGAAATAAGATTGTTACTAGCTTTTAATACAGTTTAATTTAGCTGTAAGTAGAAAATGATTAATTTAATATAGGTTTTTATATTATAAGGATTAAATAAGATTTATTTTGATAAAATTGTTGTAATTATTTAAATTTATTGATAAGAAAATTAAAACAAAATTTTAAAGTTTTAAGTAGCACAGTTAATAGGAAACAGATTAATCTAACAAATAATGACCCATTTGAGCAAGAGAGAGCTGCCACTGTTGCTAATATAGCCAAACTCCAGAGTCAAGTGAATGAACTATCTACGCCCAAGCCAGATGTTCTGCCCTCTCCCCCTTCTGATGACTTGGTAGATTGAGAGCAGAGAATATGGGACGCTATTTGAGAGCTACATACAACTACTCACAGTCAAGGACGTCCTACTGAGGCTCCTCAACCTGACCCCCAGGTAATTGAGTTGACTTCTCAAGTTGCGGAGCTACAGCAAGAACTTGCCACCCTACGTGAGATGATGGCAACTGCTGCTAGTCCAGTTGGGGTTGTTGATGAAGATGGTTGCTGCCCTGGCTTACCAGGAGCCCCTTGGATCCAATGTGCTAGGGAACTAATTACCCTAGCTAACGAGGTGGATTAATTGAAGCGGGACCATACTGAACTGGATAGAGACATACAAGAGATGAATGACGTGATTGACTCTGTGAACAACAGGTTTGCCCCTTGTCTCTCAGTGGGGCCATCCCTTACTTCTCAACTGGCTGAGCTCTCCACAATAGTGACCACCCAAGGTCAACACTTAGATGCTACTGCACAAAAGACCACTCAAGCTGTCAATACGGGTGCCTGCACTGTTGAGACCCTGACTACCCTTGAAGAGAGTGTTTGTCAGCTGTGGGCTAGAGAGCCCCCCTCTGAATCCAAAGAAGAGTTCTCCCCGCGTATAAATGTACTCAATAGCAACAATGGTGGTCCAACTCCAGAAGCACATTTTAAGCCTACCTTTAAGCAAGTCTTTGACCCAAAAACCTTGACCATTGCAGCTTTCCTAACTATCTACAAAACTGCCATGAGAAGAGCCTTGGATGAAGTCAAGAAGGAACACATTCTGACCTGTCTACACCTGACCTGCCAAGAGGTAGTTGTGCCAGAACTGCCCATCATTGAGACCTGGGAAGATATGGAGCAGCTTTTGATTGACAAGTTTGGTGGTGACCTTAGCCTGGAAGTAAAGAAGGACGCCTTCATGCATATTGCTTTCAAGCCTAAAGAGACATTAGCTGAGTTTGCAGACCAATTATACATGGAAGGACAGCAACTGATAACAATCAGACAATTGACAGCCCATGAAGATTTCATAGCTTGCGCTCAAGCCCTCAGAGTTAACCAGCTTCTGTGCCTTCACTTCAAAGCTCATAAGTCTATGCTTTCCTCCATGAAGAGCATAAAGACGCTGTTGCAGGATATGAACCTTACCCATTCTGGAGCAGCTGTTAGGGAAGATCAAGCTACTTCTAAATCTGGTTTGTCTTCCTTTGGTCCTTGCATTCTTACCATGAACTCTCAAAATCCTCCTTGACGCCAAGGTTGCCACAACTGTGGTCAGATAGGTCATCATTCTCGAGTCTGCACCAACCCACGGGTTGAAGGAGCTGTTACAAAAGAGCAGGCGGGAAAATAACAGTCAACCTAGAGGCAGAGACGCTATTGGTTGAAAATTCTTCCCAGTCTCTTTCAATCCCTCCCTCTATAGCTGACTCTGAGCCTGCTGATAATGAGGCTCCTCCTATCCTCCTCTTGTTTCATAATATCTCTGACAACTCTGACCTGGATGACTCTGATACTAACAACACCAAAGCATATGTATACTCTGTCCTGGTTGTCCCTGAGACCATTACAGTCCCCTATAAGTTGCAATAAGGAAAGACAACAACTACCGCTAAGCCTTTGCCTGAAGTCAAAGAAGTAGTCTCTTGCCCTTATCTCAATCAAGCTAAGAGGTCCTCTGTGCTAGTGGAGTTGTCAGAAGAAGCTGCCAAGGTTGCTGATGCTGTCTTCAAGAATGTATCTGTTTTGCTCCCTCTCCAAACTGTTTATAAGGAGTTCCCAGGATTAAGATGTATGATTGAGAAGTGAGATAAGAAACTAGCAGAGGTTCAAGATATCTTGGCTGTCCTTCCACCCTTTGGTTGCACTACCACTTGAGTTGAGATATCCATTCAAAAAGTGAAGATCAAGGCCTTTCTAGACACTGGCTTGCCAGTCAACGTTGTCTCCTACAAGCTTGTGAAGAAACTCAAACTCGCCCCTGACCTTAATTATCACCAGACGTATGGCACGGCTGGACTGTCTATGACCCACGCCATAGGGGCGTACTCCGCTCTACCCATGCGGTTTGGCAAGCTTCTCCTAGCTGCGCCAGCAGTTGTCTTGGAAAACAAGAGTTACAATCTCTTAGTTGGTACTCAGTTCCTTAAGGAATATAATGGAATAATCAACTTGAAAATTGGTTACCTCTCTATTCTGGGATATAAAGTTCCTCTGATCTTTGAAGAGCCAGTTAAAGTTCCCGGGAAATGTCTTAAGACATATACCTTGGAATACCCCACTGGGGGTTTCAACCTCAAATATTGCATCCACTCTTCAAACATGAAATGTCCATCCATGGCTTGTCCTGCTTCTGAAGGGATCCCTCTCCTAGCCACGTCTGCTGTCACTATTCCCCCTGGCTCCCAGGCCATCCTAGACTCCCAGATATCATATGAACTACCTGAATGAACCTTATTGGAGTTGTACTCTCTCCCCTTGTTAGGGAGAAAAAAGCCTTATCTCTGTCCTGGGATCCTAGATGTCTCCCATAAGGACCCTGTTCAAATGTTGGTAGCCAACCTGACTGCACTTCCCATGACTGTGTCTAGGGGGCAAGTCATTGGATATGGCAAGTTGTTGAGCGCTCCTGATGTCCTTTCTCTTCATCCCTTTGGCACATTCCAAGATTTTAACCTACCAGAGGATGAACCCCAAGTCCTATCCTTGTTCACTGCGCAAGACTTTCCACAGCTGTCCCTGGTTCAACAGGAAGAGGTGCTAGACTTGCTAGACCAATTTTCTGACATCTTTGCAAAAGAAAGTACCAACTATGGGCTAGCCAAAGGCGTTATCCATCAGATTGACACTGGCAACGCTCTTCCCTTCCATGCTAAACCATATTACCACAGTTGCGTGGAGGATGCCCAGGTATATAAAGAGCTCAAACAACTGTTTGACTCTGGGCTGCTGGCGCCTTCCCAAAATCCTTGGGCATCCCTGCTACTCATCCTAAAGAAGAAAGATGGAGGTCATTGTATTGTGATGAACTACTGCCAATTGAACTCCTTGACCAAGAAGGACTTGTACCCCTTGCCGTGTATTAATGATGCTCTTTGACGTCTTGGAGGTTCTAAGTTTTTCTCTACAATGGATCTGGCATCTGGATACTGGCAAGTTGATCTATCCCCCAAGGATTGTCAAAAAGTTGCACTCATTACCTCTAAGGGCTTTTTGAGCCTACTTGCATGCCACAGGAACTCTGCAACGCCCCAGCTACCTTCCAAAGGGCCATGGACTCCATCCTCTGCGGCTTGAAGCTGTCATGTGTCCTAGTATATTTGGACAATATAACGGTTTTCAGTGCTACCTTCACCAATCACCTGGCTCATCTCAAAGAGGTGTTCATAAAGATTAAGGAAGCTGGCCTCAAGCTAAAACCTTCCAAGTGCGCTTTCTTCAAAGAGCGTCTTGAATTCTTGGGCCATGAAGTAACCCAGACAGGGATTTGCCCTATGACTAAGAAGGTTGAAGCCATCAACAAAATGCTTCTGCCCACCAACCTGCAAGAGGTGCAAGTCTTTTTAGGGATGATGGGCTACTATAGACAGTTTATCCCTGACTTTGCCAATACTAGTGAACCTCTAGTCCAGCTGTTACGTAATGTCCCTTTTGAATGGACTGCCAGTCAACAGCAAGCCTTTGAGACCCTTAAGCAAAAACTCAAAGAAGCTACCATCCTAGTGTATCCTGACTACAATAAGGAGTTCATCCTATACACTGACGCTAGCAATCTTGCTATTGGAGCTATTCTAGCCCAACTAGACAACAAGGGTGTAGACCATCCTGTGGCTTACACTTCCTGCATGCTAAACAAGCATGAGAAAAATTATAGCGTCACAGAGAAGGAGTGTCTCACCGTGTTGCATGCAGTCAAGCAGTTTTATCACTACATATATGGTACCCACTTCACAGTTGTCACTGGCCACGCTTTGCTTAAGTGGTTACAACAGCTTAAGGAGCCTGAAGGGCGCCTAGCTAGATGGGCTCTACGCCTACAAGGATACAACTTCACTGTGCTCCATTGCCCTGGGATTCAACACCAGAACACTGATGGGCTCTCCAGAATGCCAATTCTTGCTTTGCATCCTGTAGAGGCTGATTGGTTATAAAAACTAATTGGGTACTCTTCTTCTTGGGAAAGTGAGACAGAAGTTGTACAACTGGCCTTGTCCAAGCTATCCAAAGATACCCTCATACACAACAATCATCTCTTCAAGAAGGTAAAAGACCAGTATCTGCCTTATGTACGACCCAGTCTTTGCCTCTTGTTGGTGTTGCAAGCTCATAAAGAGACTGGGCATGGAGGCATTGACAGGACCTTTGACTGGCTTCAAAAGAATTAATTGTGGGAAACCTTTGCCTGATGATCCCAGACGTCATAGCTAGCTGCCACAACTGCCAGCTGCAGAGGCCTCAAGCTGCTGCCCACAAGTTCAAATTAGTTCCCCCGCAACATGCTTTTCATACTGTCAGCATTGACGCAGTAGGTCCTCTCCCCCGCTCACGTTCTGGTGTTGCTTTATCCTGATTGCTGTTAATCACTTCAGCAAGTGGGTTGAGGCTTGCCCTATAAAGGACATCACAGCTAAGACAACTGCTCCCTTCCTATTACAAGATGTTTTTTACCACCATGGCTGTCCTCAAGTGTTGCTCTCAGATAATGGGACTAACTTTAATGCCAAGCTGGTAACTTCTGTTGTCAAAGCTTTGGGATCACACCAGTCTTTCTCTGCCCCCTACAATCCTTCTACCAATGGGGAAGTTGAGTGTGCAAATTCAACACTGGTCTCTATCATGAGGAAGCTCACCTACTCTGACGCTGCCAACTGGAACCTATACTTACCTGCCACTCTCTTCATGTACCGCCTTAGCAAACATTGTGTCACTAGATACTCCCCTTTTGCTATGTTATAAGGGCAAGAGGCTACTACCCCCTTGCTCTTGGACCCCCCTGCTTACCTCTGATAAGGCCATGAACCCTCAACCACATCAAGGAACTAGCCAACCACATAATTGATATACAGGCCACTGCCTACACTTCTGTATACAAAACTAAGATGCTTGAGCTTTCTCCCAATAATGCTGGATGCTCCCCCCCCACCTGAATTCAATGTTGGGGACCATGTTCTTTACTACTAACACAGAGTAGGTGGTTGCACACATAAGTTGGACTCTCTGTGGATTGGCCCTTTAGAAGTGACCTTTAAACAAGGGTCCAAATACACTGTAAAGCTCCTCTCCAGTGGCCGTCCTTTTGCTCAAGTGCACGCAAAGTTCCTTTGTAAATACCACCCCCCTAAGGCCAATCTAGGGGAAGACAATGTCGTGAATACCACTATTCACCATGTATCAATTTCGCCTTTGGTGGGCCATTTTGAAGACAAATATCTTGCTTTTGCTTTTGCCTCTCAAAATGAGTTGATGACTGAATCAGGAAATGCAATTGTTTGGTTTCTTGATCCTGCGCAACTCACTTGCCCCACTTATGCTGGTGGCAAGTGATCCTACTGTCCTGGTAGTGTTTTACAATATTTCTAACCACTATATATTCCATTTCATATTCACCAATAAAAATTAAGTTCTATTCACATTTTTGTCTTTGTGTCTTCTGTAATTCCGCGCCTCTCTCTAGCCACAACTAGTAGAGATTGTTCTTCCAGGGCCGCAAGGTAATTGCATAGCCTTCCATGTCATCTAACCAAGACTTAGTACAAATCCTATCCTAAGATTAGGATTTCCTGTTGTGTTTCTGTACTGCACCTCAGAACATAACAAAGTTAATTCCCAATTGTGGGAAACTAATTGCACCTCTCACTAAGCACCTCAACACTAAACAGCGCTTTTATTGGACCCCCATCAGAGATCAAGCCTTTGAGATGTTGAAGAAAAGGCTCACAACAGCACCAGTACTGCAGTTTCCCAATCAAAACCGTTAGTACAAACTTGAGACCAACGCCTCTGACAGGGCCATAGGGGGTGTGCTAAGGGTAGAAACTGACAATGGTGTCTTCCTCCCCGTGGCATATGAGTCCAGGAAACTTACCAACTTGGAACAACACTATCCCATTCATGATAAAGAATAGGCAGCAATTGTGCACTGCGTTGAGAAGTGATGCTGTTACTTAGAGGGGGCCACCTTTCCACCCTGCGTCCTGACAGACCACAAGTTGCTCCAGTACTTTAACACACAGTCCCATTTGACACGCCGTCAAGCAGGTTGGGTTGAGCGTCTATCCCCTTACCAGTTGCACATCAAGTACAAGCCTGGAAAGGAAATTGTCATAGCTGACACCCTCTCACAACTCTACATAATGTCCATCACTGGGGACAATGGTTTGGACCCAGACTGGCCCATGCTCTACCTCCTCCCTGAGGCAACTTGCTACAAAGGCCTTAACTTGGTAACCATCTCCAAGTTGAAGGACAACAAAAGTCAGTTCACCACTGATGCTGGTAACGTCTGCTGTTGGGCAGAGACAGGTGAGAAGACGCCTTACATTCCCACCACGCAACAAGGTGACACCATATTGCACTACCATCAAACCCTGGGTCACATCAGAGGGTGTAACATCTTCAAGATCATAAAAATAAGGTTTGATGGCTGCGCATGTGTCAAGACATCTCGGATCTCCTCAAAATGTGTCTGCTGTGCAAAAAAATACCTCCACACCTGCACCCCCAAGTCTTTCCTGCCCATCAAGGCCATGGAACCCTTTGAGCAGTGGGCTCTTGAAATTGTGGGCCCACTCCCTGAAGACAGACTGGGTAAGAAGTACATTATCACTGCCATTGACTACTTCACTTGCTGGCTAGTGGCCTGGACAACTACTAACTGCACTGCCACCACAATCACCTGCTTCATTGGCAAGGAAATTGTGGCCTGTTTTGGGCGACCCAAACGCCTCATCACAGATAGTGGCCCCAAACTTGTTGGACATGTCATGAAGGCATACTGCGCCAAAAACACCCTACAATGTATAGTTATAACCCCCTATCATCCGCAAGCCAATGGACGCATAGAACAGTTAAATGGCTCACTGGTTCAACTGATTGCCAAGCTCTCACAAGAGCACCCCAACACCGCATGGACTGAACACCTGCCTACCGCTCTAATTACCCTACAAGCAAGAATCAACAGGGGCACAGGGTTCAGCCTCAGCACCCTGGCCTTTGGGAAGCCTGACAGTCTGACAGGAGTTGAACAGGGAAAGCTACAGTCCAGAGTTCCCAAAAAATCTCCTCTAGTAACAACCCCATCCCTAGACCAATGGTGTGTCAAAGCCTGGGAAATTGAACACAAGCAAATTGAAGGGGGGACAAAGCACCTCAAAGCCAGGTACACCATAGGTGACCCCGTCTACACCCTCAACCCCAATTCTGCCAAGTTGGGGCCCAACCACCTAGGGCCCTTCAAAATAGCCGCTGTCTATGACAATCATACCTATCAACTTGAAGATGCCCAAGGGAATACCAAGAAGCTTCACCATGATTGCTTGCGTCCCTGCAGCGCCATCCCCACACAAAGGCTGTTTGTGCAGACCTTCCCAGACCTTCCGCAGACTCCGGTCTTAGTGTCTGACAACAAGCAGTGGGAAAGGGGGGTGTTGCAACCAAGTTTCCAGACTTGCCTGCTAATGTATCTTACAATACACAGGGGGCGCTCAATGAGTTGCCCCTTGACGTATCTAATGACATGAACCAATCTGATGGCAATATCAAATGGTGGGTACTTCATCCTAATTAGGAGTGTTACCAATTCAACTTGCTGATCCCCGCACAAGTTATTCCTCAGCTTCAAACCTTACATGGAACTTCCCACTATGTCACCCCCTTGTGGCCTTCCCCATATGGTATATTAATCACAGTATTCTACAATAAATAATACCTTATTATTATTATTAATTACTTCTATTGGACTGTTGTCTTCCCCAATTCCAAATACTGAATCTCCATTGGTTCAGTTGCAACACTATTCCAGTTTAGGACAGCTAAAATTTAGATCATAATACTTACCGGCTTAACATACTTAACAATAAAATTGATTAAAATATACACTTCTCTTTTTGAGTTTAATTTTTTAATATAAATTTTATTATGACTTATTTTAATAACAACCAAATAAAAGAGCTGTTTCCCAGCCTTGACAAAATCATGCAGAGCTATGCTGGGTCTTCCAACAGTGAAGCCTCAAATGATTATTCCCAACCCTCAGGCCCCTCCCCAAGCACTACCCAGGAGTCTGTTCTTTTTCCCGCGTCCTCAAGCATGGCCCTGTTTGCCCATCACACACAGGAAGCTGCTAACCCAAATCATGTATCAACAATGGCATCCAGAACCAGTCAATTGAGCCAAGGGGCCACCCATAGAAGCCAGAATCCAGAAACAGCTAATCAGATGACAACATCCAGTTCCCAAGATAGACTCATCCCTCCTCCAGCCAATCAGCCTGCAAGATGCAGAAGAAAATTGATCACCCCAGAAATTGTTCTCAAAATGGTTGAAAAGCTAGGGATGCTTATGTCCCTCAGGGAAATTGCAGCTGTGATGGGCTTTTCAAAGTTCACTGTGGCTACAACCATGCAAGCTCACACTAATTGTGGCCCCCTCCCCAAAAGACCCAAACTGGAGCCCATACATCAACTGATAGCAAAAAAGCCCATCCCCTTATGATGATCATCATGGAATGTGACCCGCAGATCCCCCTGGTCCAGGTTTGTCTCCAACTGGGACTCCATGGCATTTTCACAAATAAAAGAACAGTCAATTTGTGGATGCACAGAGTTTTTGTTGCTACCAGAATCTTGTCCAATTAGATTCTCAGTGGCCTCAGCTTGGTGGATACTGACCTGTACAATGAAATCATCATTAATTTTATCAAAGGAAGGGCAATGAGGGCCCATAATGATATCATTTTCTTTTTGTATGTCAAGATTTCTGCAAGCATCCAAGATTATGGAGAAAAGTGTATCCAATCTGACGTCTACAAGCGCAGCCCAATCTTGTATCAATTTATTGGGGTTTTGTTGGAAGTTTCCCCATTGGGTGTCAATTAATAACTTGTCAATATCAAACACAGCATATGGGTATGACTACCAGACAGAGCTCAAGGACATGCTGGAGGAGTGGGATACACAACAAGCTGTGTACACAGTTGTAATGAGTGATATAATGAAGCAGCAGGAATGAGCAACCAAGGAAATTAGGGCTGCAGGGCATACCTGCTGGTCCTACCCCATCAACCACGCCAACATGCATCTTGCAGATGTATGTCTTTACAATTTTTGGTTCTGTTCTCAGGTGCTTAAATCCTGCCATATACAATGAACTGTGTACCTAAATTGAGAAGGAATACAAGCCTTTCCCTTCTGTATTTGTCCAGGACTTATCAGATCTCATCATCTTCTATGAAAGTTATAGTGATAAGTCTAGAAAGGACTCCTGCCTCCCCCCACGCCCATTCATTTGGTTTGTTAAGCCCACATATGTGACAGAAGAAGAATGTGAGCAATTGAAGCAATCAACTTTTGCTGCCCCTTCCCAGTCAACAAACCCTGCCTCCCCAACCCCCATCAATACCAAGCCAACCACCTTCCAATCTTGACTCCCAGACCACCACACATTCCCTTCTCATTGCCTCTGATATCATCCTTTTCACAAGTGCATATGATGACAACATACATGCCGCCCATTCCCTCCCCTACTTGTCCTTCAATGAGTAAAATAAAACCTTTCTTTGTGACAACTTATTAAAATTAGTATTATTTCTTTTGATTTATAATTAATAATATATTCTTTTTACATTATTGACATTCTCATAATCAATAAAATGTTGTATATTTTATGAATAACATAAAATTATTTGCATAAATATTTTTCATTATCAATAATAAATTAAGAACCACAAATATAAATTTTACATTAGAATATCAAAATATCAAAAGTTGACGTCTAATTGCAATATTCCAATGCAAAATTTACATTTATGGTCCTTAATTTATTATCAATGATGAAAAATATTCATGCATTGAAGGTAGTACTATAAAAACCAATTTTTTGATGTAATTTAAACAAAATATCAAATATTCACAACTTAATAAATGAATTAGAAGCACACCTGCAAAAGGTTGTTGAAATAGAAAAAATATCAGGGAAATAGTAACAGGAAAGCTAGGTAACGGGGGCCAGCCATTGATCCAGCCAAAGGAAGATGCTCTGAATAAATCTGGATTTATTATAGATGAAAATAACAAAGAAGACTTACTCAATCTACAGGGAAAAATCTTACCAAGTCTGAAGTTCAATGACACAGCCTACAATTTGTGGGAGTTCTGGCAAGGGGCCAAAGAAAACAACAAGAAAATCAAACTGATTGAAGGAACTGAAATCTCAAAGGAAAAAAACTAATGAAAAGAAAACTAATCAAATGAATACAGATGAAAACAAATAAGAATCAAGAAGTAGAAGCGCAACAAGAAACAATGAAAATTTGTCAAATGAAGATCAAGAGAAAGTACAAGTAGCACAGCAAATAAGGAAGATCAAGCCCAGGAAATCAAATGAAGAGCAGCCAATGCTCATGAAGTTTGCTGAAGGGGCGCCTGTGACTGAGGGGGGCTCAGGGGAAACAATCAGTAAGTTTTTTTATGTTTTACTTATATTTACTTTAGTTATAACTAGGAATGGGGACAAGGTTGCTGAAGTGGCAGCCTTTACGCCCAGTTGGTTTTACGGGGGTTAATAGTCATTGATAGCCCCTGTAAAGCAAATAAATAAAATTTAAATAAATAAATAAATAAAATAATTAAAATGAACATGAATAATTTTGCAAATATTGAAGCAAAAACCAAAGAATATTTAACACCTGTGGGGTGCTTGCCGTGGATTAGGGAAGCATATGAAATATGAGCAAATATCAATTTCAAAGAGATGACTGAAATTTGCGGGCATGTCAAGATAAACTTTGATGAATATATTTATGAAGGTATTCAACAATTTCCCTTTTCAAACATAAATGATTATGAGAAAATCTAATAAAAACTGACTTTCAAATAGGAACTGAATATCTTAAAACTGAAATTTTCAACAAAGTGTTTAAAGCATTATCAAATAAAGTCGGGGACACAGTCCTTGTGAATGCATTTAAACCTTTATTTATTCTGTTTGCCAAGGCATGGGGGGCAGATACAAGTCAGGCGCCCTCTGTAACCACATTCAAGTTCAGATAAATGTCCTACATCAACAGATTAACTCAAATATATAAAAAATTATGCATGTTTTCTGAAAAATATACCTCTCAAAGAGTTCACATTGCAATATACCTAGGAATTTTATTACATTACATACTGTAAATTCAGAACCTGAACGTAAAAATGCGGGGCCTTCAAATCCTTGGTCCAAATTTCAAATCACTTTTGCAGGATAGCTTTTTTTAATTAAATTGAATTCTTTGTATTTTTATTTGGATTTTTAAAAATGAAGGAACTTGTAGAAACTTTGCAAATTTCAAGTCAAACTGCACATTTCCAATGGACAAAATGAATTAACTCAAATCAGATTTAAAGTGTTCAAATCCATTAACCATTTTCATTAAGTTTACTATATTTTTTGAAATTGCGGGATTTTCAAATCCAAGAAGCAAATTTCAAATCACCTTTGAATGCCACTAGTAAACTCAGATATTAATTGCAGGAACTGGAATCCAAATTGAATGTATAGTAAGAAACTAGGACAAATCAACCCAAATCAAGAAGCTCCACTCTGGATAAAATCAAATGAAAAATCTAATCTCAACAACCATGTTTAGACATGAAATTAAGTGAAATGTAGAATTGTCTAAACTGGAAATGATGCAATATTCTGCACTCTAAATCACTAATATAGCAACCATAAGCCCATATAATGATTTATGAGCTACTCTCCTGATGACGCAGAAATTTTTAAAAGTTTTTTGGCCCCTGGCATAGCCAAGGGGCCAAAAAACCTTTAAAAAATTTCAAGGAAGGAAGGAGGGGGAAAGTTAAACTATCAGTTTACCACAAAAGTGTTAATGTATTGCTATTAAGGATACTTGCTTACAGTAGATTTTAAAAAATGCTAATAATAAAATAGAATTATATATTACAATCTATTTTATCATGTTGTCTTTTCCTTGATGTGTTGATAGTTCATTTACTGTTGATAATGTGCTTGCTTTTAATTGGATAGTTTCACCTCCAGTTGCCTTAGTAATAGGAAATCAAGTCATCTCCACGACCACAGCTGGTCTCAGGGAGGCAACTTGATTTCCTATTGCCAAGGCAACTGGAGGTGAAACTATCCAATTAAATGCAAGCACATTATCAACAGCAAATGAACTATCAACACATCAAGGAAAAGACAACATGATGATAATAATTGTAATATATAATTCTATTTTTTTATTAGCATTTTTTAAAGTCTACTGTAATCAAGCATCTAAATTTTAGCCGTCCTAAAATGGAATAGGGCAATTTTTAAGAATGCCTATGATTCCTAAAAGAATTAGCACAAATCTACTCTAGATCCTTTGACATCCTTTTTGAGATGCCCATAAATTATATTTTTTTCAAATTCACCTCATTTTTGATTTGAAATTTGGTTCTTGGATTTGAAAATCCCACAAATTCAGATTTGTTAAGTTTTCCATGATGTCTATGATTTGTTTGACATACAGAAAATCTCAAATTGTACATTAGAATCCCACATTTCTGATTCATGTATCCCGCATTTGTTTGCTGTGTTTTGTTAGTTGAGTTATCTGCTCAAGAGATTCAAAATTTGCCAATTTAAATAAGCCAAAAAAAGTCAAATTAAAAGGTTTATTTTATTAAATATTTTAATTTTCATTCAGCTGAGTTGCCCGCAAAAGTGATTCAAAATTTGGACCAAGGATTTGACAATCCCACATTTTTACGTTCAGGTTCTGAATTTACAGTATTAAAAGCAAATATTAAAAAGATGGAGGATGTACCAATACAACTTGGCATATGCAAATTAGCACTAGAACGTCAGAAGACACCATGGGGGTGTAGGACAGTCGAGCATGTCCTGTACAACTCCTTTGCATTGGCATTGTTGTATGGGTACTACATGCCTCCCAAAAAGAACCTACTAAAAAGTTTGCTTACTTGCTTGCCTTTTATTAAGCGCTCAGCAACCACCAGGGTGCTGGGCGCCACTCCTCTAGCAATTGCATCCAAATTTGTCCACCACATACAGAAGAGTATGTGGATCCAATTAGACGGATTAGCAGAAAATTTGATTTTGGGGTATAATTCTCCGGAATAATCACATTCCCTTTGCAATTTGCATCTCCCTAGTAAATTA
This sequence comes from Entomophthora muscae, assembly GCA_014839935.2. Lineage (NCBI taxonomy): Eukaryota > Fungi > Entomophthoromycota > Entomophthoromycetes > Entomophthorales > Entomophthoraceae > Entomophthora > Entomophthora muscae. Next base: position 275,774 of record QTSX02007139.1, on the reverse strand, counting down.
TCTTCCCTTGCTATTTAACTTTTATATATTTTTTATATTTTTATATTTTAAATTTTAATTTAAATATTTAAACTTCAATATTAAACTTTAAATATTAAAAGTTAATTTATTGAAATTTTAATATTTAAATTTTAATAGTTAAATTATAATAGTAACATATCTAAATATATTATAAGACAGTAGTTATAGTAAGCAAACACATGAAATAATAAAATATGATTTAAGAATGTGTTTATTTAGTTGCTTGTCAAGTACAGGTTCATATATTACATAGTTAAACAACAAGAGCTGAATTTATCTGCATCAAGCGGCCCGCTCTACTTATGTTCTACCAGCAATTGTTTAGAACTTGAACTACCTTTCCCTTGTAATATGATTTGATAAATATAATTGATATGCTTAACCCGCATCATAAATACTAATTTGTAAGAGATACATGAAAATCATTGGTTTTTGTGTTGTGTGGCTATAGTGGCACTAAATCAATAAGGCCAGATGATGACTTGCAAGGTCCAATTTTTGGCTTAAAAAAGCCAAAGTACCAACATGGATTCACAATTATTTAAATAAAATTAATCTATTTCTATTTTTTAATTTATTTGTTTGTTAGCGCAACACTCCATATAATATTCAGTGCTTTATAGTAAAAATATATTCCTCATACCTAGTATAATTAATTTTACTTAACTTTTGTATGTATTCTTTTGTCTATAATACAATTCAACATCAAGTCATACTATATAATTAATAATTTTTGAGTCCTAATAAAAACAAAATAAATAAAAAACAAATAAATCTGGAGTGCCCATTTATCTGATTGGCTTAGAGTTGAGGACTTTTGGAAGGAAGGATTCTGAGTGCTTGTAAAAAGCTGCCATCACATCAGGTGGCATTGCAAATTGGCTGATCTTGAGAATGTTGAAGAGATCCTTGGTGTCCTGAGGGAGGTCTTTCTTCATCTTATTCTTGATCCAACCAAACACCTCATTGATTGAATTCAGAAATGGAGAATAGGGCGGAAGAAAGAGAGTCTCATTGGCCAGTCAGCCAGGCAGTGGCTGGCCAAATGGCTATTTTTATCTATTGGTGAGAACTCTGACACAACTAAATCCACCATGTGGAGCCCAACATTATCCAACACAATAATTTTGGTTGTGCCCCGGTTATTAATCCAAAGGTACTCCTTGACAGCTCAGAGAAAATCAAGAAAAGTCCTGCTATTGTGGAAACCCTTGATTATTTGATACTGGCCCAACCTGCAAGGACCCAGAAACACAACCATGGAATATTTCTGGGAACATAACGCTGCACAATGTGCTACACCATCCTTGGACCCCTTCTCAACTCACCCATGCCTAAACCTGAGCAAGGAGGAAAACAACAATGTGTCAAAGTAAAAGAATTGTAAATTTTCAGTCTTCTTGAGAGCCACATAGGTCTTGGCATAAATGTTTTGATCCTCAATTGTTTTGTTGCTGTTTCTATTGTGCATAGAAACTCCAAGTAACTTCCATGAAAAGCCCAAATTGATCATTGCTTGGTAAACAAGGGTTTTAGAGACAGAAAGCCAAACTCTGTGGCCAACATTGATTGGACAGCAAGTGTGTCCAGGTGGCAATCCTTGGTCAACCACTGCCTGATTGCATTGAGATGGGTGGGCTGAAGTAGGCTGGGCTGCCGCTTAACCTTGGTGAATTTTGCAATTTGACCAGTGTTGCCATGCTTTTTGTTGAGGTTGCCAATATATCTGGTTGTGACTCCAAATTGAGATGCAATATCCCAAACTGTAATTACCCTGTTCAAGCAGTTGAGGATAGCATAACACTCACTACCAGTCAACCAACACTGGCCCTTGGCAGGTAACACAGCATCCTGGCTGGCAGGCTCAATACAGGGGATGGGGATCTTCCTGTAGAAGGTGGGATGACCCTTACTTGTGGTGGTGCTGTCAATGGTGGAATATGTCACAGGTGCAGATGGCTCCTCATTTGTGGCCAATGGCTCATGGGAGGTATCAAAAATGCAGGAGCAGGAAGTGGCAACTCTTGGATCAAGAGTGCAGGGCTGGGTGACAACTGGGTACTCAGTGGAGGTGTAAGTAACCTCAGTGTTCCTGGTGACCATGGTGTAGGATACTTTGCTTGCAGGCCTTGAGAGTGGCTTCTGTCTGGGATTAAGGCTGTATGATCTGGCTTGGGATGCAGGAGGTGGTTGACTGGCACTGACGCCTTGGGAGGCCTGTGTATTGGCATGACTCCCTTCAATTTGTGTTCTGGGTCTGTTATTGGACCCTCTGGGACGCCCTTGTGGACAGGCTGCCCTGCAGGCTGGTGCAGGAGCTGGTTGGGAATGCAATTAACAGTCCATAAAAATAAAATAAAAATATATTTTAGATTAAATATGTATTTATTTGGATTTATTGGTTTAGTTGTGAGTAGTTGTTTTCTCTTGATTTAGCCTTGAATAGTATCAGAATTTCTATATCTGTAATTTGAAGTGTATAATATTGTATCCTTTCCAGCTTTGGATGATTTTAAAGTTTAATCACTTTTTATGTCTAAACATGGTTATTGAGATTGAATTTTTAGTTTGATTTTAGCTGTGGTGGAGCGTCTTGATTTGGGTTGGTGTTTCCTAGTGTGCTTACTGTATATTAAATTTGGATTCCAGTTCCTGCAATTAATATCTGAGTTTACTAGTGACATTCAAAAGTGATTTAAAATTTGGACCAAGGATTTGACAATCCTGCATTTTTACATTTAGTTTCTGAATTCACAGTACGAAATTGAAAATATTGATTCATTGTATTTAGAGTAGGGACTGGTATCAAAATTATCACAATTTGTGTTGTGACTAGGGCTGCTTCAGCCAGTTTATGACTCCTAACCCTCCCTTTCAAAGATATATTTAAATATGCGTAAATATTAGATATTTACATTTTAACTGAAGCAACTGTTTACCAGAAGCTAGCCAGGGCTGAGCCAAAGCATCCCTAGTTGTGACCAAGCTTCACCTGTCATAATTAGGGCTGTAGCAGATTTAAAATGCGCCAATTACAGAATTTGCTGTAATTGATGCATCCAAGCCATCACAGAGTTGGATTTTGGATTCTGATTACCTAGTAGAATCCAAAATATGAAAAAAGGTCAAAAACAGCTTTCAGTTTTCCAGATAAGCCAGAGTTTTAATATAATTTTATAATATTTTTTTAACTAAACATTTTTTTGAATTACAATATTTTTTATGTTAAAATTTGAGAAAAAAACATAGATTTTATTTTATAATAGAATATGAAAAAAACATATGTTCATTAATGTGTACAGAAACAATACCAGAAAAATTGTACCTTAGACAATTTTCCTGAATCATTTCAGATCTGCCGCAGCCCTAACCACAATCTGTTTTGTGATTTTGACACTTTTTCACAAATCATTTTGTGACCTTCAAGTCACATCACAATTCATAGTAATTTCTTTGTGACTTTAGAAGCTGAAACTGCCCTAATTATTAAGTTAAGTTCCTTGAACAAAATAAATCATATGTTTCATCCTTGAAAACTACATTCCTTGTATATTTTGTGACTTACACAACAGAGTGAGACACAAATTGTGACCTGCTCCAAAAGTTGTGGCACAAATATAGATATATTGCTTTATGACCTAATATAAAAACTTGTTTAAAATTTTAAGGATTGACAATTCTTCCTCCCTAGAAACCCAGGCCCTGGAGCAGGGATCAAACCCTGAACCTGGATTCCTTTGGGCCACCGGGCCTGTAGACCGCCTGCCCACATTTTTCTGGGATCAAGCCCCCACAAGCTGATACCAAGCATGTTGACCCATAAGTTAAAAAGAGACAAGTCAAAGAAATCATTGCACCAAATGGAGGATTAATCACCACGCCTAATGGAGGTACAGATTTGACAACTATTAGCATAAACTCAAAGTCTACACCAGCAACCAATCAAGAGCCAACCCAGGAAAGAGGCACAGGTCTGCAACCTGGTCCCATGACCTCAACACTAAAGCAAGATATCAGGCAGCCAAATCAAGATTCCTGACCAATGAAAAACTCCCAGGCCAAGTGCCATTTTGCTGCCTTTTGACCCAAGCACCCAATTCCCCCAGCCCTGGTCTTACCAATGCCCTAATGAACCTCCCATGGAAAGTGTTAAGTTTGGAGGTGTGGTACTATATAGACCCAAGGACCCTGCGCTCCAAACTTATTGCCATTTTTGAATAAAGGTTATGATAATTTGGCTCATACAGCTATTGCCTTATTTTGTATTTGCTGTCTACCAATTCAGTTCAAGATCTCCTGGCCCGCCTGCCCCACCACCCGCTGTTTTCTGTCCTCCTGGTGTACCCTTTGGATCCGTCCACTTTACTGACTACCCTCTGAAGTCTGAATACAAGGAATACACCCCAGAAAAGATACTTGAACTTGATCCCCTGGCCCGCATACAATACACTGTTAGATACAACCAACAAGGCCTGTGGATATTTTCAACACCCAAGTTATTCAGAGGAAAATTCAATTATCTCCCTGCTTACAACCTGTCCATGGAGCCGCCTGTGACACCAAAACCCATGCCTGCTTCTGCATCTGACCTCCCAACCAACCATACTGGCAAGCTGTTTGGGATTGTGTACATCATCCTCACAGGGGTGATTGACACTATAATCCTGACTGCCGGCCCATGGTCTTGGGTGAGGAAGTCTGCCTCATACCTTTTAAAGTTAGCTCCCCTCTTGCAGTGGGCATTGCCTGAAAAAAACCCGGCCTGAGTTACCCCTGAAAACAATGGGCTGGCTGCCCAAGACTTAATCCCTGACATTTTGGCAATCTTTATTAAGCCTGGTACCCTGAACCCCAAGATTTTGTTATTTCTTGTGGCATCTTGTATGCTTTTGCTATTGATAATCACTTATTACACCTATAAGATGACCACAAACCTGATCTCTTCCATGTGGAAGAATATGAACCTGAATGACCCAAAGAGAACCAACACCAATACCACTGACACCACCAAAGTGTGACAGAAATCACTGGATAGTATGAAGCCATTTCTAAGTGATGAGGAATTACCACCCAAATCCACATAGAATTGATGATTAACCACCAACGCGGCTTCAGATATTTTTTTGTGAAATTTCCAATTGTAACTCCAGGATTAAGTAGAACAATTAGTCCTAACCAAATTAGTCCAAGATAAATGACCTGGGAAAGCATCAATGCATCTTCAGCGTAAAATTCTGGGCATTGGGAAATAACACAATTTTTGGTTTCAAGAATGGGGGAAGGAGCTGCAAAATTGGCTGGCATGAAATTGACATTGGGAGGCACCAACAACAAAGTTCCAGCTGAAGGGCCCCATCTTCCAGAAATGATTTGGTTCAGAATCAGATTGTACAGAATATATCACAACAACCCAATCACAGGATGCATTTTTTAAAATCAAAATTAGAACTTGGGATAAATGATTTTTATTGAGTAAATTTAGGAGGACTCAACTCTTAGAGTTGAAACAGGGAAAATTATTCAATATATATCAAAAAAAGCAACTAAGCAATACCACCTGAATCTTGACCTCCTATTCCTTCCACATTTTTCAGCAAGTATCTGGTCCAGGTTGCAAAGAACCCTTGAATGACCAGTTTCTGACAACCCTGTCAATTAACAAGCTCATATCAGGTGACCCTCAAATTATGTCAATTTATCAACATCAGTTTGAAAGGGGTAGCTGGTTTCAGCTGGCAGACTGGAGCAGCTGTGATCCATTTTTGATTGGCCATTTGGTTTAAATCCGTTAAATTGGTCAATTTTGATACAGGTTTCCTGGCTTTCTGAGCCTTCTTACTTGACGGACAATACCTGGCATTATGGAACCTACCGTGATACAAAGCTCCATCCTCCCAAGTGCAAAACATGATTGTGAACCAGTCCCTCACAAAGGTGGAGATGCCTCAGATGGGGAAGCTCACACTTGAAAAAGCTAGACAAGCCATGCCGGTCCTCTGCCTGCATTTCCTTACCAACACCCCCTCTTATATCAATGACACCAAGAAGATCCTTGGGGTTGCTTCAATGCTATTGGGGGACGCCTTGGACTGGTTTGGCAAGGCCACTGCTGAGGACGTAGAATTCTTCTTAGACTACGCCAAGTTTGAGGCTGAGTTAATGGCCACAGGTGAAGATTGCAACACTAGATACTACACCCTGAACTCCCTGCTAGAAATTTGACAAGGTCCCCAACCCATCCAAGCATATATTGACAAATTCCTCAAACTGAAAACCCACACCCAACTGGAGGACAAACTGGCAGCCATTATCTTCCAGAAGGGCGTCAACCTAGTAATGAAGGACCTGTTGAAGCACCATCTGCCCACCCTAAGCCTAGACAAGCTAATTCCCCTGTGTAAGGGTCTTAGCATGAACCAAGAGAACACTGGCTCCTCCCAGGCCCGCAAACTCCAAACACTGACCCCCAACAGAACAGGGATGACCCCTGAAGGACTCTTCTTCTACTGCCACAAAGCGGACCATTTGACCAGAGCCTGCCCTAAGAAGAACACTGCCCCAATCTCACTGGCGCAAATAAACACTTCTTCCCAGTCTTAAAAGTTCATCCAAGTGTTGTAACTGTGCTGTTTTAGAAGATTTACATGGGGAAAATATTTAGAAGATAGATAATAATCTTTATTGTGAGATAGTGATTATATAGTTCATGTGAATCAAGGATAACAGGAACATGATTGGTGATCACACGGCTGGATGGAAGAGGGGGTGGCTTGATCCTGATAATGAGTCAAGCGCCAAAACAAGGTATCCACCATAAGGAATCAGCATCTGTTCATGTTGTTGGATTTGGTAATTCAAGTTGACTTCCTAGTCTGGCTTTGAGTGACCAGATAATTGGATTGCAGGTCACAAACCCGCTTGGTAGGAACCTTGCTGGCGGGTTGAGCCTGTGGTTTTGACACCCCCCAACTGAAGGTCAGCCTTCTCTGGGGGCAGGTTGTCAGGGAGGTTATCAGGAGCCCAGGCGCTATATTGAACTAGTTGCTGTTCTGTGGCAGGCAGGGCGGTTTCTTGTTGTTTCTGTCTTGCTTTGCAGGGTTGTAGGCAATCATGGTGTAGGGTCTTGTCTTGCTTACATTTGCTAAGTCCTTGCACAAGGTAAGTGTTATTGTTGTTTACCTTCAGAATGATTGCTGGCCCCATTTTTTCATGTTGTAACTTGCTCTTGTCAACATTCATGACCCATACTGCATCCCCAACTTCATATCTATTGCAGATGGGGACAAATGTCTTCTGTAGAAGTTCATTCTCTTTGGCTGTTAGCCTCTATTATTTGAGGGTCTGAGTGCAGAGGGACATCACTTGGAATTTACAGTTTAGCTCCTGTCAATGCTTGAATGATATTTGGATGTGTGCTGATACCAATTCAAACAGGCTTTTCCCGGTGGATCTGTTCACTTGGGTTTGACACACAAGTAGTGCAGCCAGTAGCTGTTTATACCAGTCTTCAGGTCTCCTGGCGGTGAGTTTGGTTAAGGCTTGCACAAGGCTATCATTAAACTGCTCTACACGTCCATTGGCCTGTGGGTGGTATAGTGTTGTTACAGTGTGTTTGACTGTATTATTGGTGAGGTATACATTGATGTCTTTGGAGGTCAACTCTTTGCCTCCATTGGTTATCAGGAGTTCTGGCTTTCCAAACTTGCTGATTATTTCTTTGCCAATAAATTGTCAAACATCATTGCCAGTGAGTGCTTTTACTGCTTGGGCTACTGGCCATCTTGTCGCAAAGTCAATGGCGGTGATGATTTATTTCTTGTCGTTGTGTTTTCCTGGCATGGGACCAACAATGTCAAGAGCCCATACTTTGAAAGGTAGTTGTGTGCAGATGGGGAGTACTAACTTTGGCGGGGTTTTGCTTTTGGCAAACTTTTTTCACACCTCACATTGGTCTAGAACTTCCTGGACATTGCAGTATAAGGTTGGCCACCAGGCTTTATGTTTTAGAAATTCATATAGATTTTGGCTCTTGGTATGTCCAAGGTCTCTGTGATAGCAAAGGATAGTGTCAACTTGCTGATGTGTGGGGATGTAGGGAATGGTTGTGCCGTCAGTCATCTTTCTGTGAAGAGTCTCATATACGTCAGCAAAGAGGTTTTCATCCTTGATGACTGTTTCTTTGGTTATGTTGGTTGTGCCAGGGAGAACCCTTTGTCCTTTGTTTGTAGCACTAAGAGAGGCCAGTCTGGGTCAAGCCCATTCTCTCCTCTTGAAGCACAGACATACAGGCAGGACAGAGCGTCTGCCATGGTAAGCTCGGCCCCAGGCTTGTACTGGATGAGCATGTTAAATCTCTCCAATAGTTCCATCCACCGCGCTTGGCGGCGCAATAGATTTGCTTGAGTCTTGAAATAGATGAGTGAATTGTGATTGGTTAATGCTGTGAATTCTTCCTGGCGTTCTAGATAGCAACGCCATTTAACTAGGCAGTGCACAATAGCAAGCAGTTCCTTGTTGTGGATAGGGTATTGACACTCCCTATCTGTCAATTTTTGAAATTTGTAGGCTACAGGCAGGAAGTCACTGTCACTATTTTTGATTTGTAGTACTCCCCCAATAGATGCAACTGAGGCGTTGGTTTCCATTTTGTATTACCCGTCACATTTGGGGTATTGTAAGATGGGAGCTGTCTTGAGCTTCTCTTTGAGGCATCTAAAACAGAGGTCATGTTGGGGGGTCCATACAAACTTAGAATTGGCGCCTGTTATGGAAGATAAGGGGGCAGTCAAGACGCCACAGTCAGGTATGAAATGTTGTACATAGGCCACCATCCCCAAGAAGGTGAGGAGTTCCAACTTATCCTTGGGTGGTGGCATCTTGCAGATGGCCTGTATCTTTTGAATGTTGAGTTTAATGCCGTCCTTTGAGACTATGTGTCCCAAGAAGGGTAGTTGCTCACAAAAGAACTGGCACTTGGAGGTCTTGGCTAACAGTTTGTGTTGTGCCAAGGTTGCAAAGACTGCCTCCAGGTCTTTGTGGTGTTGTTCCACCAAGGGGCTTTAGACAATAATGTTGTCTAGGTACACTAGGGCATGCTTGCCTATGTGGGGTGCAAACACTTTATTCATTAAGATTACAAAGGTTGACGGGGCATTGGTCTTGCCAAAGTTGAGTACCACACATTTGTAGGAGCCGTATTTAGTGTGGAAGGCCATTTTGGGAATGTCTTCCTCCTTGATACAAATCTGATTGTAGCCTGCAGTTAGATCAATATTGGAGAAGACTGGGGCTCCTCCCAAGGCATCAAAGAGGTTGTCAATCAGTGACAGTGGGTAACAATTTTTAATGGTAACTTTGTTTAGGGCGCAGTAGTCTGTGACCAGGCATAAGGTACCGTTCTTTTTAGCCACAAAGAATATGGCAGCCCCAAAAGGAGACTGTGAGAGGCGGATAAGTCCTTTTTCCAATGCCTCCTTGAGGTAGGCACGTAAGGTGTTGTCCTCATTTGGGGTCAGCCTGTAGATGGGGTGCACCTTGGGTACAGCCCCCTTGAGTTGGATAGAGTGCTGAATATGCTTCTCAGGGGGCAGCCCAGGTAACACTTCCTTAAAGATTTCTGGATGGCGGGCCACAATTTCGCGGTCCTGAGGCGTGAAGGTATCCTGGTGATCTTTTAAGTGTATGATTTTGTACTAGCAGGAGTCCCAGTCAATTGACTTCAGGTCTTTCTTTTTGTCCTGGGTCTCTGTGATACGTACAAAGACGTGGTTGCGTAGCAGTTGGTCCACGGAGTCAGGGTAGATCTGGTGGTTGACGCCTTCACACTTGATGGTCAAAACTGAGGTTGCCCAGTCTACGTGAGGGTTGTTCTTCTGTAACCAGTCTAGTCCCAGTACAATGTCAAACTTAGGAAAGTCAATGACAGGACCTTGGATGGTGGAGTGAAGGTTCTCTATCATGACAGAGAAGGGGGAAGTTTCCTTTGTCATAGCAATGTGATGTTCATCAGCCAGGACCACATTTTTAATCCACAAAGGATTAGTGGCCAGCTTGAACTTATCCACAAAGCTACTGTTGACTAAGGTTTGGTCTGCGCCCAAGTCCAGGAGTGCTGAGCCTGTGTAACTGCAAAAGCGGAAAGGATAGGACATCAATTTATTGGGATGTCTGGCAATGGTGTACAGTACTGGGTCCTCTGAGGGCACTTGGATCATTAGGCATTGGTCCATGTCCTTGTGTTGGTATTCATTGTTGGGCAAGTCAGGGGTTGTGTGGGGAGAGCTTGGCTTTCTTAGTGCTCTCCCTGGGCTTTTCCCTCATCTTGGTTGCCTTGCGTGGCGGTGACACGGAAATGAGTACAGTTTGACTGGCCATTGTTTCCATTTCCATGCCCATTACAGCCCATGGGTTTGTGGTTGGCGTTGTTCCTGTTGCCTCCAGGAGGTGGTTGAGATGAGAGCCTGCTTGGATGGGAATCCTTGGGTCTTTCTTGTTTCCAAGTTTGTGCCTTGTCAGTGTGATCTTCATGCCACTTGTTGCACCAGGTGCCAGTGTCATGGGTCAGGCAAATGGAAATTTTTACAATCCAAAATTGCTGTGGGCATTTCATCTGAGCTAGCTTGCTCTGGGCAGACTGAATCCATGCAGTGGCGTTGTTGTTGTTGGCCCCAGCAAAAGGTTCCAAGGCGGCGCTTCATAGTCTTTGAGCTACATAGGCAGACATGATGGTTTTGTTGGCTGGTTGCAGCATTGATGAGGGATCCTGAAAGAAACCTTGTGCAGACATGGCATTGAAGGCAGGTAGTGGGATTACCGTGTTTTGGTATAGGACAAAACCATCAGGTATCTTGGTACCAGGAGTGTACAGAGTCCAGGCAGGCGGGAGGCCAGGCATAATTCTGTCAAGGATTTGTTGGCTGCGGCGTTTTTGGGCAACAGGGGAAATTTTTCAAGATAAGGTAGGATGGAGAACCTACCTGTGCTACCAATGTTGTAACTGTGCTGTTTTAGAAGAGTTACACGGGGAAAATATTTAGAAGATAGATAATAATCTTTATTATGAGATAGTGATTATATAGTTCATGTGAATCAAGGATAACAGGAACATGATTGGTGATCACACAGCTGGATGGAAGAGGGGGGTGGCTTGATCCTGGTAATGAGTCAAGTGCCAAAACAAGGTATCCACCATAAGGGATCATCATCTGTTCATGTTGTTGGATTTGGTAATTCAAGTTGACTTCCTAGTCTTGCTTTGAGTGACCGGATAATTGGATTGCAGGTCACAAACCTGCTTGGTTGGAACCTTGCTGGCGGGTCAAGCCTGTGGTTTTGACACAAGTGGCCATAGAAGTAGCAGGGAACACGCGCAAGATTGAAGCCTTTATTGATAAAGGGGCAGACAAAAATTTTATTGACGCCAGCCTAGCAGAAGAATTAGGCTTGGCAGCCTCAGAGCGCAGTCTACAAGTAATCATGGGAAACAGCTCCTTGGACATCAGATATGAGTGTGAAAAATAACTCCCATTGACTATTGGACACAATGTATACCCATTGTCCCTGATCCTCTTGCCAGGACTACCCCACCCCCTTATAATGGACAGCTCCTGGTCCAACAAACATGGCCTGATCCTGAACTACCACAAGCAAACTGCCACGTTAGGCCAATTGGAATCCTGTGACACTGTTTCTTTTTGCATGAGCCATGACCAACCCCCTAGCAACAAACTCTTGGCTATAAAGATAAAACCTAGCGTTGGAATACTGCCCACCCTCCTACAGAGATAGAACCATGTGTTTAGTGAAGAAGCAGCCACAAAACTACCCAGCCATTCAATCTACAACCACGCCATAGACCAACTACCAGGGACTTAACTGCACCACAGCCCTATCTACAGCTGTAACTACCATGAGCAAGTGGCCTTGAAAGCATACCTTGAGGATATGACAAAAAAAGGGTTCATCTGGGTGTCAAAGACCCCCTGCTTGTTGCCCATGCTGTTTGTAGGGGAAAAGATGGTGGGATGTATCCATGTGTGAATTACCAAAAACTGAACAACATTACGGTGAAGAACCGCTACCCCATCCCCAATTCCAACAGCCTCTGTGGTGTACTGACTGGAGCCCAGGTGTACTCAAAAATTGACCTCCAAGATGCATTCAACCAAATCTGAATCAAGGATGGAGACAAGTACAAGACAGCCTTCAAAACCCAATATAGGCTATACAAGTACCTTGTGATGTCATGTGGCCTCTGCAATGCCCCCAGCACTTTCCAAAGAATGATCAACACCGTCCTAGGGGAATACATTGACCATTTTTTGTGTGGCATATCTGGACAACATTCTCATCTACAGCAAGTCTCACAAGGAACACCTGCGCCATCTGGACCTTATACTGGAGAAACTCTCCCAAGCCAACTTACACACTAAGCTTAAGAAGTTCAAATTCTTTCAGTATGAAGTCAAATTACTGGGATGCATAGTGAAGACTGGCAGATTTGCCATGGAAAAAGACAAAGTAGAAGAAATAACATCTTGGCCAGCGCCCAAAAGCAGAAAGGACATGAGAAGTTTCTTGGGCCTGGCAAATTATTGCAGGGATTTCATCCAAAAATTTTCTCACATTACTCTCCCCCTGACCTGCCTTTGCTCTGACAAGGTCACCTTTGACTGGACTCTGGAATGTACCACTGCCTTTGAAACCTTGGAACTTGCCTTCACCTCTGCCCCTGTCCTGGCCATGCCAGATCCCTCCAAACCTTTTGTTCTGGAAACAGACGTATCAGACTTTGCACTGGGCAGGTCCTTCTTCAGGAAGGAGAGAATAGTATGCTACATCCTGTAGCATATTACTCCAAGAAGATGCTACCTGCAGAAGGAAACTACCCAATATATGACAAGAAGAGCTAGCCATAATGAAGTCCCTAAAAAATTGGCGCTGATACCTATGTGGCGCTGAATATCCATTAAAGGTCCTGACAGACTACAAGAACTTGGTCTACTTCTTCAAACCACACCAGCTTAACCAACAACAAGCAAGATGGGCCTTAGAACTGGATGACTACACTCTGATCATAGACTACAAGCCAGGAAAGGTGAACATGGTATCCAACGCCCTAAGTAGAAGAACTGACCTGGTGTCTACCCACCTAGAAACCTGCAGCCACAACAACCAAATCCTCTTGGACACAGCAAGCCTAGGAATTCACCTGGGATTGATGAAAATCAGAGCCAGCAAACCAGAAGTACTAAGGGCCTAAGCACTAGATAAGTTCACCAAGACCTTGACCTCTGATCTCTCCAAATCTTTGGATAGCGCCCACTACCAAAAAGGCTACTCATTAAAGGGAACCACACTAATGCTTCACATCAGGATCTTTGTAACAGAAGGGGAAATCAGAATCAACGTCTTGAGAGACTACCACAATTATGAGATGGCTGGACACCTGGGTAGGCTCAAGACCCTCTGGAGCATCAGAAGGAACTTTGCTTAGCCAAAAATGAACCAAGACGTAAGCACATACCTGAAGGGGTGTGAGACCTATGGGCAGACCAAAACTTGCAGAAACAAACCTGAAGGACTTCTAAGACCCTTGGATATACCCCATGGACCTTGGAGATCTGTCTCCATGGACTACATTGTGAAACTGCCACCATCTCTCTTGTACAATGCAATCCTGGTCATGGTAGACCGCTTCACCAAGATGGCATACTTTGTACCAACCACCACCAATTGCACAGCAGAAGAAATAGCCCAACACTTCCACAACTGCATCCTCACGCAACACAGAACACCTGAGGAAATCATCACAGACAGAGGATCCCAATTCACGTCAAACTACTGGACACAGGTGATGAAAGACCTAAGAATCAAGAGATGTGTATCTACCTCCTACCACCCACAGACGGACGGCCAAACTGAACAAGTAAACCAGATCCTTGAACAATATCTTTGATGCTACGCCAACGCTGATCAGGACAATTGGGCCAAAATGATCCCCATGGCCCAGTTTGCCTACAGCAGTAAAGACCACGCCTCCACAGGCATGTCCTCATTCAAAGCCAAATATGGGTTTGACCCCACCTGGGACCCCCAGATTGGTAAAAAGAAATCAAACAACACTGGGCGCTCCTGGATTGAACAGATTCACAATACACAAAAAACATGCTTGACCAACCTGAACCGCACAGTGCAGACATACAAAGCCTTTGCTGACCGCAAAAAAATCCCAGGCCAAACCTTATCAGTTGGAGACAAAGTATACCTAGACTCCTGGAACATACCCCTGCACGTATCCTTCAGGAAATTAGCTCACAGAAGAAGCAGCCCCCACAAAATCACTAAACTAGTTGGTGAGGTTGCCTTCAAGCTAGACCTACCCCCTCCTGGAGGATTCATGATGTGTTACCCCGTTCCCTGTTGTTCAAAAAAGATGGGAATTATCTCCCCCACCAACAGATTAAGACAGCCCCTTCCCACCCATCCAAACAGGCCACACTGAGGAATATGAAGTTGAATAAATACACGGCAACCAAACTCACCACCAAAAACCCCAGTATTACGTCAAGTGGAAAGGATACCCACTAGAATAAAGTACTTGAGAGCTGCTGAGTAACCTGACTAATGCCCAAGAAGCTGTTCAACTCTACCTGAACAAGAAGAATCAGAAGGGAGGGCCCTTGGGGGAAGAAGGGGATGGTGTCAGGATTGACAATTCTTTCTCCCTAGAAACCCAGGCCCAGGAGCAGGGATCAAACCCTGAACCTGGATTCCTTTGGGCCACCAGGCCTGTAGACCGCAGGACCGCCTGCCTGCATTTTTCTGTGATTGAGCCCCCACAAGCTGATACCAAGCATGTTGACCCATGCAGTAAAAAGAGACAAGCCAAAGAAATCATTACACCAAATGGAGGATTAATTACCGCGCCTAATGGAGGATTAATCACCACGCCTAATGGAGGTACATATTTGGCAACTATTAGCATAAACTCAAAGTCTACACAAGTAAACAATCAAGAGCCAACCCAAGAAAGAGGCACGGGTCTGCAACCTGGTCCCATGACCTCAACACTAAAGCAAGATATCAGGCAGCCAAATCAAGATTCCTGACCAATGAAAAAACTCCCAGGCCAAGTGCCATTTTGCCGCCTTTTGACCCAAGCACCCAATTCCCCCAGCCCTGGTCTTCCCAATGCCCTAATGAACCCCCCATGAAAAGTGCTAAGTTTGGAGGGGGGTACTATATAGACCCAAGGACCCTGCGCTCCAAATTTATTGCCATTTTTGAATAAAGGTTATGTTAATTTGGCTCAAACAGCTATTGCCTTATTTTATATTTGCTGTCTACTAATTCAGTTCAAGATCTCCTGGCCCGCCTACCCCACTGCCTGCTGTTTTCTGTCCTCCTGGTGTACCCTTTGGACCCGTCCACTTTACTGACTACCCTCTGAAGTCTGAATATAAGGAATACACCCCAGAAAAGATACTTGAACTTGATCCCCTGGCCCGCATACAATCCGCTGTTAGATACAGCCAACAAGGCCTGTGGATATTGTGATGGATCCAGGAAATTCATGCTTGCTTCTTCATTATCCCGGTCTGACTCTTTTAAAATTTGACAGGGAATCTTTTATGTAAGCTTTGATGAGCTTGGATTCCGGGCAAGTAATCTTGGTGTTAAACTTGTTGCCATCTGGTGATCATTTCCATACTTTTTGCTTCCCATAGTCTTAGCTGCAGACCATCTCTTTCATTCTATTGTAGTCTTATTTCAGTTAAAAGCCAAAAACACAAAGCATAAAAAGATTGAGGGGAAAGCAACCATTGTCACAATAAGCATCATTTTTTATTAATTATTTTCATGTTTCCATTATATACCAATCAGGGTACATTCAGCTAAAAACCCCTCTGGTTCTGGAATCACACCTGGATTCCTATCACATGGTTTATGACATAACAGTGTCATCCAATCCAGATCTTTACCAAAAAAAATCTTCACACTCTTAACCTATAAGAACATGCCCTAATACATTTCAGAATCACCTGATTCCTTCTGTGGAAATGCATTAATTCAGCATGAAACTTCCTAAGCTCCTGGCGCTAAATCCCGGTGGAATCTACGTATTCCAGATCCAGATCTTTACCTAAAAGATCTTCACACTTCTTGACCTATGAAAAGGTGCCTAAATCATTCCAGAATCACCTGACTCTTTACAGTGGAATGTCTTGTTTTGGATTGAAGCATTTCAAGCTTTTGGCGCCAAAACCCTGTGGAATCATGTATTCCAGATCCAAGCTATTGGTGTTGCAACTGGGAACCAGCTGATCAATTCTAAATACCCAGGCATCATTGCCTGTATTTAGACAATTTTCTTCTGTTAATTTAACCTATCAATTAACTTAATTAACCTTTGCAGTTAATTAATTCACACCAAAGACCATGTGTCATTGTGAATTAATCAAACTAATTGCACGCTGTATAAATACTTTTATAAACTTATACGCCGTATAAGTGCCTATTATATGCTGTATTATTACTAGTCCACATAGTAATAGCCATAAATTATACAGCAGATAGCCTTAGATTTGATACTGGATTGAGTCAGCTATATACAGCGTATACTAACTAACTCAAACCACCATATTTGCAACTTAACTTGGTGTACTTGTTAAGCTCTACATAAAATTATTGCTCAATTAAATGAGGTCAAGGTTCAAATCTCTATCAGGGTTTTCCTTCTTTTTTACCCTAAGTATTAATCAACCTCCATGGTTAATTGGTCAGTTTGAGACACCTAGTCTCAATGTTCTGAATTGTTCAAAATATTCATTTTGGCCCTCAATTAGTACAGCCTAATTGATTCCTGGGTATTATTGCTACACTGGAAAGTCTCTCCAAGGCCAATCCTATTGTTTTGAATTTCAACCTATGAAATTCATCACAATTCAACCTCTTTGTCAAACCACAGCCCAACGTGACTGTAGTACGGTCACAGATATTTTCAACACCCAAGTTGTTCAGAGGAAAATTTAATTATCTCCCTGCTTACAACCTGTCCATGGAGCCACCTGTGACACCAAAACCCATGCCTGCTTCTGCACCTGACCTCCCAACTGACCATACTGACAAGCTGTTTGGGATTGTGTACATCACCCTCACAGGGGTGATTGACACTATAATACTGGCTGCCGGCCCATGGTCTTAGGTGAGGAATTCTGCCTCATACCTCTTAAAGTTAGCTCCCCTCTTGTGGTAGGCATTGCCCGCAAAAAACCCGGCCCAAGTTACCCCTGAAAACATCAGGCTGGACGCCCAAGACTGGATCCCTGACAAAAATGGTTTTGTGACTCTGTGATCACACAATCACTATGAAAACCTCAACCTGAATTTTATTTTTCTTAGCATAAAGTCACTGTAAAGATGATTTTCAAATACCATATATCCAGCCTACAGGAGAAATAAACATTCAAGGTCATCAGCAGCATTAACGCCAGTCAGGTAGAACACAAGTGTGACGGTAATTGTGGGATAGTATGAAGCCGTTTCTAAATGGTGGGAAATTGCCACCCAAATCCACATATAATTAATTATTAACAACCAATGTGGCTTCAGATATTGTTTTGTAAGATTTCCAATTGAGATAATAGGATTAAGTAAAATAATTAATCCCAATAAAAGTAGTCTAAGATAAATAGCCTGTGAAAGCATCAGAGTATCTTCAGAATAAAATTCAGGACATTGAGATGCAACACAATTTTAAGTTTCAAAGACAGGGGGACCACTCCAAGATTGGCAGGCATGAAATTAACATTGGGTGGTGCCAACAAAAAAGTTCCAACTGCAGGGCCCCATCTTCCAGCAATGATCTGGCTTAGAATCAGATTTTAAGGAATGTGGTGCAACAATCCAACTACAGGATGCATTTTAAAATTGTAAATTAGACCAAGGGATTTATGATTTTTATTGAGTAAATTTTTGACAGGACCAAACTTTTAGAGTTGAAACAGTGAAAATTATTAAATATATTCCAAAAATTGACTAAGCAATACCACCTGGATCCTGGGCTCCTATTACTTCCACATTGTCAAGTGAGTATCTGGTCCAGATTGCAAAGAACCCTTGGGTGATCAATTTCTGACAACCATGCTGATTTACAAGCTCATATTTAGTGACCCTTAAGTTACGTCAATTTATCAACATCAACTTACAGGGTGGAATTGGATTTGACAGGCAAACTGGAGCAGTTGTAACCCATTTGCAATCAACAGTTTGATTCAAGTCTGTTAAATCAGTCAGTTTTGTTAAAGGTTTCCTGGCTTTCTGAGCTTTCCTACTTGGCTGAATAATCCCCAGAATTATGGAACTTACTGTGACATTACCCTACGCTTTAGCCTGGGGCACAATACCACCATCCAGAAGATAGGATAAGAAAAAGTTTTTATGGGCAGGGGAAAGTTTCATTGCGGCCAAGGTAAGCTTGGGGTGACCAATGGCAGTTGGGTGGCAATTTCAGAACTCTTGGATAAGAACTTGGGAATTGGAGCAATTGTAGTGGGGAACCCATGAGTTTTTAGAACTGGGTTAACCCTTTTTATGACACCAAATACTCTAGACAACGTTAATTTTTACAAGAAGCCAAAATGCAATTCAACTCATAATCAGGTTCTCCTTTCACCAGAATGGGTTGGGAAGAAGGAATCTCAGTACCCTTGAAAGGATTAAGTAATCATTTGTGGAAGGTGTGGAAAATCTTAAAAGCCGGGGGTAAATCTAGTTGATATGTGGAGGGACCAATTCAATGTTCAACTTTGAAGGGACCCACTTGCTTGGGACCTAATTTGCGGCAAGGAACCTTCAGTTTCATATTGTGGGCATCAATCATGACCAGATCCCCTGGTTGGTAGGTTGGGCCTTCCTGGCGCTTGCAATCTGTGTATTCCTTGTAAGTTGTCACGGCAGCAGTGAGAGTAACCTGGAGCTCCTGATGAGCCTGCTTCAATGCAGCAGCCTGATCAGTTGCAGCTTCCACACTGCTAACCAAACAAGGAACCATGTTGGACAAGGGATTGTAGCCCACATTGGCATAAAATGGCAAGACTTGAGTCAATGTGTGCGGGGTGTTATTATATGTGAACTCTGCCATGGGTGAGTTAGCACACCAGTCATATTGTTGTGCATTGGTGTAGCAACGTAGGTAGACCTCCAAACTTTGGTTTACCCTCTCTGTTTGTCCATTGGATTGGGGGTGAAAAGCTATGGAACAGCACAATTTGATACCAAGAATTCCAGTAAAAGCTTCCCAAAACTGAGCAATAAATTGGGGTCCGAAATCACTCACAATCTCCATTGGAATGCCATGTAGGTAAAAGATTTTATTTACAAACAACCTAGCTGTTTCTACCAAAGTAATTGTGGTTGAGCAAGGTACAAAGTGTGCCATTTTTGTGAAACAATTGATAAGAAGCACCTTTTGAAAAAGCTTCAAATATAGAATTAGGAGATAATAGAAGTATCTTTTATTGGTTAATATTTTAGACTTATATAGATTGGGCTGTGGCAGAGATTTAGTTGGATCAAACATAGGGTTAGTCATGTGCAGGATGAGTTCAAGCCACTGGATACTTGGATTGGCATGTGATATTTCTTGGTTACCACTCTTGGTATGTCAAACAGTATATTGGAAGGGCACCAAATTGGGCAATGGTTGGATGTTAAGCAGGTTAGAAGTAGCCAGAATGCCTGTACATCCAGACCCTTGACACCCCCCCCCTTAAAGAGTTACTCTGGTGCATCAGGAGGGGTGTGGTACTTTTTTACAGTGCCTCTAAGGTCAACTAAGGGGAGTCCTTATCAGAAGGACTTAGCAGGCAGTGAGAGAGGAGGTGCTAATCAATAGCACTTATGAGAGGAGGCAGACAGGGGGTCTGTTTGTATACCTGATAGAAGGGTGGAGGATAGAGGCAGCAGGGTGTGTTCTGGCAAGGAACACATATAGGTTATGGCCCTTACTTCAGTGCAACACTATATTAGCAATACAGTAATCTATATCTGTGAAGATATTGGTAGAGCATCTATAGTACATACCACAGTACAGATAACTCATAGCAATAATGGTATTCTATAACATAAGTTATGGGGGAACAGACAAGACTGTCTGGACCTTACTCTTTCTATCAGAAGAATGGGAGGCGGCAGGTATACACCAGGATTTCCTAAGTTCTCAAGGGAGAAGGAGGGGATAGCACTTGTGGTTGGGCCTGGGACACTAGCCTGGTAGGGGGGCTAGTATAGCAGGGGGACCTTCCTGTCACCTTTGGTCTCTGCAACAGGAATATCAGGGGCTTCCAGAGGAAGAACCTGATTAAAGGACATTATCTAAATAGTAGAAATATCCAGCCAAGTGCAAAGCACAATATATGTCAAAAGCGGGTCAAAGTGTCAAAAGGGTCTTGTTTATTGTGAATGATGAGGAATTTCATATTATACACCATAATGTGCATGACTACATAGGGTTCATTTATACAGATAGCATATTCCTGAAATAAATTATCATGCCTTGTTTTCTGGTATCACAAGGGGACTTTTTTTTCACGGCTGCTGCCTGATGCTCCTGGAGCTGTTTACTAGTTGGAACCAGTCTGGTCAAATGTTCTCCTTTACTAAGGCGGAGACAGGTTCTGTGGTATTTCTTGATGATTGGGGTTTTGGCACCTTGTAATTTTACTAGATAGGTGTTGTGATCTAGTCTGTACTTGATGATTCTTCCTGGTCCCCTGTGTACTGAGTCTAGTTTCTTTCTGTTGCTAGCTAGAACCCAGACAGGGGAGGTGATGGGAAGTGGTTCCTCTGTGGAGGTTACCTTTTGTGTTTTGAGTCTCTTTTTTTCTGCTGTTTTGGCTTTGAGACGGATGTGTTGTAGATTTGGTACTTGTTCTACTGTGGGGGGTTTCCCTGGGGGGATCTTTATATATGGCTGCTTATTGCTAGTAATTATTTCTGGTTTGTACCCGTAGGTTAGCTCAAATGGTGAATAGCCTGTTCCTTGATTGGTGCGGACTTGGATACTAGTAATGCATGTTTCACGTATAGTGGCCATGTGTGTTTGACTTTGCTATCCATTATTTTCTCTAGGGTCCTGATAGAACTGCTGTTTAGGTGTTCTAATATTCCTTTGGCCTATGGCCTGTATGGAGAGGTTGTGGAATGTTTAATGATTTTGGACTTTAAGTTGTTGTTTACTACGTGACCTGATAGCTCAGTTGCTCCATCAGTTATGATGTAGTCTGGAGTGCCGTAGTTGGCTATGATTGCTTTGTCAATGAAACAGTTGATGGTTTCTGATTTATGGTCCTTTGTTGCCCAGCAGATGGACCAGTGTGTGGCAAAGTCAATAGCTACAATTAAAAAATGTTGGTTTGTTTTTGTTTCTGGGAAGGACCCCACTACGTCTAGCCCCCAAACCTTGAATGGTTCAGGGTCTGGTACTGGGTTGACTGTTGGCTGGAGAGCCTTTGTGCTGGTGTATTTCTTGCACACTGTGCACTTTTTCAGAACATAAACTATATCCTGTTTGAGGTTGGGCCACCAAACTATCTCTTTTAATGTGAGGTATAGGCTGTTAAACTTTGTATATCCTAGTAGGCAGTGATGTCTTAATATGGTGTCAACTCTTTATGCAAGTGGGATGTACAGGACATGTTTGTCATTAATTATTTGGTATACAGTGCCATTTGATACATGGAAATACTTTTTGTTCCTTACTAATGTATTTTGGGTCAGTTGATGTGTTGAGGGGTCTTTACCTTTGGTTTTATACTCAGTGTTGTACAGGTTAGGCCATTCAGGGTCCAGGTGGTCAGGGTGATCCTCTCTAGGCTTACATAGTCTAGAGAGAGCATCAGCCGTGACCAGCTCTGCCCCCTTTTTTATTGGATGTCCAAATTAAGCTGTTCCAGCAGGGACATTCATTTGGCTTGTCTCCATGCAACTGTGTTCTGAGTTTTGAAATAGATTAAGGATTTATGGTCAGTTAGTACTTGGACGTTTAAATGCCTTTCTAAGTAACATCTCCATTTCTTGCATATGTGATATATTGCTTGCAATTCCTTATTGGGTATTGGGTATCTCTTCTCAGTGTTGGTCAGTTTTATGCTTTCATAACATACTGGCAGTAAGTCTTGCTGCCCTGGCTGGTGGATGCACAGGACTGCACCAATGGCAGTGTCACTGGCATCTGACTCAAGCTTGTAGCACCTGTTGCTATTAGGATATTTCAAGAATGGTGATTCAATCAAAGCTTGTAGTAATAATTGGAAATTCTTGTCACATGCTGGTGTCCAGATGAATTTCTTTTTGGCATTACCTTTGATTAAGTCATTGATTGGTGTGGTTAGTTTTCTGCAGTCTTTGATGTATTTTCTTAGATAAGCTACCATTCTGAGAAAGCATCTAACTTGTTTAATGGAGGTGAGGTGTTGCATGTTATTTATGGCTTTTATTTTGTCATGATGTGCTTTGATGCCACTGTCAGAGACAATGTGGCACAATAACAGGAGTTCCTTTTCCATAAATTGGCACTTACTTGGTTTTGCATAAAGTTTGTGCTTTGCAAGTCAATTGAATGTCTTGCAGACATGCGTGAGGTGTCCCTCTTTTTTTTGAGAATATGATGATATTGTCAAGGTAGCATAATGTGTTTGAGAGGCCATTTAGTGCTTGGTTTATCATGGTGACAAACGTTGCAGGAGCGTTGGTCATCCTAAAGTTCATCACCCTACACTCAAAGGATCCAAATTGTGTAAAGAACACAGTTTTTGGTATGTCCCTTTCCTTTACTTCAACTTGGTTATAGCCTGAGGTGAGGTTAATTTTGGAGAAATATTTGGCTCATGAGAGTCTTGCAAACAGATCTTCTATAAGTGGAAGAGGGTATTTATTCTTTAATGTGCTTGCATTTAGTGCTCTTTAGTCAGTTACTACACACAGAGTGCCTTCCTTTTTCTTTACAAAGAACACTGCTGCCCCCCATGGGGATTCAGACGGGCAAATGAATCCTTTTGCTAGATTGTCCTCAATGTGTGTTTTGAGGGTTTGGGTCTCCATGTGAGAGAGTCTGAGAGGGGTGCAGGTTTAGGCATGGCTTTACACAGCTCAATGCCATGTTAGACCTCCCATTTGGGGGATAACTTGGTGAGTTCTTCTTTGAATACATGGGCATATTCATTTAGGAGTGCCTCAAGTTCTGGGCATCAGATCTTTTGTGTTTGTATATTTTTAAATTTGGAGTACCCCATTATGTGGAGGGTATTGTCTTTGGTTAGATGTTCAGAGTCATCTTGGTTTATGACCTGGAAAAATACTGTGTCTCTTAGAATAAGGTTGTTGGGTTCTTTGAGGATGTTAAAATTGACTCTGTTGTGTTTGATGGTCATGATTTTTGTTTTCCAACATATTCTTGAGTTCACTTGGGTGAACCAGTCCATGCCTGCTACAATGTTGTAGTTTATATTGTTCATGACAAGTCCTTTGATGAACGTTTATCTGCCTTGGAGGTCAATTCTGAAGGGAGTTGTTTTGCCTTCAAGTAGAACCTTTGATTTATCTGCCATTCTGGCATATTTGAAGTTGGATTTGGCAACTGGTATTTTGTACTTGGTTACAAAAGATTTGCTGACAATAGTGTGTTGTGCACCAGAGTTGAATAAAATTTTATGTGTATGTGATTTTTAAGTGCATGGATAGACAAGAAGTTGTGATTAATCTTTAATTTTTAAGTTCATAAAAATGGAGGATTGCAGGACACGTGGGATGCAAGCAGCAAAATTTGTGCCTTGGTACAGTTTCTTGTCAAGTTGGGGGAAGACAGGGGCACTTAAGCCATTTCCCTCTCCTCTTTTCCCTTTTCCCCTGTTTTGAGACCTTTGAGGTCAGAGAATGTGGGGTCAGATTCATAGTGGGTTGCTAATTCAGCATTGTTTACTTTGGCGGTGTCCTCCTTCTTGGGACAGGAGCAGTTTGCGCTTTGGCTGTGATTGCCATTGTTGCAATTGGAGTTGCCGTTGCTATGATTGGTGCTTTGGCGTTTATTGCCATTGGAGTTTTCTCTACCATTGCCATTTGAGGAGCAATGCTGTTGCGTGCAGCATATTCCATGTTTGCATGTTTTTCTGTGCGCTTGGCTTCTGCAATGAGTGCAGGCATGGAGGTGTTAGCCTCTGGACAGATGAGGGCGGCAACAGAGGGTTTCATTCTGTTGATTAATGAGGCTCTGGTATGTACGTTATCAGCTTGTGCTGGGTTTTGGATTTTGCAGTATATTTGCTCAAATTCATTGGCATAAACTGTGATAGTGGTCTTCTGAGGAAGATCACTGAGATGTACTGCAATATCTTGGAGGGATTTGGTGACAAAGAAATTGTGGATGATGTCTGCTTTGAACTCTTCCTAGTTGTCAAGCTGGTTGTCAGTTTGTGAGCCAACCCAGGTGACAAAACAGTTAGCTGTGGCCTCATATAGGCGCTTGCTGGCTTCCTGGACCCATTTCTCATGGGGGATGCGGCTGGCGCAGAGTTTAGCAGCTGAGTGGTCTAGCCAGGTGATGACGTTTTCTTTGTTTTTACCAAAGAACTTGTCAATATCAATGTATTTGGTGTTGGTAACTTCATCTATGATAGGTGGTTGTGCGTTTGTTTGTGGTTGAAGAGAGCAACTGTATTGAATTATCTTAGCTCATGCCTTGGGCATGACCAGACCTTCAAATATGGTGCATCCACTATGTATATCTTTATCAATGTTGTGAGCACAGAAGTACGTTTTCCAGATCTCCTGGGATGTGGCCTGGTTGAGTACGTGAGCAAAGGTGGGCGGGTTTTGGTCAGTCATTTTCTCTTTCATGGGTGTGGTCAAAAAACTGTAGCTGCTACCAGTGATAAGGAGCACTTTTGGGGAAGCTTCAAATATGGAATTAGGAGATAATAGAAGTATCTTTTATTGGTTAATATTTTAGACTTATATAGATTGGGCTGTGGCAGAGATTTAGTTGGATTGAGCCTAGGGGTTGGTCATGTGCAGGATGGGTTCAAGCCACTGAATACTTGGATTGACATGTGATATTGCTTGGTTATCATTCTCAGTATGTCAAATGGTATATTGGAAGGCAACAGTGGCAAAATAAACTGTAGGGATGCAAAAGTGAGAATTCAAAAGTGAGAATCCAAAAGTGGCCAAGTTGGCAATTTTAAAATTTTAAAATTAATTTAAAACAACTCATCTGGAATTAAAAACTATTTGGCCATATAAAATACTTTTCATTCATTTTCTCAACTAAAAAAGCCAAGAAAAAGTAGTTAATTTATTATAAAAAGCCATTTTGAAATTTTAAAAAGTGTCAACTTGGCCACTTTTAGATTATCACTTTTGAATTCTCACTTTTACATCCCTACAGTCAATTTTGCCACTGTTGCCTATTGGAAGGGCACCAAATCAGGCAATAGCTGGATGTTAAGAAGGTTGGCGGTAGCCATAATGCCTGCACATCCAGACCCTCAACACAATATACCACCACCATAATTGTATTAAACCCATTGGAACCAGGAAGTTCACTGATGAAATCTACAAACACACACATCCAGGGTCCTGAAGCAGGCTGCAGGGGAGCCAGTAAACCAGTAGTCTTATTCCAGCTTGCCTTGGACCAAACACATACCAGGTAGTCTTGAAAAAAGTTGCTACCTGTATTGTCAAACCTTTCCAGGAAAACTGGCAGTGGACTAGTTCCACTGTTTTGTTTTTCCCTGGGTGACCTGCTGTTGGACAGGTATGATGGGCCTCCATGATTTTGTCCCAAATGGTGCCTTCAGGGTCTCACAAGCAACCTTGATGATATAAGACTGGACCTATATTATGGTATAACTGTGGCTGACCAACCAGGCTTACACATGCTAATTCTAATAGCCTATCATAGCCTTTAGACAGAGACTGCAGGAACTTAATTTTGGAATATAAGTCTAGGTCTGCGCCCTTGGTTAAGGACATGGTGGCCAGTGAAGCAGGTAGTGGTAATAAAAAAGGAACCACAGCCTCATCTGGAATCATAGTGTGTGTGTTAAACTCAGCGTCCATATCAGCATCCAGGAGATGGGAAGGATTTCTGCTCAGAGCATCCACCAAGTGATTATCTGTACCCTTAATGAACTCATAGCAAAACTTTTTATCTTTTCAGATTACCATGCCATCTTGATTGGCAACCCAACAAAACCCTAGGTTGGCAATAATACAGAAGAGTTTTATGCTTGGTCCATACAACAAACAGATGACGCGCTGACATGAGATGGTGGTGCCAATGTTTAAGGATTCCACAACTTCCAAAAATTCCTTATTTTAAATCATGTAGTTGCATTCCCAAGCCTCCATCTTCCAGGAGAAATACTCTACAGGTCTCTCAACCCCATTGCCAGCAGGCTGTAACAACACACCAGTCACAGCATACTTAGAGGCATCTGTGGAAACCACAAAAGGGAGCTCAGGATCCACATGTCTCAACACAGGTGACAATAACAAAAGAGCCTTGACTGCTGTGAATGTGTTTGCGCACTCAGGCGTCCAGATCAAAGTTGCCTTTCTGCTAGCCAAATACAAGGGAGAAGTCACTTCAGACAATTGTGGTGTAAATTTCTTCAAAAACGTACAAGTTCCTAAGAAATTTTATAGTTGGAATACTGTTACAGGATTATCATACTCTCAAACTGCTACTTCCTTGTCAGGAGCAATAGTGTGACCATCTTCAAAGATAATATTACCCAAGAAGGTAACCTTACGCTTAAAGAATTTGCACTTAATCTTTTTGATGATCAAATTAGCCTAAAGTATACACTCTAAAACTGATGACAGATGGGCCTTATGAGACTCCTCATCTGGAGAGAACATCAAGATGTTGTCCATGTACGCAATGGTACATACACTCAGGAGACCTCCCAAAATGGAGTCAATCAACTGCTGAAAGCAAGCCAGAGCATTCTTTAATCCAAAAGGCATATTGTGGAACTGAAATATACCTTTCTTTGTTCTGAATGCTGTCAACCACACCATTCCTTCTGCAATCCTAATCTGGTTGAATGCATTAAAGAGATCAAGTTTTGAGAATACCTTTGCCTTATCAACACACCAAGAAACTTGTGCTTCAAGAGGCAAAAGGTAGGAGTCATTAATTGTAATTTTGTTCAAATTTCCATAGTTGACACAAGGCTAATAAACCCATCAGACTTTTGGACAAATAACAACAAAGAGAAAATTGACAAAGCCTTCTTGAAGATGTATCCCTTGGCCAAAATGTCACTAGTCCACTCCTCTAAACATGCATCTTCCTTAAAAGTCAAAGAATAAATAGGAGACATAATACAAATCAGATCATCAGTAACTTTAAAGTCAAAGTTGAACTGATTATGCTTAGGAAGGACCTTTTCCCTAGTGGCTTCAAATGCTGCAGACCAGGGTTGAAGACATGTGGGTAAATCTGAACTAACAGGTGCAGGGACAAGGACAGACTGGATTGTTTGAGAAAAAAGCTCTAATTATGACATATCCAATAACAAAATATGGATAGATATGCCTGAAGAATGATCCACTTGCAACTCATTTTCTTTTAACAGGGTCAATACATTATGGTTGTGCCACCAGCTAACCTCCAAGATAATAGGATACATAAGGGTAGAGCAAATGGAGAACCTTGCAGCAAAGTACTGACCCGCAACTACAAGTGTCACCGGCTTCTTAATCTGGAAAGAGGGAAATATTTGACAGTTTCCACCCCAAACAAGCATTCCAGGGTGATACTTGAGTTGCAGCAAGTCTGAAGTCTCAACACTCATGAAGTTTTTGGCAGCACCTGTATATAACAGAATTGCTGGCCAATAGATGGTTTGACTGATGTTTATGCTACCATAAAACAATAATTAACCAGAAGTAGATTTATTTGCAGCAAATGTTGCAATCTCAGCAGGAGTCTGCTTCTCTTTAGTGGTACAGACAGCGGCTAAGGAGGCAGGGTACTCCTGAAAATATTGCTTGATTATTTCTTGGACAGCAATAGGAAGGAAGGGATGATCAGATCAATGGGAACAAGGGGCAACTATTTGGACTCAAATGTTGAAGACTTTGCGGGTACAACTTGCTGAAGCATAGCTAATGAACTTTCAGGGACAGCCACTACTGACGCTTCATTTGCCTCAGTGGGTTTGTTCAAAATTGCCAATTGTGCCTGAGAAGAAACACAGGAAGAACAATCCTGACTCTGGATGGAGGATACCACCATGAAACAAGTCCCAGAAAGCCAGGAGCGTGCAGCAGGTGTGGGTTTGAACTCTATTGAGCCTTGCTTGGAAGTTGATGGATTTGAGACTAAAGAAAGAATTAGGCTTACCAAGGCCTCAGCTGTGGTTAACAGGGAATCCTAAACTGCCAAATCCTGGGAAGTCTGGTCAACTGCTAACCACAACAATGAGAGTTTATTAACCTTGGGAACATCAATTGTACGGCAGTAGGCAAGAAACTGAGGAAGAAATATTGAGAGTGGAGTAGTGCCCTGTTGGAAGGGGTACAACTTACAATACACTTTGAGCTCCTCAATAGATACACACAATTTTTTTAACAAAGGGTACAAAGATGCACTTTCAGTTTAAACACGTAGATTGCGCTCTACTGCGGACAATAACCTTTCATAAGCATCCCCTGAAACCTTTGTCATCACATAGTAAACTTGCAATCTGTGACTAAGGCTTGAACTGGAATAGAATGATAAAGATGACAAAACTTCACACAAAATTTCATCAGTGGGTGGAGCAGGAAAATAATCCAGACGCCAAAATGATATGGCGCAGCAGAAATAGGAAGCAGAAGATCCAGTCTTAACAACTGCAACCAGAAATGGAAACCAAAAATTAAAGAAAAGTCCAAACTGAAAAATCAGAAAAGAACTGATACAAATAAACATGGTAATTGCAGATATCTTGACGGAACAGGAGAAAAGAAACACAAATTCCTGACAAACTGCTTCCAAAAACTCAGATGTAGAAGAGTTGAGTAATGTGACAGAAATTGCAGGATAATATGAAGCCATTTCTAAATGGTGGGAAATTGCCACCCAAATCCACATATAATTAATTATTAACAACCAATGTGGCTTCAGATATTGTTTTGTAAGATTTCCAATTGAGATACTAGGATTAAGTAAAATAATTAATCCCAATAAAATTTGTCCAAGATAAATAGCCTGTGAAAGCATCAGAGTATCTTCAGAATAAAATTCAGGACATTGAGATGCAACACAATTTTAAGTTTTAAAGACAGGGGGACCACTCCAAGATTGGCAGGCATGAAATTAACATTGGGAGGTGCCAACAACAAAGTTCCAACTGCAGGGCCCCATCTTCCAGCAATGATCTGGCTTAGAATCAGTTTTTAAGGAATGTGGTGCAACAATCCAACTACAGGATGCATTTTAAAATTGTAAATTAGACCAAGGGATGTATTATTTTTATTGAGTAAATTTTTGGGAGGACTCAACTCTTAGAGTTGAAACAGTGAAAATTATTCAATATACATCAAAAATTGTCTGTCAGGAATATTCCTGACAACACCTTGTGTCAGGATAAACCTTTGTCTGCAATTGAGCTCAAAGAGCAAAATAAAAAATTGCAGCAGTTCTCCCTGATTGGGGAAACTGCTGCAAAACACCAGGCCAAAGATTTGAAAATAAAAAATGTAATTTCAAGGAAGACAGGTTTTATACCCTGGTCGCAGACCGCGCGGCCGGCTGCCAGGCGCCTGCCAACCGCACGCCAAGCCTGGTGGCTTGCCTGCGCGCTCCTGCCAGCAGGGGACAGCGCACCCCCGCCAAGTGGGTAAATTCCTCAATGGGGAACCCCAAAAAGGCAATTTCCCCAAACCCAAAAGTAGGGGGAACTGCTGCCCAAATTTGGAATCTACCAAATTTGGGAGGGGCTGACAAGCTGCCCAACATAACCATTCCTGCAATAACTGCAGAAGTCAAATTTGGATGCATGAAAACATCCAATTATACACCAATCCAATGCAGCTAGAAGTAATAACTCATTGCCTACCAAACCACACCCATTCCAATCCCAAATGGGAATTCCAGACAACACCAAGTGTTTGGGGTTCCCTGTCCAGTGTTTTACACTATTCATGCCCCATAAGGATGATAGTATATAATAAAGCCAAATCACTTGATGATAGTTTGTGCTATCATTGAGTGAAATTATCCCTCAATAGTATCACATAAATCAATTCAAACTTTACCTACAAGAAGTTAAAACAAGACACTAAGCTTTGTCTGCCCTTCCTCAGGATCAGAAGATGAATAATCTAATCTTCTCAGCTGTCCTCACAGCCTGTCTAGGGATTGGGGGCCACCAATATAACCACCAGCATGGGCCATTCAACAAACCACCTGGTGAGTATTACTACAAGGAGCAAGCGTAGCTAAACTCCTCTGAGCAGTACTCCTGGCCCATACTGGTATTGCCCCACTCCACCCAGTCCGTAGCCATATACACCTGTATATACTACGTACTCACATATTTTGCCGGTAATTTCAGATGCTATAACATGCACACCAAAGTTTTTCAATTGATGATGACGGTCTATCCAATTGTGATGGCGCTCACAGGCTTCCAAGTTGCCAACTTGGTCCCTTATTTTTCTAGAATACTCCCCCATTTGTTGGGTCTTTACATTGACTAAGCAATACCACCTGGATCCTGGGCTTCTATTCCTTCCACATTGTCAAGTGATTATCTGGTCCAGGTTGCAAAGAACCCTTGGGTGACCAATTTCTGACAACCATGCTGATTAATAAGTTCATATCTGGTGACCCTTAAGTTACGCCAATGTATCAACCTCAACTTACAGGGGGTAATTGGATTTGACTGGCAAACTGGAGCAGCTGTAACCCATTTGCAATCAACTGTTTGATTCAAGTCTGTTAAATCAGTCAGATTTTTTAAAGGTTTCCCAGCTTTCTGAGCTTTTCTACTTGGCCAAATAATCCCCATCATTATGGAAATTACTGTGATAACAAGGTTATGTTGCAACTATCAGGGATTCAAGCTTGGGCAGTTGGCCTGTCATTTTCCAGTATTACAAAGGCTAGGCTTTTTGTGAGCAGAGCCTACCACAAGAGAGGAGCTAACTTAAAGAGGTAAGAGAAGGACTTCCCCACCAAGACCACAGGCCAGTGACTGGGATTATAGTGTCTATCATCCCTGTGAGGGTGATATACAGAATCCCAAACAGCTTGCTAGAGTGGTTAGTTGGGAGGTCAGGTGAGGAGGAGGGCATTGGCTTTGGGGTCACAGGCTTCTTTATGTCTAGTCTGAAGGTAAGGAGAAAGTTTTATTTATCTTTAAACAGTCAGGTCTCAGTGATTAACCAAGGTTGCTTTCTATTATATCTGGGCGCCTCTATAGTATGGGCTAAGGGGTCATGTGCTATTATATTTTTAGTGGTGCATTCTCAATATTCAGGTTTCAAAGGGTGCTCCTTAAAGTTAATGGGACCAAAAAGAGCACCTGGGGGACAAAAGCTTGCAGGCAGTGGGGCAGGTGGGCTGAAAGGATTAGAGTTGAACTGAAAGATTACTAAGATAAAATGGGGTAGTAATTGGGGGAACCAATATTCATAACCTTTATTAAAAATGGTAATAAAGTCTGGTTCATGATCTAAGGGTTCATACAGTACCATCCTACCAGACTTTAATTCTAATGAACTGGATTTGGTTAATTTGGAAATGTAAATTTTTGACATGAGGGTGGCCTGCCTTTTAGGGCAGCAGAATAGCACTGGTGCAGGGGGGCGTTCATTGGCTGAATCTTTGATAAGAGTAGTACAACCCTTCTTTTCTGGAGCAATATTATTGGGGCAGCCCTCTGGTCTGTGCTTTCTTCAGGTGCAGAATTCTGATTGGCCATCAAGGTAGACATCAGGATCATCAAGCCAATGGTGGGGGTCTCCTTGCCTCCATTAGGCAATTAGTTGTGTCCTTTGGTAGACACCACCATTGTTGGGTTATTGTTGGATCCTTCAGTTGTAATAGTATCTGTGGTTTGAATCAGAGATGGCACAATCCCAAAAAACACGGGCAGGAACCCCCTGGTCCTTAGGGCTGGCAGCCCGTGGGGTTTCAGGTTCAGGGTTAAAATCCTGCTATTGGTTCTGGGTTTAAAGGGATAAAGAATTGCCAATCCTGATAGCAACACTTTTGATTACTCCCTCCCAGGTAATTAATTCCCTGAGTGACTTGCCAAATGATTTCCAAACTGATCACTAAGTTGGTGGTACTACTATCATTTGCCCATCTATCATGGAGATCAAACATTTTGAGTCCTAAGAGAAACACTACTTGGACAAGCCTTGTGACTGCCATGATGTACATGGACAGCATGTGGCTTCTCATGATACTATATAATACATAAAAATCATATCTAATAAAGTATAATTCTCTTCTTAATTTTCCCCTTTATCTTGTTTATTATACTTCCCAGAAGTATATACTTGACAGTAATAGTGCAGTTAGGTTATTCACACCTCTGGGATGGGAGCCAAACTTCATTGGTTTAGCCCCTCTCCCTAACACCAACTATCTATTCACAGCCCTGATGGTATACAGAGTATAGCAGAGCACTGTGACTGGATAAAGCTCTCATGAGATACTGTTTGGCATCAAACCCAATATCAGGTCCACCAACAAAATTTCTCAACTGGATTTAACAACTAAGGCCCCAGACAAGATACCCAAATATGGTCAACATTCAAGCCAAACAGCCTGAATGAAAGTCTAAACACATCAAGGCCATGGAACATCACTTTCTACAGTGGATTGAGGTTAGAGACAGAGTGCTGTTGTTGAACCCCAATTGTTTTAAGCTTCAACCTGAGAAAGTGGGGCCTTCCATCATACTACAGATCTATCCCAACCACACCTACTTATTGCAAAGGCTTGGGAGGAGGCATAAGGACAAGGTCATGGAACATAACCAGTTAAGACTATGAAAAGCTAGGAGTTATAATGTGAAAGCATCATATCAGCCTCCAATAAAAACTCAAATAATAAGGTACCAGGGTACCTGAAAATCCATCTCCTGAAGCCCTAGAAGACAAGAACCCCTCAGGGAACCAAGGGGGGAAGGAGTTGTGATGAGCTGAATTTCTAGCAGATTGGATTATCATCTAACTTCTAACTCAACTCAACGTGTCACCTTATTTGGACAATTTTGTAACTGTTCTATTTTAGCAGAGTTACAAGGGAAAAATATCTGGAAACTATATAATTTTCTTTATTGAGAGATATGTGTTATATGCTCATTGTGAATTGTGGATAACAGGAACATGATAGCCTTGATCACACAGTGGGATGAAGGGAGTGGCCTGATCCTGGTAATGAGTCAAGCACCAAAACAAGGTATCCATTGTAAGGGATCATCTTCTGTTCATGTTGTTGGATTTGGAAATTTGAGTTGACTTCCTAGTTTGGCTTCAAGTAACTGGATAATTATATTGCAGGCCACAAACCTGCTTACTCAGAACCTTGCTGGCAGGTCAAGCCTGCTGTTTTTACACCCCCCAGATGAAGGTCAGCTTCCTCTGGGGGTAACTGTGGTAAGGTCAACTCCCTGGTTATTGACTCCCTGGTACTTGACAAAGTGTCAAGTGCAAGGGAGTTGAGTGCTGCATATGTGAATCTATTAGTATTTTTGGCTTAACTGATTTTAAGCTAATTTTCACTAGTAATATAGGGGTTTTAAACCAAAAATCAAGTTTAAATTTACTCAAACTTGACTCTGTTTAATAATTTGGTTGGCTAAAAGACCAATTTAAGGGGCAATTTATAAGTAAATTTACTAGTAAAAATGAAAAAAAATCCTGTGTTCAACACTCTAAAAGAAAAATGGCCAGTCTGACACTTTTTAAAACAAAACTTAATTTTATTAACAAAACACATATGTGCTTATATAAATTTTATTATTTACTATTATATTTTTATTATTAGTATTCATAGTTGTCAATTAGGCTCCCAAGCACTACTATACTGAATTTAGTGGTATAACATTAATCAAATACCCCACTTGTTTTACATTATGTCATTCCTGGGCTTATAGATTAAATGGTGCCACATAAAATAAGCCCAATTTATTAAGAGATTTCATATGTAATTTATGAAAAACTAAAACTTGACATCTTCTTTGTTTGACTCTATCCGCTTTCCACCCAATTGGTTTCAGATTTAACTAATCAAAGGCTTAGAATTAAGGCTAAATTAATATATGACGCACTATGAGCGCCACTCAACACTTGTCCACTTGACACTTTAACTTGGGGGTTAGTACAGAGAGCTTCTTAACGTTTTAACCAACACTATGGTAAATAATCACTCCCAGCTTTCCACAGCATACCCTAATCCCTAATAAACACCTTCCTACTCATTTACTTTTTAACTTATGTTGTATTTTTTTCTTTTTGAGCATATGAAACTGCCTTGCTTTTGGGTTGACTTTCAACCCTTTTTTAAATTTAAGCAAGTTTTATATGTAAAAAACATAGTGGATTTGATTTTTCTGCTCAACTCTGGCATACTCAATAGTGAGAATTCAGCTTTTTCCAGCTGATTGACAGTGCCAAACTTGACACTTTACTATGTTTTGAATTTTTAACTCCCAATAAAAGATTCTGCATAATTTTTTTATTTTTTTGCAATCATAATCTACTACTTTTTCTGCTGCTCTCCAAATAATTTTCATATATTTTTTATTTTTCATTATGCTTTTACATTAGTTTAGCACTAAGATGTTATGCTGAACTTAACATCTTTGATGCTTCATTGTAAATTCACTTATTTTCTATGTTTTAACCTTTATATCTATACTTTAAATTTCTATTTTGCTTCTATTTACTTTTTTATGTTTTTTCTTGATAAATAAAACTTTTTTGCATACTTTTCATTTAACTTTTGCTTTGCTTTACCTCTGTATTTCATAACTTTCACACTGTTTTATTTAAAAAACTAAACTTTTCCTTAGACAAGATCAAACAAGAACAGCCAACAGCCCAAGCACCAAGCCTCCAAGGGCTCCAAAGAAACTGCCTCCACTCCCAAGCGTGCCAATAAGCCTGCAAAGGAAAAGTCTCCAACCTCATCTCCTCCCACCCCATCTCCTCCTACTCCTCCCCCCTCATCTTCCATATCCCATTCACCCTCCCTAAAAAATTCCTCCTCCAATAAATCTGATGGTGATATTACTGACCACTCATTTTACAAGTCAGAGGGCAACTCCAATCTCATCAAGGAGCGCTGTACTAAGAAGGCAAAGGCTGCCAAGGAGCCCACCTCTTCTTCTGGTAAGAAAAAGGAGTCATCCAAGCAGGCCTTAAAGAACTCTTCCCCTCCTGATGGCTCTCCTCCCTCCCTCATAAACCCCCAAGATGAGCCTGAGGAGTACTCCAAGTCCAAAGCTTCTGGTCACATGGCTTGGGATCCACTGGCCAGCCACAACATTTTTAATGTGGAAAGAGAGTTCAAAGTTCCTAAGTGCTTCCCCTGGTACTTCCCAATTATGTCTGTAAAGGGAAGCCCTGGTTACGTTGCTGAAAACTACATATTCAATTGCAACAACCAAAAGTGGCAAAGTAAAAGCAAGCACTTAATCTGTGAAGATAAGACTTGTGAAGCCTGGCTGAACACCAAGGGCTGGGAGTGGGTAACTACCAAGAAGGGGGAGTACACTTGTGAGCCCCTCAATTGCCTAATCACTTGGATGCTGAAGTGGTATCTATTTCAAGTAATCCCCACCTCCTCTCACTTCTGGGCATCTGATCTGGCCATAAAGGCACTGCAGCATTTAAAGCCCAACAATCTAAAGTTGGTGCCAACTCAAGAGCAGTTGGTCAAATTTATCAGCAATAAGTAGATCACCGCCAATCCCCCTCTCCCCAAGGCCTCAGACATCTTATCAGAGCTTATGCTCACCCAAAAAGCTAAAGCAGCTTCCAAGTGGGGAGTGCTTCCTCCTCCATGACAATGGGCCCGGTTCCAAGGACCAGATTATCTGCTATGCAACTCAGCAGAACCTGATGGAGTTGAAAAGGGCTTTAGCTTGGCTAGTTGATGGTACCTTTGCCACTTGCCCCCAGATGTTCAAACAGCTCTGGATGATCCATGCCCAGATTGACATCTGAGTTATTCCACTCGCTTTCTTCCTCCTCCCTGGGGCCACTGAGGCCATTTACACCTGTATGTTCTCAATCCTTTGCAGTGCACTTGCCCTCCTTCCCCTTGACAACAATGATGCCAATAAGACCCCCCCCCACACCTGCGCAAACCCTCCTGTTGCTGACAAGGACCAGGCCACCCTGGACTTTGTAGGAAAAGGTAAGGCTAAGAGCTCTTGGGCCTCACATGTGCTTAATGCACTTTGAGCCTACTCAGTTCAATGAATTTGAGCAGCTGTTTAGCAGGGAGATGAAGGGGTGCCACTTCCACTTCTGCCAAGCAGTTGCTTGCAATGTGCAGGCCCATGCTGAGCTTAGTAGGTTGAGCTGGAGGGACACTTTGGACACCTGCAAATTTGTGCTGGCACAATTCAGTGCCTTGGTTTTTTTAAAGCCAGAGCACACTGTTCAGGGGTTCAAGGTACTCTCAAAGGATCCCTAAATAGTGAAGCACCCAGAATTCAAGCCTTTCCTTGAGTACTTTGAGCCCCAGTGGATTGGGAAGGTTGTCACGCAGAGGCAAGGCAAGGCCTGTGCCAAGGCCAGCTGGAATGTGTTCCGGGCAGCAGTGAATGGTGAGCTCAAGATTACCTCAGCGCTAGAGGCATATCACAAACACCTCAGGGCCAACTTTGGGCACAACCCAAAATTCAATAAGTTTTTCTCCCTCCTGCAGCACAAGCAAGAGAAAACAATCTCCAAGCTCCTAGATCTCTCTAACCGCATCCCCCCATCAAGCCAACCACCCACTGTACCCTCTTCACCAAGGCCATTCAGGGTGCGGCTAAGCATAAATACAAGACATCTGAGCTTAAGCAGCAGCTTGAGATTATTGCCCCTGCCCTCCTGGAAGGGGCTAAAATGAAAAAGGGGAAGAAGGGTGAAGAGTAAACTTGCTTGCTTGCTTCTATGGTTTTAAATTTTAACTTTTAACTTTTTAGCTTTAATTTTTACTTTTTAGTTTTGATCATTTAGTTTTTAGTTTTAATTTTTCTATTTTTTGATTTGATTAGATAGCACTTATTATTTTAGGTATACATGGTAAGTTTGAAATGAATAGTTATAGTTGAAATTGAATTAAATATCCTAATTTTTGTTAATTTCCTAATAAAACAAAAGAAATTCACATTTATACTTATATGAACTATAACAAATAAATATTGATATTTCTTCATATTTTGCATAACTTCTATTTTTGTGTTTGTGTTCATTTTTATCTCATTGGAATTTTAATTTTCATGGTAATCAAAAATATTTTTATAATAAATAGTGTAAATTACATAGTGAAATGAGAAATAATTGCTTATTTCTTCTTATTATCATTAAAAATACACTTTTCATTGCATTTTTGAGCTTCCAGGGTCACTTTAGTATATCATAACTTTATAGCTTAATTCTTTTTTAATTAACAGATCTTGATTTTATGAAATCTTTTAATATAAAGTGTCAATTTCCAGTTGTCAATCAGGGAAAAGCTGAATTCTCACATTACTATAGTGACAAGCACCAGGGAGTTGATTTTACCACAGTTTTCCTCTGGGGGCAGGTTGTCAGGGATGTTGTTGGAAGCCTGGTTGCCATACTAGACTAACTGTTGTTCAGTGGCAGGTAGGACGGTCTCACATTGTTTTTGTCTTGCTTTACAGGGTCTTAGGCGGTCATGATGGAGGACTTTGTCTTGTTTGCATTTTATGAGTCCTTGCACAAGGTAAGTGTTGTTTTTGTTTACCTTTAGGATAATGACAGGGCCCACTTTTTCTGGCTATAATTTACTCTTGCCAGTATTCATTACCTAGACTTTGTCACCAACCTCATGTCTGTATTGGATGGGGACAAAGGTATTCTGTAGAAGTTTTTCTTCTCTTTCTTATTGGTTGCTATTGGCCTGTATGACTTGAGGGTCCAAGTGGGGTGGAACTTTACTGGGCATTTCCAGCTTGGGTCCTGATAGCACTTAGATGATATTGAGCTGTGTGCTATAAACTAGCTCAAAGAGGCTTTTCACAGTGGATCTGTTCATGCAGGTCTGACATACAATTAATAAGTTAGTAGCTGCTTATACCAGTCCTCAGGTCTCCTGGCGGTGAGCTTGGCCAGGGCCTTCACTAAGCTACTGTTTAGCCACTCCACTTGTCCATTGGCCTGAGGATAATAAGGTGTTGTCACTGTGTGCTGGATCCCATTCTTGGTGAGGTATACATTGGTATCTTCAGAGGTCAATTCTTTGCTTCCATCAGTTATCAGGAGTTCTGGCTTTCCAAACTTTCTGATGATATCCTTTCCTATGAACTGCTGTATGTCATTGCCTGTGTGAGTTTTCACTTCTTGTGCCACTGGCTAGCAAGTGGCAAATTTAATAGCAGTGATGATGTATTTCTTCTTGTTGTGTTTTCCTGGAAGGGGTCCCACAATATTGAGGGCACATACCTTGAAGTGTAGCTGGGAAAAAATAGGCAGTACAGACTTAGGTGGGGTGTCACTTTTTGCAAATTTTTTATATAATTTGCATTGGTCTAGGACTTCCTGGACATCCTGGTATAGGGTTGGCCACCATACTTTGTGCTTAAGGAATTTGTAGAGGTTGCGTATTTTGGTATGTCCTAGGTCTCTGTGGTAATGTAGGATGGTGTCAACTTGCCAATGTATAGGGATGTAAGGGATGTTGGTTCTATTGGTCATTTTGCAATGTAAAGTCCTTTACACGTCTAAAAATTGGTGTTCACTCTTGATGACTGTTTCTTTTTTGATGTCAGTGGTGCCAGGGGAAGCCTTTGTCTTTTTTTAGAGTACCAGGAGGGGCCAGTCTGGGTTAAGCCCATTCTCACCCCTTGTAGCTCTAACATATAGGCGCACGAGTGCATCTGCCATGGCAAGTTCAGGACCAGGTTTGTACTGTATGCTCATATTAAACCTTTCTAGAAGTTTCATCCAATATGCTTGTCAGCAAGAAAGCTTTTCCTGCACTTTAAAGTATATAAGCAACTTGTGGTTGGCCAATGCTGTGAATTCCTTCTGTTGTTCTAGGTAGCAACGCCATTTGACCAAGCAATGCAAAATTTCTAACAACTCCTTGTCATGTATAGGGTATTGGCACTTGCCATCTGTCAGTTTGTGTGATTTGTAGGCTACAGGCAGAACGTCACCATCATTGTTTTTGATTTGTAGTACTCCCCTGATGAATATGTCATAAGTGTCTGTCTCCATTTGATATTTACAATTGTGTTTGGGGTTTTGTAGGATACATGGCTGTGAGCTTCTCTTTAAGACGTCTGAAGA
Organism: Entomophthora muscae; assembly: GCA_014839935.2. NCBI lineage: Eukaryota > Fungi > Entomophthoromycota > Entomophthoromycetes > Entomophthorales > Entomophthoraceae > Entomophthora > Entomophthora muscae. Next base: position 236,198 of record QTSX02007139.1, on the reverse strand, counting down.
AAAGGTTGCATTAGGGAGTCCATATAAACTTGAATTTGGCGCCAGTTAGGGCAGACAGAGGTGCAGTCAGGACATCACAGTTGGGGATGAATTGCTGTACATAGACAACCATTCCCAGGAATGTGTGGAGTTCTGACTTGTCCTTTAGAGGTGGCATTTTGCAGATGGCCTGGATTTTCTGGCTTTCAGGCTTGATGCATCCTTTGAAATTATGTGTCCCAGTAAGGGCAACTGTTTGCAGAAGAATTGGCATTTGGAGGGCTTGGATAGCAGTTTGTGTTGAACCAGGGTAGCAAAGAATGCCTCCAAGTCCTTATGGTGTTGTTCCACCAAGGAATTGTAGGCAATAATTTTGTCCAGGTACACCAGGGCATGCTTGCCAATGTGGGGGGCAAACACCTTGTTCATAAAAGTCACAAATTTTGAAAGAGTGTTTGTCATTCTAAAATTGAGCACCACACTTGTATGATCCGTACTTAGTGTGGAAGGCTGTTTTGGGTATATCTTCCTCCTTGATACGGATTTGGTTGTAGCCTGTGGTTAGATCAATCTTGGAGAGGACTGTGGCACCGCCCAGAGCATCAAAGAGGTTTTCAATGAGTGGCAGTGGGTAGCAATTCTTGATGGTGACTTTGTTTAGGGCTCAGTAATCTGTGACTAATTGAAGGGTACCATCTTTATTTGCCACAAAGAATACAGTAGCACCAAATAGAGACTGTGAGGGGCAGATAAGTCCTTTTTCCAACGTCTCCTTGAGGTAAGCACATAGGGTGTTGTCTTTGTTTGGGGTAAATTGGTAGATGGGTCACTCCTTAGGTAGAGCTCCCTTGAGTTGAATGGAGTGTTGTATGTGTTTCTCTAGCTGCAATCCTGTAAGAGCCTCTTTGAAAATCTCTGGATGGCGGGATACAATTTTGAAGTCCTGATGTTGCAACTGACCTTCCAGACTCGCCTGCTAACGTATCTTACAATACCCAGGGGGTGCTTGATAAGGCGCCCCTTGACGTATCTAACAACATGGATTAATCTGATGGCAATATCAAATGGCGGGTACTTCATCCTAATTAGGAGTGCTACCAATTTGACTTGCTGATCCCCGCACTAGTTATTCCTTGGATTCAAACCTTACATGGAACTTCCCACCATGCCACCCCCTTGTGGTCTTGTGGCTTTCCCCATGTGGTATATTAATCACAATATTCTACAATAAACAATACCTTATTCTTATTATTCTGTCCTTTCTATTAGACTGTTGTCTTCCCCAATTCCAAATACTGAATCCTCATTGATTCAGTTGCAACAGTGGTAGCAGAAGTAGGTTTACAACCTACCTAAAACAAATCCCCCAAGAAAGGACAAAGAATGGGCTGTATGGCTACTCCCCAACAAGAAACTTTCCTTCTAATCCCCAAGGGAGACATCCCCAACAGGTATGTCATCTATCAAGACCAACTAGTTCTCACCAGCGTGTACAATTGGCTCTGCCTTGGGCAGCGTGACGCCAGTGTCACCCTGCCTCAGTCAGACCTGTCCCAACACATGCTCAACCTTCAGCTAGAATCCTTTGCCGGTGGCGTCAAAGGGGCCAACATTGTCAGCTGGCTCCAATCTACTGAAACCCGCCTCTGTATCTGTCAGGTTCCTGAGCCCATGTGGGTTGCCACTGCGTCTGGTTGCCTCACAGGATCTGCCACTGTGTGGTTCATCAACTGGGCCAGCCAGGAACTCAATGTTACCTGGACGGCATTCCAAGATGCTGCCAAGTCCTGATACAGCAAAACCTTCCCCTCTATTGTTGTGAGGACACCTCTTCTAGCAATCAAACAAACTGGGTCTGTTCCTGAGTACCTTGATGCCTGGTAACAAGCTCTTGCTTTCACCCCTGAAGCTGTGACTGACAGAAATTCAATGCTACTCACTCTCATCATCAATGGGTTAAAACCCCATATCTTCAAGTGGGTCCCTGTAGGTCGCTGCACCTCCATCAATGACTGCTACAAGGCCATTATGGAGGCTAACAGCCAGGCCTCAATGGGCTTCTGCCATACTAGTGACGCTCCATCCCAACCACGTAAAACACCTGGCAATGGCCACAATCAAGTAGGCTGCCGCCAGCCCTGTCAGCAGGATAATGGGACTAAACGCCCCCACAAGGGGGAGCTCCAGCTTGCGCAGATTGAGGATCTAGGAAAAGCCTGGGGGTTGTAGTGACAAGAGGCCCTACGACCCCACCTGACTCATCCTCTCAATCCCTGCTTGCAAGAAACCCCTGTAAATACAACATTCATGAAGTCAAAACCCTGGAGGTCTTCCAAGTCCACAGTGACAACCCCGTACTGCAAGCAAGTCACTCCTCCAATAAAGTAACACACTTATCCTATCCCTTCTGTTTCCGTGGGAACACCCATAAATTACTGGTAGATACTGGGGACAACCACACTATGGTGGACCAGGCATTTGCCAACTCTCAACAACTGGACCAGGTGCCCAGCAGGTTTAAGGCAGTACAAGTATCTGACTCCCACAGAGTTGCAATCACCCACAAGACAGTACCCTTCTCTGTGAGAAGGTGGAACGTCCAGGTTAAGCTCTCTGGGCCCATCATGGCAGGGCTCAGCCACAACGTAAATTCTGGCCTTAACTGGCTTTGGCACAACTGTCCCTACATTGACTGGGATACCTCTGTCATCACCCTCAATAGAAATGGGGTGGGATTCCAGATCTACCCTGTGGAAATAAGCAAGTTACTCCATGATAATGTGTTTTTCAGAATAACAGAGACAGGCTCGTACAATTTCAAGGGGGGAAAACTAGACTTTAACCAATGCTCAGTTGAAGTTATCCGCGCTGAATCATCTACAGTCCCTCCCTTGACCTCCTCACTACCACCAGCGCTTGCTGCATTCCTCAAAAAGTACAAGGATGTATTCAGTGAGACACTTGAACAACTACCTCCTCCCCAGGAGATCCAGCACGCTGTACAACTTCAAGGATTGTTACCTAAAGCACAACCATTATACTGTCTTACACCAAAGGAAGATGAGACCCTCCGCCAGCACCTTGTGGAGGTTCTTGATAAGGGCTTCATTTGCCCCTTGCTCTCTCTATACGGGGTGGCTGTCTTCTTTGTATCCAAGAAGGACGGGTCCCTTTGCCTGGTCATAGACTACTGCGCCCTAAATGAGATGACAATTAAGAATAAGTACCCCCTGCTGCTGATTGACGACCTGTTTGATACGCTCACAGGTGCAAAGGTCTTTAGCAAGATTGATCTCACTGCATGGTACAACCAGGTCCGCATTGCACCAGGGAATGAGGCAAAAACTACCTTCTACACGCGCTATGGGTCGTTTGAGTGTCAGGTCATAAACTTTGGAATGACCAATGCTCCTTCCACCTTTGCCATGTTGATGAACAAAGCATTTGAGGAACTGATTGAAAAATGTGTGGTTGTGTAGCGTGACAACATTATTGTCTTCAGTCAAGATCAAACCACACACCTCCAATACCTCTGTGCTGTCCTTGACACCCTTTGGAAAAACCAGCTAAAAGCTAAACCCTCCAAATGCAAGTTTCTCAAGTTGGAGCTGTTACTCCTTGGGCACACCATCTCTGCCCAAGGGATTAAGCCCAACCCTGCCAAAATCAAGGCAATCACCAGCATGCTGCCCCCACTGATGTGGGCCAGGTGTGGACATTCTTAGGCATGGTTGCCTATGTACACAAGTTCATCCCCAATTGCGGGGAACTAATTGCGCCTCTCACTGAGCTCCTCAACACCAAACAGCGCTTCCATTGGACCCCTGCCAGAGATCAAGTCTTTGAAATGTTGAAGAAAAGGCTTACAACAGCACCAGTACTGCATTTCCCAATCAAAACCGTAAGTACAAACTTGAGACCAACGCCTCTGACAGGGCCATAGGGGGTGTGCTAAGGGTAGAAACTGAAAATGCTGTCTTCCTCCCTGTGGCATATGAGTCCAGGAAACTTACCAACTTTGAACAACACTATCCCATTCATGTTAAAGAATTGGCAGCAATTGTGCACTGTGTTGAGAAGTGGCGCTGTTACCTGGAGGGGGCCACCTTTCCATCCTGCGTCCTGACAGACCACAAGTTGCTCCAGTACTTTAACACACAGTCCCACTTGACACGCCGCCAAGCAGGTTGGGTTGAGCGTCTATCCCCTTACCAGTTGCACATCAATTACAAGCCTGGAAAGGAACTTGTCACAGCTGACACCCTCTCACAACTCTACGTAGTGTCCATCACTGGGGACAATGGTTTGGACCCAGATTGGCCCATGCTTTACCTCCGCCCTGAGGCAACTTGCTATGAGGGCCTTAACTCAGTAACCATCTCCAAGCTGAAGGACAACAAAAGTCAGTTCATCACCAATGCTGGTAATGTCTACCATTGGGCAGAGACAGGTGAAAAGACGCCTTACATTCCCACCACGCAACAAGGTGACACAATATTGCACTACCACCAAACCCTGGGTCACATCAGAGGGCATAACCTCTTTGAGATCATGAAACGGAAGGTTTGGTGGCCACGCATGCGTCAAGACATCTTGGATCTCCTTGAAACGTGCATGTTGTGCAAAAAAAACACATCCAAACCTGCACCCTCCAAGTCTGTCCTGCTCATCAAGGCCATGGAACCCTTCAAGCAGTGGGCCCTTGACATTGTGGGGCCACTCCCCAAAGACAGACTGGGAAAGAAGTACATTATCACTGCCATCAACTACTTCACTTGATGGCCAGTGGCCTGGGCAACAACCAACCACACCGTTACCACCATCACCTGCTTTATTGGCAAGGAAATTGTGGCCTGCTTTGGGCAACCCAAACGTCTCATCACAGATGGTGGCCCCAAACTTGTTGGACATGTCATGAAGGCATACTGCGCCAAGAACGCACTCCAATGTATAGTTACAACCCCCTATCATCCGCAAGCCAATGGACGCATAGAACAGTTAAATGGCTCACTGGTTCAACTGATTGCCAAGCTCTCACAAGAGCACCCCAACACCGCATGGACTGAACACCTGCCTACCGCTCTACTTATCCTACAAGCAAGAATCAACAGGGGCACAGGGTTCAGCCCCAGCACCCTGGCCTTTAGGATGCCTGACAGTCTGACAGGAGTTGAACAGGGAAAGCTATGGACCAAGGTTCCTGACAAGCCTCCCCTAGTAACAACCCCATCCCTGTATCAATGTTGTGCCAAAGCCCGGGAAATTGAACACAAGCAGATTGAAGAGGGGACAAAGCACCTCAAAGCTAGATGCGCTGTAGGTGACCCCAACTACACCCTCAATCCCAATTCTGCCAAGTTGGAGCCCAACCACCTAGGGCCCTTCAAGATAGCTGCTGTCTATGAAAATCACACCTATCAACTCAAAGACGCCCAAGGAAATACCAAGAAGCTTCACCATGATTGCTTGCGCCCCTGCCGCGCCATCCCCACACAAAGGCTGTTCGTGCAGACCTTCCCAGACTTTCCGCAGACTCTGGTCTTGGTGTCTGACAACAAGCAGGGGGCAAGGGGGGGTGTTGCAACCAAGCTTCCAGACTTGCCTGCTAATGTATCTTACCATACCCAGGGGGCACTCAATGAGGCGCCCCTTGACGTATCTAACAACATGGATTAATCTGATGGCAATATCAAATGGCAGGTACTTCATCCTAATTAGGAGCGCTACCAATTCAACTTGCTGATCCCCGCACAAGTTATTCCTTGGCTTCAAACCTTACATGGAATTTTCCACCATGCCACCCCCTTGTGGCCTTGTGGCTTTCCCCATATGGTATATTAATCACAATATTCTACAATAAACAATACCTTATTCTTATTAAACTGTCCTTTTTATTGGACTGTTGTCTTCCCCAATTCCAAATACTGAATCCTCACTGGTTCAGTTGCAACACTGAGGCATAGTGGTATCTTGGTGGTCCTTGAAGTGTATGATCTCATACTGGTAGGAGTCCCAGTCAATTGCCTTGAGGTTCTCCTTTTTGCCCAGAGTCTCTGTAATGTGTACAAAGACGTGGTCATACAGGAGTTGATCTACTGAGTCAGGGTAGATCTAGTGATTGACGCCTTCACGCTTGATGGTCAATACTGAGGTTGCCCAGTCTACATGGGGGTTATTCCTTTTCAACCAGTCCAGTCCCAGCACAATATCAAATTTGGGAAAATCAATGACAGGGCCCTGGATAAAGAAATTCAGGTTCTCTATCATGACAGAGAAGGGGGAAGTTTCTCTTTTCACGGCAATGTGATGTTCATTGGCTAGAACCACATTTTTAATCCTCAAAGGATTAGTGGTCAGCTTGAACTTGTCTAGAAAGCTGCTGTTAATGAGTATTCAATCAGCGCCCAAGTCCAGGAGTGCTGAGCTTGTGTAACTGCAAAAGCAGAAAAGATAGGACATGAGTTTATTGGGTTGTCTGGTGATGGTGTAAAGTACTGGGTCTTCCAAGGGTGATTTGATCATTGTATATTGATCCACATCCTCAGGTTAGTACTCATTGTTGGGAAAGTCAGGAGTTGTGCAGGGAGAGCTTGGCTTGCTTAATGCTCTCCTGGGCTTTTCCCTTGTTGTGATTGTCTTGTGTGGCAGTGATACAAAAATGGGTATGATTTGACTGTATGTTGTTCCCATTTCCATGCCTATTTGAACCTGCGGGTTTGTGGTTCAAGTTGTTGTTATTGTTCCCAGGAGGCAGACAGTTGGAGCGTCCAGTTGGATGAGAATATTTGGGTTGCTCTCTTTTCCCAGTTTACGCCTTGTGGAGAGCATTGGACGTTTGTTCTGCTTTCTCTACCTTGCGGTACAAACTTTGCAGGTTGGTTACTTGGTCCAGGTTTACGTGTCTCATTACATGCAACTTGAGAGTGTTGTAGTACATGAGGTGTGTGGCTGGGGTGTCAAAAGCCATATCAGAGGGGGCGCGTAGACAGAGTTCCTTGTAGGCACGGGTGAGCTCCTTCACTGTGCTTGTTTGGGTCAGATTCTTCACTTGGCGTATGATCATGAGTGCGGTGTCCTTCAGCACAAATCCTGCCAAGAAGTATTGTTTGAAAGTGTCTCAATCCTTCTTGGTGTGTTCTTCATGCCACTTGTTGCACCAAATGCCAGTGTTGTGTGTCAATCAAATGGAGATCTCTGCAATCCAGAACCATTGCAGGCATTCCATTTGTGCTAGCTTGCTCTGGGCAGATTGAATCCATGCCGTAGTGTTGTTGTCATTGGCTCTAGCAAAAGGTTCCAGTGTGGTACTTCAAAGTCTCTGGGCTACATAGGCTGGCATGATGTTTTTGTCTGTCGTACAAGGTGTGGAGGCAGGTTTCTGGAAGAATCCTTGCGCTGACAGGGTGTTGAAGGCAGGGAGCAGGACCACTGTGTTCTGGTTTAGTACAAAGTTGTCAGGTATTTTGGCACCAGGTGTGTACAGTGCCCAATCCAGCGGGAGGCCAGACATGATTCTATTGAGGATTTGTTGACTGCGGCAAGGTATGAGCAACAGGCAGAATCTTGGGGGATAAAGTAGGATGGAAACCCTACTTCTGCTACCAATGTTGTAACTGTGCTGTTTTAGCAGAGTTACAAGGGAAAAATATCTGGAAACTAGATAATGTTCTTTATTGAGAGATAAGTGTTATATGCTCATTGTGAATTGTGGATAACAGGAACATGATAGCCTTGATCACACGGTGGGATGGTGAAGGGAGTGGCCTGATCCTGGTAATGAGTCAAGCACCAAAACAAGGTATCCATTGTAAGGGATCAGCTTCTGTTCATGTTGTTGGATTTGGAAATTTGAGTTGACTCCCTAGTTTGGCTTCAAGTAACTGGATAATTGTATTGCAGGTCACAAACCCGCTTACTCAGAACCTTGCTGGCAGGTCAAGCCTGCTGTTTTGACAGCAACTTTTTATTTACACACCTAGCTGTAACCTCATCAATTACCACAGCTGGCAATTCACATATACTGTCCAAATAGAATCAGTCACATGCTATCAAAGATCACCCTTAGAAAACCCCTTTTCACAAGCCACCCCCTGATGGCCCATTATAAGGTATAAACACCTTTTCTTCTCTCAATAAAACTTATCTTAAACCAATTTCTTCTCTTTTTCTTTTTTGTAACTGCAGCCTACAGTAAGATATAACGGAGGGAAAGGCCAGTTCTTACAGTCTTGTAGGTTCAAAGACAGAGGTATTGGTCTTCCTGACAATGGCAGCTCTGAAGTAGAAACCAGAGGCAAAATCCAAGATTTACAATAAACTTCAAAGAAGCAAAATCAAAGATTTGAGTTAATACTTGTATCTTTATTTGAATAAATTGAAGAGTTTAAATACTCTTGGAATACATGCAAATATTGAAATTTAGAGAGTTGAGAGGGATGGATTCAGATCGAGTGGATACTTGCAAAATATGAATTTCAAACCAGAGGTTCAAACTGAAGTTCAGTTATTTGTCAGTTATACCACAACAGCACAATTACAATATATATTACAACATTTTATAAACAGTCTACAAATAGTATTTCATTCTTCCTTTTTTACATCTTCTCTACAATTTATCTTTAAAATTTAATGACTTTATTCCATTTTATCATCCTTATAAATTTATACTATCTTAAGACAACACTGAATACATTTAGAAAGTTGTCTACTGCTTTTGGTTGCAAGATTCCTCCTGATTCTGTCACCTCTGGGATGAAACATGCTCGCTAACCGTATAAAGATAACGAATATACTAAAAATAAATGTTTTATAGTTATTCCCTATAAAAGTAGGCTGAAGCAAGAAGCCTTATCAATTAAGCACATATATTATATGGTACATAGGTAAATTCCTTTGTTAACTTTGTTTCCCAAACTAGAACAATTATTATTTTGAACTTAAGCAAACTTTAAAGCTGACAAAATCATCAGTTCTTCTAAAACTTAAAATATTTATGTAAGCATTAGAATTTTAGAAAATAAGTGAGTTCATTGTTTAAAACTTTCCTTTTGGTTTACTACAAAAAAGACTCACCAGTAAATATGCAGACACCTATCACTTATTGCCAAAAATATATTAAGGCAGAGGTTTATATGAGAAGCTAGCACATTTCCCAACAAGTGTAATATCTCTAAACACTATACTACTCTAAAAAACCTTTCAATGCAAATTTTAAATGCAAACCAAGAAAATAGTAACGTTCAAATAGAGACTATTATTTTTGCTGTTATATATTAGAAATATTTAAAAGTACAATCAGATTAAAGTTAATATCATTGTTTTTTAACCGAAATAATGAATGTGGACCAAAGGTGCTAAAGACATAAAAACATATAAGTGAAGTTGAGCATCTGGTAAAGGCATTATGTAAAAAAAAGCCAGACAATGATAGAAATCACCCATTAAAACAAGTAAGAAAAGTGACAAGGGATAAAAATAGGCGACCAAAGCCAGACTAGATAAAGAAGAAACAGCTCTATACGATTAAATAAAATAAATTACCTTGAAGGTAAGTCAGTTCGATGCAATGCAATGCGAACTCATACTCTCTTTTATTTAGGATTATAAATTCTATTCTGAGAACTTGAGATGGTTCTGGTAAAATTCAATAATCTAAAGAGATGAGATTTTTTTAGCAAACAATGTACCTTTTGAGGACATTTAACATTAGCTAAAGTAGAGGGATGAGCGGTGTGGCAACCATTTTTCCTAAAAAAATTAGAGCTTAGACGACCTGGAAGCATACCAGATGAGATAGATAGTGAGTTCTCCTTTAGCATTACGCTCAACTGTTTCTACTTCAACAACCTCTGACTCCCAATCTTCGAGATCTGCGGGAGGATAAGCATGATCAAGAACAACTTCTTCAACTGTTTCTTTCTCAGCTTCATCCTTCTTGGTCTTCCTTTTTTTGGCGGCAGGAACTTTAGCTGCAGCGTCTTTGCCTTTAGGTTGCTTAGCCCAATATTTGTCTATAAGCTCTTGGCTAAAGCTAAAAAAATTAATCAACTATGAGAGGAGAGACGCGTACATATTTTCTTCTGTTTCCCAAGTGTTATCAGCATCGGAGAAACCTTGCCATTTGATGAGATATTTGTAGCCATTCTATATGACGTTTTAAAAAAAAGCAAATGACTTGACAAACCTTATCCTTCTTGTGATCTTTGATGTCTTCAACAACATAAACCTCTTCCTCCTCTTCCTCACCTTCTTTAGCAGGGCTGGAGGGCTTGGAAGTGTTATCTTTGCTGACAACCTCTTCGGTCTCCATGAGCTGTTGCTCGATGGTTTCAGCTTTAGGGGAGTCTATTTCCATTTTAATTTGTTAACACAGAAAAGGGATAAAGCAGAAATTGCTAATTCAAAAAGATAAGCTTAATTTTCCTGAAAGTTGAGTAAATGACTTGGTCAGGTTTATCGTAGCTTGGACCAAAATTTGCTTTTAATTTACTAGCATTTATAAAAACCAAAATCATTTGATTCGCACATCAAGTAGGACTCCCCATTTTTACACCATCAAATATAAATATTAAAGCAAAACCACTTTTAAAAAAACGATTAAAATTAGGGATCGTAGTATCGAGCTCCATGGAGCCAAGTATTCGATTCAACCCAAGGATTCAGTTTGATCTACCTATTCTTGACTTCTAGATTGGGGATTTGGCTCCTAATATAGGGATGCTTCAGCCCTGTCTCGACTAGGGCTGTGGCGGATTAAAAACATGATTACACCAAATGCCATAATGGTCACATCCAAGCTGTCTCCTTTTTTGTTTTTAGGATTCCCTGACATGAGGGAATCTGAAATTTAAGAAGAAAAACGGTAGCAGATGACGTTCTTTTTTCCGGATAAGCCTAGTTATATATATGTTTTTGCAATAAAATTTTATTTTTGAATTATTATTTAATTTGAACTCAGTATTTAATTTTATTAAAATTCCAAAAAAAATTAAAAAAAAATCTGGAAAAAACATCCATCTGTGGATGTGTACAGAAATAATTCTGGTGTTGCAACATCTTTGATTACTCCCTCTCAGGAAAGTAATTCCCCAAGTGATTCCCCAACTAATCATTAAGCCAGTGGCACTCTTATCAATTGTCCATCTATTATGGGGATCAAACCTTTTGAGTTCTAAGCAGAATACTACTTGGAAAAGCCTTGTGACCGCCATGACATACATGGACAGCATGTGGCTTCTCATGATACTATATAATACTCTTTACTCATATCCAATAAAGTATCATTCTCTTCTTAATTTTCCCCTTTATCTTGTTTATTATACTTGTACAGTAGTTTTAAAAGCTATGGCAACAACCAAAAATACCTCAGATTTAAACAAAATGATTTCAGATTTAAACAAAATCCAACTCTCAGGGTAAAATATACACTCTGTTAACAGGGTTTATTGGTGTTAATGGGCGAAATGAGTCAACACAGCAACAAAGGGCTCACACACAAAGCAAAACCATTCAAAATACAATCCAAAATACATTGATTCACAAAAAAAATGTGTGAGTTGACTTTTGGTGTACATATGTTTACTATGTGAATCAGTGACAAAATACACCCAAGCAAGATGTGTCAAAACGCAAACCAAAAACAAAACACAATAGCAACTCACTATGTAAACAAAATCACTCACACAATGTGTGCAATGGATTGTAATCAAGAATGATACCAAGGTATCTAAAATAAGACACGAGATCTGAAACATAAATTTTAAAAATATTGTGTTGGGTGCTTAATTTGGCATAAAATATGGGAAAATGGGTGGAAATTATTTTGGGTATTCTAAAATGGGCGTTGTAAAACCAAAAACAACTAACTAAGAAATAAAAAATCTATAATTGGGATATTGGGAGAGAAAAACTCTATTTATATATCCATATTCAGATAAAAGCAAAAAATAAAATTAGGGAGTAACTTAATTTAAATTTATTTAATATTTTATTAAATTTTAAAATGGAAGGGACACAACAACAGAGTACCAATACACCTGGTGTGCGCCGCAGTTGCAGTTGCCCCCGTGGGTCAAAGAATAGAGTTAGTGCAACCCAAGTGCCTACTCAAGGAGGAGACAGGAGAGGAGAGTTTCATAGTGATGCTGCACTGACACAGCCGGTTCAAGGAGCACAAGCTGCTAGGATGCAGAGCATCAACCCTTGGGTCCTAAAGCTGACCCGGAAGCCCACCAAGGTCACCACTACAAAGAAAGTTAGAAACAAGGAGGTAGAACTTACTTTGTATGTTTTCAATGTTGTGTACCGGCAAGAGTCGGTCCCATCAGCCATGCTGGAGAAGGTGAAGCCTGTACTTGATACTAGCTATGAGCCCTACATCAGTGATGGCAATCAGGAGGATGACAAGGAGCCCAAGTTCTATCAAACCAACAAGGGACAGTTAGTGCTCAAGAAAGTTGCTACGTTCTACAACAAGGTGCCTATGCCTTGTAAGCCTGTCATCTATCAGGATCCCAGTTTATCTGAGCCTACTAAGCCTGCTCAGAAGCGCATCCCAGATATCAAATGCATCATTCTGCTCAATCCAATGTGTTAATCTGGTGACTAAAAGGCAGCTGCGGCCAAAGTTGGAGTGGATCCAAGTACGCCAGCAAGACCTTCAACACCTTCATTAATACTGGCCAAGTCCTTGCTGCTGAGAAATCCTTGTATGTTTCTACCATGCTCACCAAGGAGCACAAATGAGCAATCCGTCAGTGGATAACCCGGGATTGCCATCTTGAACTGGCAATATACAGGCCATGGTCAAATCTACTTTTGGTATTGAGGCCTTGATTTCCTTTTACTACCATCTGGTGAAGGGAATGCAATTTTCTTGGAAAAAGCTCAGAGTATCTCCCTATAATAGAAACAGCCCAGCCAACATTGATGTCCGGAAAAACTACACAGAGGCGTACACTGCCCTCAAAGCCAAGGGGACAGTCAAATTTTACTATATTGACAAATCAGAATTTGCCTTGTCTATGCGCAATGCATATGGCTATGTCCCCAAAGGCTCCAATGACGGGATGGCTTGGCGTGCTGCAGTCTGCGCCACAGCCTACTTGATGGTGGCTCTCCTCGGTCCAAAGGGGGTCAAGCTCTACCAAATGATATTGGGTTTGCATAACAGCAGGACCTTTCTATCATTTCTCTGATTGGTCCAGGAGCACCTGAGGCGCACGAGCCCTGGCTTCACCAATGTCATTGTGTTGGACAATGTTGGTCTCCACAAAGTGGCTGACATTCTTGAAGAATTTCCATCAATTGACACCAGCATTACTGTGGGCCCCTAGCAATTGGCCACGGCAAATTTGTGCCTTCTATTCCTCCCAGCCTATTTGCCCTTCCTAAATCCCATTGAGGAAGTCTTTGGGTGGCTCAAGCAAGTCATCAAGCGAGGAACCCCAACTGGGACCGAGGACCTCTTTAATTTGCTACAGGCCAGGATCCACACCCTCCCAGCTGAGACCGTGGCCAAATTCTATGGCCACGCTGATTCATTTATCCCTGCGTGCCTAACCAAACAGCCAATCAATTAAAGGCTTAGTGTGTCCAATTTTTTTATATTCTCTAATTTACTATTCAAGATTTATTAATTATCATTTTATATTTAGATGTTTCCACGCCCGCAATCCCATTCAGAAGGACCATCAATAGATGTAAGTAATTTATTTATTTTATTATATATTATTTTATTGTGCCATCTGAGGTAATCCCAAATGCTTGATACTGGATTACGCAAACAGATTTATACCACTTTTTTCAAATAAATATAAAATAGTCTTATAAAAATTAAACATAAAATGTACAAGTTGAAATTTATTTTATTAACATATTATTTTATGCTTTTATGAAACCAGTTTCTGCGATATATTTTGCAAAACTGGTTTGCTGAAATAAAAATTATAAATTTTTTTTATAATAAAAATAATATAAATTGTAATAAAATTTATTGGAATCATATTTTTATTGTGTGCGCCTGTAGTGGGTTCTTTGGTATGTACCCACCTTGCAATGGAGGTGGCGCACAACCTTCATCGCCACACCGTGGACAGTGGATACACCCTTATTAAAAAACTCTTGCCTGCTGTTGAGGGGAGCAGGGTTAGGTGCAAACTGAGGAGCAGCTTTTTGGGTGGGGCTGCAAACCCGTAAATCCTTGTCAGGACCAGGGCGTCTTGTATCACATGGTCCATCAAGTCATGTCTGGGGGGGGACCTTCTTCCCGTCAAGTGCAAGACGGGCCTTGTCAATTCCCAGAAGGACCCCGTCTAGATCCTCTACGCTGGTGCTCATCCCAAAGAAGAAAAGATACCCGAGGTAAACCATCAAGTGAAGCCTTTGCCCAGCAAAGGCTTCTGTGAAATCACATAATTTATTATAGACTGTACTGATCTTCTTATTGTGCCTGGTCTTTGCAAAGGTAAGATCCATTGTCAAAGGGAGCCCTGTCTCATATGCACTCCAGGATAGCCCAAAGTCCGCAAGGAGGATCTTAGTTTTCTTGATGGCTGTTGCAGACGCAACAGCCAATTCCCTTACCGCACGCCTAAAGTTGTCCAGAAGGTAAGATAGGGTATGCTCCAACGGGAAGCAGAAGCAAGCAGCCACATGAGCCCGGCCCATCTCTGGTACATTCTTGAATGGGAGCATTGCCAGGACATCCCAAACAAGCTCAATGGAGTTTACACAGTAAACTCCACTGAGGTTAACCAGGTCCAGGCGGTCCAGTTGGGCATTCTTGTAGGCAGTAACTGCCCACTCAGATGCCCCCTTGCCATGCGTCAGCCCAGCCAATGCCTCCCTGAACATAGGAAAGGACCCGTGGATGCGGTCCTTCAGCTCCCACACAACAGGGGGGACAGATACAAAAGCTTGGCCACATGAGTGGCGTAGTTGGCGTAGAATGTGGCTGGGACAAAGGGGACCAGGACTTGGCGGAGTTTTCCGTCTATGTTCTCTAAAAAACAGGTAAGTATTTGCAAATTTTTATTAATTTTATTTTTTATGTTACCTTCTTGTGCTTCTTCCTTGCCTGCAGCCTCAGACGTCTTGGCCATTCTTGGCGCAAGCAATTGCGCTGGCAATTCAGTATCCTCTGCCCTGGAGCTTGGCGGGTTTGAGATGTTCATACATTTCTGGGTTGTCTACCCAAACAGACGGCGCAAAAAGATTGTATGCCTTAAACTGGAGGCCCTTGGCCACCGTCTTCTGGATGTTGAGAAGGCACTTGATGGTCTTCTCTGGGGTGTCTGGCATTTTTGTCATTAGTGCCTTTGCAGACACCTTGTCAATTTTGTCCCCAGTGAGGACGGCGGACTTAACTTTGGCTTTGACCTTGCGGTTGATGTCTTTGATTTTGGCAATCACCAAGTTGAGGTCTTTAAGTAGTTTTTCAAGTTCTCTCATTTGATTTTTTTACTAACCTTTTCATATGTTTTTATAGCTTTTGCCCCAATAAATTCTGTATTATTTTGATTCTGTTGCCTCTTTGTTTATTCCTTTTTATTTTCCCATCTACTACATTATCTCATCTTTTTACCCATTTTTTATATGTTTTACGCTCATCTCAATATGTGTTGTTTGCTTTGTGTTGGCATTGTTTCCTTGATTACCATATTATTTTTGGCACTTGACATAGCCACTTGTGAAAATATTAACAACAATTTGGTGATCAGCTAAATTTGAATTAGAAAATTATAGTGTTAACTGTTTTTAGATAAAGTTGTTACTGATCCAAATTCAAAACCTTAATGATAAACTTTAAGGTTTTGAATTTGGATCAGTAACAACTTTATCTAAAAACAGTTAACACTATAAGTTTCTAATTCAAATTTAGCTGATCACCAAATTGTTGTTAATATTTTCACAAGGAGTGTGTTTAAGTGCTAAAAATAACTTTGTTCTGGATCTAGATACACAACATAGTAAATATATGATTTTATAGAAATAAGCTGAACATAAAGAATAAAATCAACTATAAATAAAGAGAACATGAACAATTGAAATTCAAAAAAAGATAATATAAATAAAAATTTTTAGTGACAGGGGTTTATTGGGGCGGGGGAGGGTGATGCCTAGGAGGCAGAATAACACAGGAAGGAAGACGTAGAGGCAGTGCTGGCCTGGGGGGTCTGGGATTGGGTGGGTTGGGCTTGCGGGTTAGGGATTTTGGTGGTGGGGGTGGAGGCAGGGGGCTTTTGCGTGATGGATGTCATGTAACACTTTTGATGTATTCCTCATTGGTCATTGGCTGGATGGGCTGGTAGGTGGCAGTGGCCCAAGGTGGAAGGCGCTTATCTTTACGTGATTGGTTGCCCATGTTCACATGGAAAACTATTTGCGCAAACAAGTCAGCCACCATTTGGTGACCAAAGAGAAAATTGTGATCAAGGACCCCAAGATAGAGGTTGTTGAAAGCCTGAGGGCGGCGCTCCTGTAGTGTATCTCCAATATTGAAGAAGACAACATTAGCCAGATGGATGTCTGTGTGGCCAGCTGGGTACATGGAGGCCTGGTGCCCATGTTGGTGGATGGCCTCAAGGGCAGTGGAGCTACCCTCCATCTGGTGGCTCAAGAAAACCCGGTACTTGGAATTTGAGCCATCCCAGGAGTCAAGTAATCCACCAAGGATGTGGCTGTATGAGTAGCCATCAATTAAATCTGAGTTTTTCCGATAGTAAACAAAACCCTTGGCTGAAACAGCCAGAAATGCACCAATAAACGTCCCCTTCTTGACCTTCTTCCTTCTATTCTTGGCAGCAGCTTTTCCTTGCTTGCCAAAATCATCAAAAGCTATTGATAGCTTGTAACAGGAGATGAACATGAATCCTCAGTTAGACTAGTCAGGCATCAGACCAGGGTTGATTTGATGGCAGTGTCATCTGGGGAATCCTCAGCGCCATCCCATTAGTTGCCGGCAAAATTGGTAAGAACCCGTATGGAAGCCACCTTCCCATACATCCAGAGCTGCACCATGCACTCAGACACCCAAATGCCATGGTGCGCAAGTTGCTTTCAGACCTGGGTCAAGGGAAGCTTGGGATCCTGCTGGAGGAGGTCAAGCATGATTGGGTATGCCTCAGATATTTGTGACTCAGGGGCCTTCTTGGGCTTCTTGGCTGTCCCAATCAGATTCCCCCTGTTCATCAGGTTGTTGAATTCCCGCATGACAGTAGCTCAGATGAATTGCAACTGGGCGGCAATCTTTTCCCAGGACAGACTCTGCAGGTTCAGTGCCATAATTTCCTGAAGAATTTGGGCAATGATGATTTTTTGCTTGGGGCGCTGGGCCAGGGGAGCTGAAGCCTGATTGGCTGTAGGGGGGCAGGTTGGCTGGTGGCAGGAAGTTGTTCCAAATTAAAGTTGCCATCCTGATTGGTTGTTTGGTGGACAGCTTGTGCAGGGATGGGTACGGGAGCAGGGGCAGAGCTAGACACTATGTGACTACTGAACAAGTCAAAGCCATAGGGGGGTGATGGTCAGGTACAGGTCAGCTTCCTTGTTACCCGCCTCAAAGGCTTGGGTGTAAACAGGTGCCTCCACGTTCTGAACCTTGCCTCCATTGAAGCTGGCTTGGCTGCTGCTGGCTTGGCTGCTGGTGCTGTCAAAGATATTGCTTGTAAAAACCATTGTAAAAACCTAGGATAAAATCACTAAAAGTAGAAATTTTAAAATTTAATGATTTATTTTTATTTTAATCTTGAGTCCATATTTGGAAGGTTCTCAAAACCATTCCATACAAATCTGGAGCTGTGAAAATCAATAAAATGCCTCTGTTTCTAAATTGGATAGCTGTTGATTGGCTGTTAAACTGTTATTTTTCTATTTTAGGCTGCTCATACTACACATCTTGTGTGAGTTCATTTTGTTTTGTGCTTGTGGAATCTTGCTTCTAGATTGCTCAAATTTTGTTCCATTTTAGTCCTTCTGTTGGTGTCTCATATAAAATAGTGATTGTATTATAATATACTCCAGAACAGCATCCATCCATTTCACTTGTTGCGTTGGTTCATTTTGTTTATGGTTTGAACTACACTGCTTGATGTTTGATATAATTTTGTATAATGGGCTAGTGAAATTTTGTTTTTTGTTTGAAAGTTCATTTATTAAATGAAATTTTATAAATTAATTGAATCCTGAATCTTGCGCAACTTGGATTTTGTTCAAATCTGAAATCATTTTATTTAAATCTGAGGTATTTTTGGTTGTCACCATAGCTTTTAAAACTACTGTAAGAAGTATGTACTCAACAGTGGTAGCACAGGCAGGTTATCTGCATCTACACAACTTAAAGGAAAAATTCCTCTAAAGAAAAGAACTCAGCAGATGGCACTCCCCACCAGCTGGAGACAATACAAAGAAGGCCAGGACATCTCTACAGGATTTACTATCTTCAATAATATCCTTGTACCAACCAAACAGTACAACTTTCTCAGTACACAAGGAGTCCTGAATCCACGTCTAATCCTGATGCAACCAAAATACCCAACATTGTATTACAACACCTATGCTCAGAAGAGATTGAGATTTTCTCAGGACTACGCCGTAAAAATGACAACCTCTGGATTAAAAGTACACAAAGCAAGTTCATAAAAATTGACTATCCCCAGAAACTCTGGGCAAGTGAAATTGCTTTACGCGTTACTGGGGCTGCCTTACGCATTTTAAGCAAATGGTTTGACCAACACCCTGGTCACAACAAGGACTGAGACATGTTCAATAATGCCTTCCTGAAAAAATTACCATAATGTACTCTGGTATTGTGATCATGACAGAACTAAGAATCTTTAAAATGACTGGAACAATCAAGGAGTACATTTTTGTGACAGAAATTGCAGGATAATAAGAAGCTGTCTCCATGTGGCGGGGAATCACCTACCAAATTCACATAGAGTTAATGATTAACCACCAACATAGCTTCAGATACCGTTTTGTAAAATTTCCAATGGAGATAATAGGGTTAAGTAAAATAATTAACTCTAACCAAAAAAGCCCTAGATAAATGGCCTGCAAGAGAATTGGAGTGTCTTAAGCATAAAATTCAGGACATTGAGATAGCACAAGAGTTTCAGCTTTGACGGTAGGAGGAACAGCTCTGTGATTGACAGGCTTTGAATTAACATTTGGCAGCAACAACAACAAAGTACCAACAGCAGGTCCCCATCTTCCTGTTTCAACTGAACCAATGAGGATTCTGTATTTGATTTGGGGAAGACAACAGTCCAATAGAAAGGATGAGAATTAATAGAATAAGATGTTGTTTATTATAGAATACTATGATTAATATACTATATGGGGAAAGCCACCAGGTCATAATGGGGTGGCGTGTTCCATGTAAGGTTTGAAGCCAAGGAATAACTTGTGCAAGGATCAGCAGGTCAAATTGGTAGTGCTCCTAATTAGGAGAAAGTGCCCACAGTTTGACGTTGCCATCAGATTGATCCATATTGTTAGACACGCCAAGGGGCAACTCATTGAGCACCCCCTGTTTATTGTAAGATATGTTGGCAGGCAAGTCTGGAAACTTGGTTGCAACACCCCCCTTCCCCCCTGCTTGTTGTCAGACAACAGGATTGGAGTTTACGGGAGATCTGGGAAGGTCCACACAAACAAACTTTGTGTGGGAATGGCACAGCAGGGGCAGAAGCAATTGTGGTGAAGTCTCTCAGTGTTTCCTTGGGCATCTCCAAGTTGGTAGGTGTGGTTATCATAGACCACAACTATCTTGAAGGGGCCCAAATGGTTAGGTTCTGATTTGGCTGAATTGGGGTTGATGACATAGATGGGGTCTCCTACAGTGTATCTGGCCTTGAGGTGCCTTGTCCCTCCCTCAATTTGCTTATGTTTAATATCCCAGGCCTTGGCGCGCCACTGGCTCAGGGAAGGAGTAGTCAACAAGGGGGGTTCCCAGGAACCATGGATCATAATTTCCCTTGTTCTACCCTTGCCAGGCTATCAGGCGCCCCAAAGACCAGGGTGCTGGGGTTGAACCTGGTGCCCCTGTTGATCCTTGCTTGTAATATGAGTAGGGTGATGGGCAGGTGTTCAGTCCACACAGTATTAGGATGTTCCTGTGAGATTTTGGCAATCAGTTGGACCAGTGAACCATTCAATTGCTCCACATGTCCACTGGCTTGCAGATGGTATGGAGTTGTGACTATTTTTTGAAGGGAATTCTTGGTGCAGTACACCTTCATGACATGCCCAACAAGCTTGGGGCCACCATTAATGATGAGGCGTTTGGGTCACCCAAAGTGGGCCACAATTTCTTTGCCAATGAAGCAGGTGATGATGGTGGTGGTATGATTAGTGGTTGCCCATGCTACTGGCCAACAGGTGAAGTAGTCAATGGCTGTGATGATGTAATTCTTCCTGATTCTGTCTTTGGGGAGCGGTCCAACAATTTCAAGGGCCTATTGCTCAAAGGATTACATGGCCTTAATGGACAGGACAGACTTGGGGGTGCAGGTTTGGATGTGTTCTTTTCACACAACACACATGTTTTGAGGAGATCCAAGATGTCTTGACGCATACACAACCACCAAACCTTACGTTTCATGATTTCAAAGAAGTTACGCCCTCTGATGTGACCCAGGGTTTGGTGGTAGTGCAATATTGTGTCACCTTGTTGCATGGTGGGAATGTAAGGCGTCTTTTCATCTGTCTACACCCGGCGGCAGACATTGCCAGCGTTGGTGGTGAATTGACTTTTGTTGTCCTTTAGCTTGGAGATGGCTACCAAATTAAGGCCTTTATAATGAGTTGCTTCAGGACAGAGGTAAAGCATTGGCTAATCTGGGTCCAAGCCATTGTCCCCGGTGATGGACACTATGTAGAGCCTAAAGAGGGTGTCAGCTGTGACAAGTTCCTTTCCTGGCTTGTATTCAATGTGCAACTGGTAGGGGGATAGACGCTTGACCCAGTCTGCTTGGCGGTGTATCAAGTGGGACTGCAGGTTGAAGTACTGGATTGACTTGTGATCTGTCAGGACGCAGGGTGGAAAGTTAGCCTCTTCCAGGTAACAGCACCATTTCTTAACGCAGTGCACAATTGTTGCTAACTCTTTATCATGAATGGGATATTGTTGTTCTGAGTCAGTAAGCTTCCTGGACTTGTATGCCATGGGAAGGAAGACGCCTTTTTCAGTTTCTACCCATAGCACGCCCCCTATGGCTCTATCAGAGGCGTCAGTCTCAAGTTTTTATTGGCAGTTCCAATTGGGGAATTGCAATGCAGACGCAGTTGTAAGTCTTTGCTTCAACGTCTCAAAGGCTTGATCCCTGGCAAGGGTCCAGTGGAAGTGCTGTTTACTGTTCAGGAGCTCATTGAGGGGTGCAATTAATTCCCTGCAATTGGGAATAAACTTTTACACATAGGCAACCATGCCTAAGAATGTCTGCACCTGGCCCACATCAGTGGGGGTGGCATGCTGATGATTGCCTTGATTTTGGCAAGGTAAAGCTTTATCCTTTGGGCAGAGATGGTGTGCCCAAGGAACAAGAGCTCCAACTTGAGGAATTTGCATTTGGAGGGCTTGGCCTTCAACTGGTTCTTTTGAAGGGTGCCAAGGAAAGCATGGAGGTATTGGAGGTGGGTGGTTTGATCTTGACTGAAGACAATAATGTTGTCAAGGTACACAACAACACACGTCCTAATCAATTCCTCAAATTCTTTGTTCACTAACATGGTAAAGGTGAAAGGAGCATTGGTCATTCCAAAGTTTATGACCTGACACTCAAACAACCCATAGCGCGTGCAGAAGGTAGTTTTTGCCTCATTCCCTGGTGCAATGTGGACCTGGTTGTACCCCACGGTGAGATTAATCTTGCTAAAGACCTTTGCACCTGTGAGCATACTAAACAGGTTGTCAATCAGCAGCAGGGGGTACTTATTCTTAATTGTCACTTCATTTAGGGCGCGGTAGTCTGTGACCAGGCAAAGGGACCCGTCCTTCTTGGATATAAAGAAGACAGCCACCCTGTATAGAGAGTGAAAGGGGAAAATGAAGCCCTTATCAAGAATGTCCACAAGGTGCTGGCAGAGGGTCTCATCTTCTTTTGGTGTTAAGCAATAGAGGGGACATGTCTTGGGAAGTAACCCTTATAGTTGTAAAGCATGTTGGATCTCTTGAGGAGGGGGTAGTTGATCCAGTGTTTCACTGAAAGCATCCTTATACTCCTTGATAAGCGCAACAAGTGCTGGTGGAGACAGAGTGGTCAAGGGGAGGGTCACAGGTGGTTCTGCGCGGATAACTTTGACTGAGCATTGATTGAAGTCTAGTTCCCCCTTGAAATCATATGAACCTGTTTCTGTTATTCTCACAAACACAGTATTGTGAAGCAACTTGTTCATTTCAATAGGATATATCTGGAAGCCAACCTCATTTCTATTGAGGGTAATTACAGACATATCCCAGTAAATGTAGGACAGTTGTGACAAAGCCAGCCAAGGCCAGCAATGACATTGTGGCTGAGCCCTACCATGATTGGTACCTTGAGCTTAACCTGGACATTCCCTATTCTCACAGAGAAGGGTACTGTCTCATGGGTAATTGCAACTCTGCATGAGTCAGCTACTTGTACTTCCTTGAACCTGCTTGGTACTTAGTCTAGTTGTTGAGAGTTGGCAAATGACTGGTCAATCATAGTGTGATTGGCCCCAGTATCTACCAATAGTTTGTGGGTTTTCCCACAGAAACAGAAGGGATAGGCCAAGCAAGTTACTTTTTTTGAAGAATGGCTTTCTTGGAGTACAGGGTTGTCACTGTGGACCTGGAATATGTCAAGGGCTTCAACTTCATGAACATTGTACTCACAGGGGTTCTTTGCAAGGAGGAATTGAGAGTGAGGGTCAAGTGGGGTTGTAGAACCTCTTGTAACTACAACCCCCAGGCTTTTCCCTGGTCCTCAATTTGTGCTAGCTGGAGTTCCCCCTTGTAGGGACACTTAACCCCATTTTTCTGCTGGTTGTGGCCTACTTGATTGTGGGACTGCCAGATGCAGAACAAGGTTGATTTGGTGCGTCATCGGACCTGCAGAAGCCCATTGAAGCCTGGTTATTGACCTCCACAATGGTCTTATAGCAGTTGTCAATGGAGGTACAGCAACCTACAGGAATCCACTTGCAGAAATATGGGTTAAGCCCATCAATTATCAAGGTAAGGAGCATGGCGTTCCCATCAGTCACAGCTTCTGGGGCGGTGGCAAGATATTCAGGAACAGATCCAGTCTGTTTAATGACCAGGAGGGGAGTTCTCACCACAATGGGTGAAAATGTTTCACTGTAGCGGGACTTTGCGGCATCCCTGAACAGCACCCAGGTAATCTCTATTTCTTGGCTGGCCCAGTTGGTGAACCAGACTGCAGCAGGCCCTGTAAGACGGCCTGAAGCAGTGGCAATCCACATGGGCTCAGGTACTTGACAGATACAGAGGCAGGTTTTGGTTTAGTGGAGCCAACTGACAATGTCATCTCCTTTGACACCTCCCACAAAAGATTCAAGATGGAGATTGAGCATGTATTGAGAAAGGTCCAACTGGGGCGGGGTGACACTTGCATTAACCTGCCTGAGGCAGAGTTAATTATACACGCTCATAAGTACCAGTTGATCTTGATAGATGACATACCTGTCAGGGATGTCCCCCTCAGGGATTGGCAGGAAGGTTTCTTGATGAGGAGTAGCTATACAACCTGTACTCTGTCCTTTCTTGGGGGATTTTCTCTTTAGGTAGGCCGTGAACCTACCACTGCTACCACTGTTGCAACTGAACCAATGAGGATTCAGTATTTGATTTAGCAAAGACAACAGTCCAATAGAAAGGACAGGAATGATCATAATAAGGTGTTGTTTATTAAGAATACTGTAATTAATATACTATATAGGGAAAGCCACTGGGCCACAAGGGGGCGGTATGTTCCATGTAAGGTTTGAAGCCAAGGAATAACTTATGCAAGATCAGCAGGTCAAATTGGTAGTGATCCTAATTAGGAGAAAGTGCTCAAAGTTTGATATTGCCATCAGACTGGTCTATGTTGTTAGATATGTCAAGGGGCAACTCATTGAGCGCCCCCTGTGTATTGTAAGATATGTTTGTAGGAAAGTCTGGGAACTCAGTTGCAACACATTGGTATGGCTAGAAGAAAAAATTGAGATGTTGTGGCCACCAGCTTGGATATTCTCAGAGGCCACTTCAGCGCATTCCATTCAATTGCTCAGAAAAATTCTAAATTTGGAATTTTCATACCTCAGATAGCAAGTGTGACAGAAATTGTGAGATAGTAAGAAGCTGTTTCTAAGTTGTGAGGAATTACCACCCAAATCCACATAGAGTTAATGATCAACCACCAACGTGGCTTTAGATACTGTTTTGTAAAATTTGCAATGGATATACTAGGATTAAGTAAAATAATTAATCCTAACCAAAGTAGCCCATGATAAATGGCCTATGAGAGAATCAGAGTGTCTTCAGCATAAAATTCAGGACATTGAGATAGCACAAGAGTTTCAGCTTTGACAGTAGGAGGATCAGCTCCATGATTGACAGGCATGGAATTAACATTGGGAGGTGCCAATGACAAAGTTCCAACTGCAGGGCCCCATCTTCCAGTAATAATACAGCTTAGAATAAGATTGTAAGAAATGCAGTGTAAGAATCCAACTACAGGATGCATTTTAAAATAAAGATTAGACCAAGGGATAATTGATTTTATTGAGTAAAATTTTTGAGAGGACTCAACTCTTAGAGTTGAAACAGTGAAAAATTAAATATATATCTAAATTTGACTAAGCAATACCGCCTGAATCCTGAGCTCCTATTTTTTTCCACATTGTCAAGTGAGTATCTAGTCCAGTTTTCAAAAAAAAACTTGAGTGAACAAATTCTGATGACCATGCTGATTAATAAGCTCATATCTGGTGACCCTCAAATTATGTCAATTTATCAACGTCAGTTTACAGGGGGGATCTGGATTCGGCTGGCAAACTGGGGCAGCTGTAACCCATTTCCAATCAACTGTTTGATTTAAATCTGATAATTAAGTCAATTTTGATAAAGGGTTTCCAGCTTTTTGAGCCTTCCTACTTGGCTAATTAATTCCCAGCATTATGGAATCTACCGTGACATTACCCTCTGCTTTAGCCCGGGGCACAATACCACCATCCAGGAGATGAAATAGGGAAAAGTTCTTGTGGGAAGGCAGAAGTTTCATTGCTACTAAGGTAAGCTTGGGGTGACCAATGGCAGTGGGATTGCGCTTATAGAATTCTTGGATAAGATCTGGGGAATTTGAACAATAATGAGGAATCTAGGAATTTTTGGAATCAGGATGGCCTTTCTAAGACACCAAATATTCCAACTGGTGTCAATTATTGCGGGAAGCCAGAATACAATTCAACTCATATTTGAGTTCTCCTTCCATAAGAATAGGTTTGGAAAAAGAATTCTCAGTACCCTTAAAAGGAGTGAATAAGCATTCATGGAAGGTATGAAAAATCTTAAAGGATGGGGGTAAATCTAACCAATACACAGAGGGACCAATTTGACGTTCAACTTTGAAGGGAACCACTTGCTTGGGACCTAACTTACAACAGGGGACCTTCAATTTCATATTGCAGGCATCCACCATGACTAGATCACCTGGCCTGTAGGTAGGACCTTCCTGGCACTTGAAATCTGTGTATTTCTTATAAGTTTTCACGGCAGCAGCAAGAGTAACCTTGAGCTCCTGATGAATCTGTTTCAATGCAGCACCTTGATTAGTTGCATCTTCCATGTTGCTAATCAATTGAGAACCCATGTTGGACAAGGGATTGTAGCCCATATTGGCATAAAATGGCAGGACTTGAGTCAAACTGTGCAGGGCGTTATTATATGTGAACTCTGCCATGGGTAAGTTAGCGCACCAGTCATATTGTTGTGCATTGGTGTAGCAACGTAGGTAGACCTCTAAGCTTTGGTTTACCCTCTCTGTTTGTTCATCAGATTGGAGGTGAAAAGCTGTGGAACAACACAATTTGATGCCAATAATTCCATTAAAAGATTCCCAGAACTGAGAAATAAATTGGGGTCCACAATCACTCATAATCTCCATTGGAATGCCATTTAGGGAAAAGATCTTATTTACAAACAACCTAGCTGTTTCAACCAAAGTAATTGTGGTTGAGCAAGGTACAAAGTGTGCCATTTTTGTGAAACAATATACCACCACCATGATTTAATTAAACCCATTAGAATCTGGAAGTTCACCAATGAAATTTACCAACACTGACGTCCAGGTCCCTGCAGCAGGCTGCAGTGGAACCAGCAATACAGTAGTCTTGTTCCGGCTTGCCTGGGATCAAACACATACCAGGCAGTCTCAAACAAAAGCTGCTACCTGCACTGTCAAATCTTTCCAAGAAAACTGTTGGCAAATTAGTTCCACCATTTTTTCCCTGAATGGCCTGCCGTAGGACAGGTGAGATAGGCCTCCATGATTTCATCCCAAATGGTTCCCTCTGGGACCCACAAGCAATCTTGATGATATAGAATTGATCCTATCTTGTGATAAACTTGCGGCTGGCCTACTGGATGTGCACATGCTAGTTACAGTAACCTATCATAACCCTTGGACAGGGGCTATAAGAACTTGACTTTGGAATATAAGTGTAAGTTGGCACCTGTTGTGACCTGAGTTGCGGCACAGATATACAACAGGGATCCTAACCTTATAATTGGATTTGTACTAAGTCTTGGTTAGAACGTCAGGGAAGGCTATGTGATCACCTTGTGGCCCTGGTTGAATAATATCTTCTAGACGTGGCTAGAGAGGCGCCAAAGTACGTGAAGACACAAAGACAAAAATGTGAATATAACTTAAATTTTATTGGGTATAATTATTGGGAATATATACTGTGTAACTTTACCACAAAACAGTATATGGATGGTAGGATCACTTGCCACAAGCATGAGTGAGGCAAGTGAGTTGCGCAGAATCAGGAAACTTAAGAATTGAGTTTCCCAATTTGGAGCCAGACTCATTTCAAAGGGCAAACACAAAAGAGAGGGATTTGTATTCAAAAAAACCCACTGAAGGAAAAATCAAAACATGGTAAATGGCGGCATTCACAACAGCACCCTCTGTTAAAGACATGGTAGCAAGCATAGCAGGCTGAGTTAATACAAAGGGGACAACAGCCTCATCTGGAATCAAAGTATGCATGTTAAACTTGACGTCCATATTATAATCTGGGAGATGGGAAGGGTTTCTGCTCAACGCATATGCCAAGTGATTATCAATTCCCTTAATAAACTTGTAGCGGAACTTATATCTTGTAAATTCTTATGCCATCTGGATTGGTGACCCAACAAAACCCTGGGTTAATAATAAAACAAGAGAGCTTTATGATTGGTTTTTACCACAAAAGAATGAAACACTAACATGAGGTGGTGATGCCAATGCTTTAGAGATACCATGACTTCCAACAATTCCTTGTTGTAAATCATTTAATTGTGTTCCTGAGCTTCCATTTTCCGGGAGAAGTACCCCACCAGTCTTTCAACACCATTGCCGACAGTTTGTAGCAACACACTGACCACAGCATATTTGGATGCATCCGTAGAGACCACAAAAGGAAGCTCTGGGTCTAAATGTTGCAGAACTGGAGAGGACAACAAAAGAGCCTTGACTGCCGCAAACGCTTCTGCACACTCAGGTGTCCAGACCAAAGTTGTTTTCCCGCTAGCCAAATACAAGGGGGCCATCACCTCAGACAGATGAGGGGTAAACTTTTTCAAGAAGGTACAGGTGTTGTAAGTGTGCTGTTTTGGCAGAGTTACAAGGGGAAAAATATTTGGAAACTAGACAATATTCTTTATTGAGAGATAGTGATTATATAGTCATTGTGAATCAAGGATAACAGGAACATGATTGTGTTGATCACACGGCTGGATGGTGAAGGGGGTGCCTTGATCCTGGTAATGAGTCAAGCGCCAAAACAAGGTGTCCACCATAAAAGATCATCATCTGTTCATGTTATTGGATTTGGCAATTTGAGTTGACTTCCAAGTTTGGCATCAAGTAGCTGGATAATTTTATTGCAGGTCACAAACTCACTTGTTTGGAACCTTGCTGGCGGGTCAAGCCTGCGGTTTTGACACCCCCCAACTGAAGGTTGGCCTCCTCTGGGGGTAGGTTGTCAGAGAGGTTATCAGGAGCCCAGGCGCTGTATTTAACTAGTTGCTGTTCTGTGGCGGGCAGGGCGGATTCTTGTTGTTTCTGTTTTGCATTGCAGGGTTGTAGGTAATCATGATGTAGGGTCTTGTCTTGCTTACATTTTCCAAGCCCTTGAACAAGGTAAGTGTTATTTTTGTTTACCTTTAGGATTATAGCGGGGACCA
This sequence comes from Entomophthora muscae, assembly GCA_014839935.2. Classification (NCBI taxonomy): domain Eukaryota; kingdom Fungi; phylum Entomophthoromycota; class Entomophthoromycetes; order Entomophthorales; family Entomophthoraceae; genus Entomophthora; species Entomophthora muscae. The sequence goes on along the minus strand of QTSX02007139.1, from coordinate 207,799 downwards.
CTTTTTTGGGTTGTAACTTGCTCTGGTCTGTGTTCATTACCCAACCCTGTCACCAACTTTGTGTCTGTTTTGGATGAGACAAACATATTTCACAAACATTTATCTTCTTTTTCCAACTGATCACTATTGGCTTTCATGATTTGAGGTGCTGAACAAGGGGAACCTTGCTGGGCATTTTCAGCTTGGTTCCTGTGAGGGCTTGAATGATATTGGGTTGTGTGCCGTAAACAAGCTCAAAGGGGCTTTCCCTGGTGGATCTGTTCATGCAAGTACATCATACAAAAATTGAAGTTGATACCTGCTTATGCTAGTCCTCAGGTCTCCTGGAAGTGAGATTGGCAAGGGCCTGCACTAAGCTACTATTTAGCTGCTAAACTTGTCCATTGGCCTGAGGATGATAAGGTGTTGTCACTGTGTGCTGGACCCAATTCTTGGTGAGGTATACATTGGTGTTTTCAGAGGTCAATTTCTTGCCCCCATCTGTTATCAGGAGTTCTGGATTTCCAAATTTACTGATGATTTACTTGCCTATGAATTATCAAACATCATTGCCTGTATGGGTTTTCACTGCCTGCATTACCAGCCAGCAGGTGGCAAAGTCAATGGTGGGGATGATATATTTCTTGTTGTTATGTTTCCTGGGCATGGGCCCCACAATGTTAGGGCCCATACCTTGAAAGGTAACAGAGAGTAAAATGGTAGCAAATATTTTGGTGGGTTATCACTCTTTGAAAACATTTTGCATACTTTGAATTGAAAAGGACATTCTGTACATCTCAGTATAAGGCTGACCACCATGCTTTATGATTTAAGAATTCATAAAGGTTGCGGTTCCTGGTGTACCCTAAATTTCTGTGATAGCGTAGAATGGTGTTGAATTGTTGGTGCATAGGGATATACAGGATGGTGCTTCCATTGGCCATCTTGCAGTGTAGGGTCCTGTATAAGTCTGTGAAGAGGTGTTCATTTTGATGACTGTCTCTTTAGTGATGTTGATAGTGCCTGGAGGGAAGCTTTTGTCCTTGGTACAGAGCATCAGGAGGGGCCAGTCAGAGTTGAGCCCGTTTTTGCCTCTTGTGGCTTGGATGTGCAGTCAGGAAAGGGTGTTGGCCATGTTTAACTTGGGCCCTGGATTATATTGAATATTCATGTTGAATATTTTCAGGAACTCCATCCAGCATGCTTGGCGCCTGGACAAGATGGCCTGGGTTTTGAAGTAAATGAGGGACTTATGATCAGTTAGGGTAGTGAACTCTTCCTGGCACTTGAGGTAGCAGCGTAATTTTACAATGCAGTGCAAAATTTAATAACAACTCCTTGTCATGTATAGGGTATTGGCACTTGCCGTCTGTCAGTTTGCGTGATTTGTAGGCTACAGGCAGAAATTCACCATCATTGCTTTTGATTTTTAGTACTCCCCCAATGGATACGTCAGAGGCATCTGTATCCATTTGATATTTCCCATTATGTTTGGGGTATTGCATAATGGGTGCTTTTGTGAGCTTCACCTTAAGAAGTCCAAAGCAAAGGTCACATTGGGGGGGTCTATACAAACTTAGATTTGGCGCCAGTTATGGCAGACAGGGTTGCAGTAAAGACGCCACAGTTGGGTATGGATTGTTGTACATAGGTGACCATTCCCAAGAATGTGCAGAGTTCTGACTTGTCCTTGGGAGGTGGCATCTTGCAGATGGCCTGGATCTTCTGATTGCCAGGATTGATGCCATCTTTCAAAATGACATTTCCCAGGAAGAGTGAATTTTTGCAGAAGAACTGACACTTAGAGGGTTTGGCCAGCAGTTTATGTTGCACCAAGGTAGCAAAGACTGCCTCTAGGTCTTTGTGGTGTTGTTCCACCAAGGGGCTGTAGACAATAATGTCATCTAGATACACTAGGGCGTGCTTGCCTATGTGGGGCGCAAATCCTTGTTCATGAAGGTTACAAAGGTGGACAGAGTGTTTGTCATTCTAAAATTGAGCACCACACATTTGTATGAGCTGTATTTAGTGCAAAAGTCCATATTGGGTATGTTTTTCTCCTTGATACAAATATGGTTGTAGCTTGCTGCCAGTTTGATCTTAGAGAAGACAGTGGCACTGTCTAAAGTATTGAAGAGGTTATCAATAAGTGGAAGTGGGTAACAATTTTTGATGGTGACTTCATTCAGGGCGGAATAGTCAGTTATAAGGCAAAGGGAATCATCCTTTTTTGCCACAAAAATACAGCAGCACTAAAGGGAGACTGTGAGGGACAGATAAGTCCTTTTTTCAATGCCTCTTTGAGGTAGCCAAGTAGTGTGTCATCTTCATTTGGGGTAAGGCAGTAGATGGGTTGCAACTTGGGTACAGCTCCCTTGAGTTGGATGGAGTGTTGTATGTGTTTCTCTGGCGGCAACCCTGGCAGAGCCTCTTTGAAGATCTCTGGATGGCAGGCCTTGATTCCACAATTCTGAGGCGTGGTGGTGTCTTAGTGATCCTTGAAGTGTATAATATTGTACTGGCAGGAGTCCCAGTCAATTAATTTGAGGTTCTCCTTTTTATTGAGGATTTCTGTAATGCGCACAAAAACGTGGTCACATAAGAGCTGGTCCACTGAGTCAGGATAGATCTGGTGTTTAACTCCTTTGCACTTGATGGTCAATACTGAGGTCACTCAGTCTACGTGGAGGTTGTACTTTTGCAGCCAGTCCAGTCCAATTACAATGTCAAATTTTGGGAAGTCAATGAAGGGTCCCTGAATGGTGGAGTGCAGGTTTTCTAGCGTAATGAAGAAAGGGGCAGTCTCTCATGTCACAGCATGTGATGTTCATCAGCTAAAATCATGCTCTTAATTTTCAAAGGATTAGTGGTTAGCTTGAACTTGTCTGCAAAATTGCTGTTGGCAAGGGTTTAATCTGCGCCTAAGTTAAGAAGCGCTGAGCCAGTATAACTTCAAAAGAAAAAAGGATAGGACATCAGTTTATTGGGATGGCTGGCAATGGTGTCAAGTACTGGATTTTTGAGGGCACCTGGATCATTGAGCACTGATCTACGTCCTTGGGTTGTTACTCATTGTTGGGCAAGTCAGGAGTTGCACGGGGTGAGCTTGGCTTGCTTAGTGCTCTCCCTGGACTTTTACCTCATCCTGACTGTCCTGTGTGGCAATGACTTGGAAGTGGGTACAATTTTATTTCAATTGTTCCCATTGTTGTGGCCATTTAAGCCAGAGGGTTTATGGATTGAGTTATTATCATTGTTGTTGTTGCTCCCAGGTGGAGGACAGTTGGAGTGTCTAGCTGGATGAGAGTCATTGGGTTGCTCTTTTCCCAGTCTATTCTTTATGGAAAGCATTTTAAGTTTGTTCTGCTTTCTCTGTCTCACAGTAAAGGCTCTGCAAGTTGGTCACCTGATCCAAGTGACAAGTCTTATTATGTGAAACTTGAGTGTGTTGTTGTTCATGAGATGGGTAGCTGGGGTATCAAAGGCCATGTCTGAGGGGGCACATAGGCAAAGCTTTTTATATGCCCAAGTGAGCTCCTTTACTGTGCCTGTTTGGGTGAGATTCTTTACTTGGCGTATGATCATGAGTGTGGCGTCCTTTAGCACAAACCTTGCTAAGAAGTTCTGCTTGAATGTGTCCCAGTCCTTCTTAATGTGATCTTTGTACCACTTGTTGCACCAGGTGCTTGTGTTGTGTGTAAGTCAAATGAAGATCTACACAATCCAGAAGTGTTGTGGGCATTTCATTTATTCCAGTTTACTCTGAGCAGATTGAATTCATGCTGTGGCGTTGTTGTCATTGGCTCCAGCAAATAATTCCAAGGTGGCGCTTCAAAATCTTTGAGTTACATGGGCTGGTATGATGCTTTCATCTGTTGCTCAAGGGGCGGTGGCAGGTGCTTGGGCTAAACTTTGTGCTGACAAGGCATTGAATGTGTATTCTGATATCAATATGTTCTGATACAGCACAGACCTGTTGGGTATTTTGATACCAGATGTGTATAGCGTCCATTTCATTGGGAGTTAGACATGATTATGTTGTAGATTTTTTGACTGCAGCAAGTAAAGACAACAGGCAGAAATTTGAGAGATAAATTAGGACATAAACCCTACTTCTGCTATCAATGTTGTAACTGTGCTGTTTTAGCAGAGTTACAAGGGGGAAATATCTGGAAACTAGATAATATTCTTTATCAAGAGATAAGTATTATACTGTCATGGCCCATACCAGAGTCTGGCTGGACTCCCTCAGGGGAGGTGGGCTGGGCCTGGATGGCCAAGTAAATAATAGGCACAGTTCTGACCAGATAGTTGACTGCAGTAGCTAGGGAATACCAACTCCCAGTATGAGACACAACCTTGTTGGCCAGCCCCAATACTGTGATATAGACAAGCCCCAACTTACTGAAGTCCTGGTCAGGAGGCATGTTTAGCAGGAGGAGAGTAGGAGGAATCTCCAGCATGGAGGGAAAAATGATCACTCTTGGTGGCCAGGAGAGAGGAAATACATGAGGTTGTAAAGTGTAGTGGAGTTACAAATAAATGCAAACAGAATAGGTATATTGGTGCAAAAGTAGATAGTTCTTGCAAGAAAATAATGAATCCTGGGCATAAAGCTGTTTATTTTTAAGATGTCAACAGTGAGGAGGATTTCTCCTCCTCACTACTTATACTTACTGGCAATTTTGTGGCCTTTAGTGCCACCAGAGATCTGACGGCATCATTCTCAGTTAAACTTACAATTTTGACCAGAAATTGCGTACTTGGGCCTGAAAGTGAATGCTCATTGGTTGGTATAACATGAACCTTTCTTGAACTGCAGCATGTCAAGGTGCCACAGTTATTTATAGAACCCACAAGCAATCAAGCGCACAATTGCGCAATTGAACAATTGCGCTCCCTATGTACCATTTCCTGACAATTAAGAGGCCCAAATTTGATAATAGAATTGAAGCCAGGGAATCAAGGCTTGTGTGCCTCTCAAATCCTGGGCCATTTGTTAATTGAAAGGGGGTTTTTCTTGCTCTGGGAGACAATTGTTAAGGGTTCCCAAGCTGTGGGGTGTTTTGCCTCTAAGAAGGCCAGCTGATTGTCCAGGAATTCTGGCGCCTGAAACATACAGTCATTATGAATATTGAATAACAGGAACATGATTGTGTTGATTACTTGGTTGGATGGTGAAGGGGGTGGCTTGATCCTGATAATGAGTCAAGTGCTAAAACAAGGTATCCACCATAAAGGATCATCATGTGCTATGTTGTTGGATTTGAAAATTTGAGTCAACTTCCTAATTTGGCTTTAAGTGACTGGATAGTTGGATTGAAGGTCAAAAAACTGCTTACTTGGAACCTTGCTGGCAGGTCAAGTCTGCTGTTTTGACATAAGGCATAAGGAGTGTCTGTTTCTGATGGCCTAAGGTGTAGGTCACTAATGGGGGTTTGGTATAAGGCAGTTTACTTATGGAGACTTATTGCCTGAGACTGAGGTATCAACTAATGATAATATCAGAATAAATCAGCTCAGATGAAAGACATTGATAGGATTTAGCAGAAAAAAGATTATGAAGGACCAGAAAAGACAATCATGGGTGGCTGAAAAGAGATAAAGTATATAAGAAAAGAATTAAAGAGATAAGTAAACATAAAAATATAAAGAGGATATTAAAGAAAAAATTAAAAAGAATAAATAAAGAAGTAAAAAGGATTAAGAGAAATGAAGAAAGAGATTAAAATAAATAAAGAAAATAAGAATTATATTATTGAAAATATCAAAGAAATAATTATTTAAAGAGTTAATTGAGAAGGATGGAGCTGGAGCAGACAGGAACAGCACAGAGAAACTTAGAAAAAGTCCCAGAGTTTTGCTGAGGCATTAATATGAGTGAAAGTAGAGCAATGGGCAACTTTGAGTTCCTCTGAGAATTTACACAGGACAGAGAAGCACAGAGAAGCTTTGAGCAAATACAGAGAGACAAAAGCACCAAGGAAAACATAAGAGGAAATTGTTCAAAACAACACAGCAAAATATAACAGGAAAGCGGAGAAACTAAAAAAAACAAAGAGTCATGGTTTTTCTGGAGCAAGGAGACAACAGGTTCAAATCAGGGCAGGAGCAGTTAGCTTGGGCAAACTGTTTGAGGAAATCTGTTGTGTACTTGGGCGCAGCCAAGGGAAAAAATAGGAAATCCTAACAGTAGGATTGGGTTTGTACTAAGCCAGAGGTTAGTCTTCAGGGATGAATAAAGTCTTTGCCTTAAGGCCCCGGGAATGATAATTATCATAAATCTCTTCTAGACAAGAATAGGGAGATGTCTCAAAAGTACAAAAATAAAACACAAATAAAGAGTGTAAATAGAACTTAATTTTATTGGGTGAATCTAAATGATTCCTATATGGCAATTGTTTACCACAAAATGGTAGAAGGACAGATTGATCACTGGCCACTCTCATAAGTGATTTGAGGATCACTCATTTAATCAGTTGGGATGTAAATGAGTTCTCCACCCAATTTGAAGTGAAACCCATTTTGAGGAGAGAACAGAAATTGAAAGATTTTGCAATCAAAATGAAATCCCATCAAAGGCAAATTGATAATGCATGAATATTGGGATTAACAACATTCCCCATTCTATATTGTCCTTTGGGGGGTATACTTGCGGAGAAACTTGGCGTGGACTCAGGAAAAGGGGCGTACTGTAGACAACAATTTGACAGTGTACTTGGCACCCCGTTTGAAGGTCACTTCTAGAGGGCCAATCCACAGAGAGTCTAGCTTGTGGGCTCTACCTCCTACTAAATTTTGATAGTAGAGGACCAGGTCTCTGACTTGGAATTCTGGGAAGAGGAGCACAGCTAATATTTATAGGCGTTAACTTGGCAACTGCGCCCATGTCAACTCAAAACTCTAAATCTCCTATGTTTTTTGCTAGTTGCGCTAGCTTAATTCTTTTTTTAAAAGCGTTCAGGGGTGCAAACCCAGAAAACACGACAAAATTGTGGCCATCTCAACACACTTTAATATTAAGCTTAATAAAAAACTCAATTTAACCAGATTTTTTTCTTTACTTTTACTAATAAAAATTAGTTTATTTTTTATTTGTTTTCACAATGTAAAAGTGTCAATGTCGACACTTTTTAAGCCAAACTTATTTTTAATAACAAAACTGAAACATCTACAGTAAAAAAATAAGTGTGCATTTAAAAATATTTTTTACTGAATTATTATATTAAAAAAGACAGTGCACATACATTTGATTGTTGGAATGTTCATGTTATAAATATATATGTGGCACCTACTATGTCTTTAATATATTAAGTGGATTGGTGACTAACGGTGATCTGATAATTTAAGCATGAGTTACTATGTAAATTACTATAGAATTTATTATTAAAAATAATGTCAACACTCGTAAATGAGTTTATTTGCTTGTGATCATCCCCTGGGGTGGAGTTAAGAAAATTAGAGTGGTGTGATTAAGCCTAGACTAATATGTCACCTCATATAAAGAATGTCGTAAGTGACATTGTCAACACTTTACCCTCTTCAATACTGAAGACTACTTTCTTAACAACTTCACATATACACAATGGTAAAATATCATATTACCACTACCCAAATATTATTTTTAATAAAAGAATAAAGAACTTTAATACTTTTTTTACTTAAATTATATTTTTTTAATTTTTATATGTGAATAAAAATACACAGAAAACAATTAATTTTTGCTAGCCTGCATAAATTTAATTAAGCGTACTATGAAAAAACATAGAAATTTTTTAAAAAATGTTGTTAGTGATAATGTTGTCAAAAATAATTTCTACAATTTTTGTAATTGACAGTGATAATTCAGCTTTTTTACTAATTGTCACTCATAATGTTGACGCTTTTCATTTCTAACATATAAAACTTTATGTTTTACATAATAAAAACTTCTCATTTTTTGATATGTTGTTTTTTGACTTTTCTCCTTCATATTTAATAATTATTGTAAAAAGAAAATCTATATTTAAATATAATACTTTTGCATATTTCTCTTCACTTTTAATTTTTATTTAAAACTATAATAAATTAAAACCTATACAAGTATTTTTTACCTTTTAAATGCCAATAAAAACCATCTAAGATTTACTTTTTATATATTATAATTTTTAAGTTGTTTTGTTTGTTTTTTTACATACATTGTTTTATTTTAAACCCCTTTAATTATCATTTTAGGACAAAAACACTTCCAAACAGCCCAAAGGAACCAAGCATCCTTCAAAGCCAACCAAACCCACCAAAAAGAAGCCTGTCTCATCAAAGAAGGCCACTCCAAAACCATCCCCAAAGCCCTCACCAAAGCCCTCCCCTGAGCCCTCTCATGAGAAGAGCCCTGCTCACTTCACTGGGGGAGAGGAATCTGATGGCTCCCTTACAGACCACAGTTTTTAGAACTTGGCTTCTGATAAAGAGCCAACCAAGAAGAAGCCCTCAGACCAAAAGTCCTCACCCAAAGATAAGTCTCCTGCACATGAGGAGCACCACAACAAGCTCCCTTCTGCTTCCCCCATCAAAATTCCTTCCTTCCAGTTCATCTGGGGATGATTCAAAGCCCCACCCTAATTACTCTCCTAGCTTTTGCCATGCTTCTGCTGGCTCCTGGGACCTTCTTGTGGCCCACAATATTTGCAATATTAATGGAAAGTTCAAGGTTCCTTCTTCTTTGCCTAAGTATTTTCCTATTATGAGTGTAAAGGGTGGGCAGCTATGATGGCCAATGGTTATATTTTCTTTTGCAACAATGCCAATCAAGGGATCAAGAGCCGCCATTACACCTGCGAGGACCACTCCTGCCCAGTGCAGCTCAACACTGAGCGCTGGGACTTGGTCCAAACCATCAAGGGCAAGCATACCTGCATCATGTGAAATACACCATTGCCCGCCTCCTCAAGTGGTATCTTGTCTAGGTGATGCCCACCTCTAAAGATCTTTCCACCTCCCAGCTGGCTGTGCTTTCTAGCAAGTACCTCTCCCCAACCAAATGTGAAGAGGGTGCCAATCCACAATCAGTTGGTCAAGTTTGTAAGTGATAGGCGTCAAGCCTCAAACCCCCTGGCCAAGAGCGCCAATAAAATTGAAGACCTGGTCCTCACATATGCCCTCAAGAAGACAGAGGATGGTGAGATGTTCCTGCTCCATGACAATGGGCAGGAAGTGGAGGATAGGATTATAGCCTACACCACAATCCAAAACCTGGAGCAGCTGAACACTGCTACCACCTGGCTGTGTGACAGCACATTTGCTACTTGCCCCTCCCTATTCAAGCAGCTTTGGGTCCTACATGGGCAGTTAATGACCAGGTTATCCCCCTTGTCTTCTTTCTCCTTCCTGGTGCCAAGACTGAAGTCTACACCAGAGCCTTCAAGGTTGTCTGGGATGTTTTGAGCTCCCTTCCCACCAACCAGCTACCCCCTCTCACTCACGCCACAAGGGCAAATCCCTCCTCTGCTGAGAAGGATGAGTCAACCCTAGCCACTGAGCAGCTAGCTAATGTGCGCTCACTTGGGCCAAAGGTTATCATAATGGACTTCAAGCAAGCTCAGTTCAGAGTCTTTGAGGCCACCTTCAATAGAGAAGTCCAGGGCTTCTTCTTTCATTTTAGGCAGGCTCTCATCAAGAATCTCAAGAGTGAGAAGGACCTTTTTGAGAAGTATCTTAACAATGGTAAGAGGAAGTGCTGCTTTACTTTGGCTCAGTTTGCTGCCTTGGCTTTTGTGCGCCCTGAGCATACTGGGATTGGCTTTGAGGCCCTCTTGGAGGACGCTAACATCATGAAGCACTCTACCATCTTCAAAGGTTACTTGGATTGCTTTGAGCGCCAATGGGTGAGCAAGAAGGTGACTGCCCAGAGAAGTAAGAGCAGGGCCACTGCCCCTTGGAATTGCCAGGGCGCCTTCCTCAAGGGAGAGATAAAGACCACCTTTAGCCTTGAGGTTTAGCACAAGCACCTGAAGGTGAAGTTTGGGTCCACCCCAAAATATAACAAGTTTTTCCAGAAGCTGCAGGAGGAGCAGGCCCAGACTGTCTCCAAGTTTTGTGACCTGGCCAACCAGGTGCCCCCCAAGAAGCAAAAGTCTAAGGAGCAGGACTACCAGGAGGACATTCAGAAGGTGGTGAAGAAGAAGTACAAGGTGGCAGAGATCAAGAAGTACCTTGAGGACGTTGCCACTGCTCTTGCTGGTGGCTTTAATTAGCACAATAAACCTTGATTTTCTTTGCCTATAGTAATTTACTTTTAAACTTTTAATTTTTTAATTTATTTATATTTTACTAATCTTTTTAGGTATACATGGTAAGTTTCAGATACAGTTTTAATGTGGTTTAGTAAGAAATATTTTATATTTTGTTAATTTATCTTTAAGGTATGTAATTTTTTCAGTTATGCTTATATGAAGTATAATAAATTTAAACTAGAATTTTCTTATATTTTGTAGTTATTATTGTATAAAAATATCTTTATTTTTGGCTCATTGGAACTTTAACTTTTATGGAAATAAAAAATTATAATAAAGAGTGTAATTTACATGGTAAACTGAAAAATAGTTGCTTATATCTCCTTATTCTTATTACTTATGATAATTTTTTATTGCATTTTTGAATTTTCCTGGGGTCATTTTAGTATAATAAAGTTTTAAAAATAATTTTTTATATTAAAAATGTTCAGGGTAAAGTATTTTTTAATTAAAAAAGTGTCAACATCCAGGAAAAAGCATTAAGTAAAACCAGGTTATCACTTTACTATAATGCCAACATTAAAAGTGTTGACATGGCCACTGTTGACATTTTTAATGTCAACATGGGCACTGTTGCCGTTGACTCCAGGGCCTTGGTTTTATAGGCATACACATACACTGATGCTTTGATGTCAATTATACAATTGCCTGGGCTTTAATATGTTCTTAAGGATTAGAGGCAGCATCAGAGATAGAAAGCTGCATTCCTAAGAGAGAAAGAGTATTAGCTTCTCTCCCATATAGCACAGCAAAGAAGGAGAAACCAATAACACTGTACTTACTGAGGCAATAGGCAATAGAGCAGCTGGCAATTACAGATTCCAGTTGGCAGCATCAGAGTAAGTCAGTTTCTTTATGATAGAAATCAATGTAGAGTTATCCTGTTACACAGCTCAATTAGTAGAAGGAGTGTAAGTGTCATGAATGACATTTCAATACTTGTATTGAAAACCCAAGAGTCAAACCCCAGTCCCCTGAAGGCGGATCAGACCCCCCAGGACAGTCCAGGACCTGCCAATCTGTTAAGTCACAGACTCAAATTGTTAAGTTGCCCCACAACCTGCCGGCCTAATACTAAGGATTCCCCAAATGGTTGCCAGATTGCCGCCAAGCCAGTGCCACTGGAGACCCATACCTACACAGGAAATGTGGTCTGCCTAAAGGAGGTTGAGAAAAGGCCTGCTACTAGCCCTACCAACAAACACCAGCTGTTGCCAGTCTCCAGTCCAGAAAAGGTATTGCATTTGGCCAACTCAGATGACATGGTGAACAACGGCGGCAAAACAAAGCACTGCCACTTCTGTTCCCCAGAGCCAGTCCAGCCAAGAACTTCCAAGCCAGTGCCACTGAGGGCCCAGACCTACGCAGAAGCAGTGGCTTGGGCGAGGTCCACTACTAGCCCTGCCAATAAGCACCAACTGCTGAAAGTCCCCAGTCCAGAAAGAGGAATGCAATTAGCCCGCTCAGGTGATATGGTGAACCAAAGCAGCAAAATTAAGCATTGCCACTTATGTTTTCCAGAGTGTACCCAACCAGAACCTGATGCCCTCCAGACCCCAAGCCAAGATCCATGCCCTACTGGCAAACTGCCCATGGACCTGAGGCCTGCAAAAAGCAAAGAAGCAAAATCACATGGTATAAGAACACTGGCAGTGTGGTGATGACCACATTGTCATTTTTGATAATAAAGTTTATGAACCTTTGATTCAAACAAATCTTACCTTATCTAGTCTTAATGATATTCCATATTAACTCCAGCCAAGTAGATTATCAGGCAACTGCCCCTCCAGAGACCAACCTGCCAAACTGCCCCAGGCATTATACCGTCCCCCGGGATTCTCCTTTGGACCTGTGCACTTTACCAAATACCCGCCCAACCTAGCCTATTTGGAATACAACCTGGAAACCATCCTCATTGCCAACCCATTGGCAAAGACTAAAGGTACTGAATATATAGGACTCAAATAAAATAGGATCAAGATACCACCCTTATTGTTCAAGGACAAGTACAACTACCTACCAGCATATTTTGTTCCCATGACTCCACCATTAACCCTAAGACCAGACCGCCCACTGGAACCTACCACTGCAGCCAAGACCACCTCTAACTAACTGTTTGGAGTACTCTACATTAATTTGACAGTATTGGTAGATTCCATGGTCCCCAACTCCGGACCCTGGTCCTTGCTCAGGCAATCTGTATCTTAAATTATCAAGTTAGCACCCATTTTATGGTGGTCCTTACCCGCCGGCTTGGCCGCACCTCACCCTGAGCCGCCCAATGCCTCTACCTAAGACTGGTTTCCTGACAGTAAGGGATGGAGAAGTATTTATGGATCCCCAGAGCTTCTACTACAGAGGTTACCAGGTGGGTATTGAAGTTGAATCCATTGTCTAAAGTAGAGCTTGAGGGCACCCATGGCAATAGAAGACATCTTGTAATAGAAATGCAGCAGTTGTCTTTATTGTGATATCTTTTTTAGGTCTATCTTCTACCCATTTGCTGAAATAATCCACAGCAGTCAGTATGAACAATTATCCAGATTGGGATTGTGAAATGAGACCAATTGCATCAATGCTGATGGTATGAAAGGCGTGTTGGTGAGGCACCAGTTTGAACTCATGGGTGGCAGCGCAAGGTCTCTTTAATTGGCAATCATGACAACTAGATAGCACATCATTTATAAGCAGGCAAAGGTTCTATCTATAATAGTGCTCCATAAGCCAATTATAAGTCTTGGCTATCCCTCCATGTCATGTCTCCCAATGGACTTGCAGGATAAGGGAAAGCCGTAGGCTTGGACAGATATAGGGAAGATACTGATGCTAAACCTCTTGAACAGTTGTTGGTTACAGACAAGAATATCCTGAGATAGCTTCTGTAGGGCCAATTAGATATCCTAAGTTTCAGCGTCTCATCCTGAGGGGTAACCAATCAGTTTGTATAGTTGGTTAGCTTCAGTAGAATGGAGGGCCAGGATAAGCATTAATGAGAGTTCATCAGCATTCTGATGTTGTATGCCCAGGCAATGGAGTATAGTGAAGTTGTAACATTAGAGTCAGAGAGCCCATTTATCCAGGAATCCTTCAGGTTCTTTCAACTGCTGTAATCACTTGAGAGAGGCATGATCTGTGACAACCGTGAATTGCATACCGTAGATGTAGTGGCAAAACTGCTTGACAGTGTGAAACACAGCTAGGCATTATTTTAAAGTCATTATATAATTCTTCTCATTTTTGTTATAACCCTGGAGGTATTAGTTACTGGATGATCTACATCCTCATTATTAAGTTGAGCCAGAATTTCATAAATGGCAAGGTCACTAGTGTCAGGATAAAGGATAAACTCCTTATCTTGATAAGGGTATACAAGGATAGGAGCCTCTTTCAACTTCTGTTTAAGAGTTTCAAAAGCCTGCTGCTGACTGAAAGTCCATTTGAAGGAACATTGTGTAACAATATGACCAAAGGTTCACTGATTTTGGCAAAGTCAGGAAAGAACTGTCTGTAGTAGCCCATTATTCCCAAGAAGACTTGGACTTCTCTCAAAGAAGTGGGGGAGTTTTTTATCAATGGCTTCTACTTTCTTAGTCATGTGACATATTCTGGTTTGAGTCACTTCATGCCCTAAGAATTCCAGGCAATCTTTAAAGAAATCACAGTTAGATGGCTTCAGCTTGAGTCCAGCTTCTTAGATCTTGATTAACACCTCTTTAAGGTGAGCCAGATGGTCTGTGAACGTGGCACTAAACACAGTGATATCATCCAAATAGACCAACACTCACAAAAGCTTCAGATCCCGTAATATGTACTTCATAGCCCTCTGGAACATAGCAGGGACATTCCAAAGCCCTTGAGGAATGCGTGTAGGTTCAAAAATTTCCTCAGAGGTGATGAGGGTAGCTTTTTGCCTGTCTTAGGGGGAGAGGTCAACTTTACAGTAGCCAGATGCCAAATCTATAGCAGAAAAGAACTTAGATCCCCCAAGACAGTGGAGGACATCATCTATACAAGACAAGGGGTAAGATTCTCTCTTGGTTAAATAGTTTAATTGTCAATAATCCATCACAGTGTGATGACCTCCATCATTCTTCAAGATGAGCAAGGGGGATGACCAAGGACTCTGGAAAGGAGCAAGTAGCCCAGCATTCAACAAATGTTTGAGCTCCTTGAACACCTGAGCATCATCCACTCTACTTTGTTGGTAGGGTTTGGCTTGGAAGGAGAGCATTGTTGGTATCTATTTAATGTATGATATCTTTATCCAGGCCATAATTGGTACTGTCCTTGGCAAGTATATTGGCAAACTGGTTGAGTAGACCAAGAACTTCTTTTTTGTTGTACAGAAGACAAATGCAGGAAATCCTTAGCAGTGAACAAGGACAACACTTGGGGTTCTTTCTCTGGTAAGTTAAAATCACAAAATGAATCAAAAGAATTCAGCACATGAGCATCAGGAGCGTTTAAGAGTTGGCTGTAGCTAACCAATTGATCTCTGGAGACATTGGTAGGTAAAGGAATTAAATTAACCACAAGTAACTGCATAGCATCTTTGTGAGAAGAATCTAGGATTCCTGGACAGAGATGAGGCTTGTTACGCCCTAAAGATGAAGGGGAGTATATCTCTAGGAAGTTACAATCAGGCAATTAATACAATATCTGGGAGTCAAATATAACTTGAGACCCAGGCAGAATGGTCACAGCTGAGATAGCTAGGAGGGGAACTCTTTCATCTTCAGGATAGGCTGAAGGAGGTTACTTCATGTTAGAGGAGTGCATGTGGTACTTTAGGGTCAAGATTTCAGAAGGGTATTCCAGGACACATGTCTTGAGGCGTTTGTCAGGCATGTTAATAGACTCTTTGGAGATGATAAAAACTTTGTACCCAAGGATAGACAAGTATACATACTTTATGATGATAATACCATTGTATTCTCAAAGGAATTAAGTGCCTACCAATAGGTAACAGCTCTCATTCTCCAGAGCTACAGCAGGGGAAGCAAGAAGTAGCTTGCCAAAGTGTATAGGGAGGGCCAAGTACGCACCAATAGCCTGTGTTGTGAACAGGCCAGCTGTTCCATAAGTCTGGTGATAGTTGAGGTCTGAGGCTAGCTTGAGTTTCTTCACTAACTTTGAGGACACAACATTGAATGGAGACTAGTGTAAAGGACGGCCTTGATCTTCACCTTATAAATGTATATATCTGCACAAATAGTTTGTCAAAACTGCAGGCTCAACCCATCACAAGGTTCTAACCAAACAGGCTTGTGACCCGCAATCCAATTATCTGGTCACTTGAAGCCAGACTAGGAAGTCAACTTGAATTACCAAATCCAACAACATGAACAGATGATGATCCTTTATGGTGGATACCTTGTTTTGGCGCTTGACTCATTATCAGGATCAAGCCATCCCCTTTCCCATCCAGCTGTGTGATCATCAATCATGTTCCTGTTATCCTTGATTCACATGAGCTATATAATCACTATCTCACAATAAAGATTATTATCTTAATTATAAATATTTTTCCCCTTGTAACTCTGCTAAAACAGCACAGTTACAACATTGGTAGCACAGGTAGGTTCTCCATCCTACCTTATCTTGAAAAAAATCTGCCTGTTGCCCACACACGCCGCGGCCAACAAATCCTTGACAGAATTATGTCTGGCCTCCTGCCTGACTGGACTCTGTACACCCCTGGTAACGCCATACCCAATGGCTTTGTCCTGTACCAGAACATGGTGATACTGCTACCTGCCTTCAACGCCATGCTGCACAAGGTTTCTTTTGGGCTCCCTCTTTGATGCCGCAACCAGCCAACAAAGCACCATGCCTACCTATATAGCTCAAAGACTATAAAGCGCTGCCTTGGAACCTTTTGCTGGGGCCAATGACAACAACACTGTTGCATGGATCCAGTCTGCCCAGAGCAAGCTGGCCCAGATGGAATTCCCACAGCAGTTTTTGATTGCAGAAATCTCCATCTGCCTGATCCATGTTGCTGGCACCTGGTGTGACAAGTGGCACAAGAAACACACCAATAAGAACTGGTATACCTTCAAACAAGACTTCTTGGCAATATTATTGCTTAAGGACATGGCGCTCATGATCATACTTCAAGTAAAGAACTTAACCCAGACAGGTACCGTGAAGGAACTCACCTGTGCCTACAAGGAACTCCAACTTTGTGCACCATCTGACATGGCCTTTGATACCCCAGCCACACATCTCATGTACTACAACGCCCTCAAGTTGCATGTGATGAGACACGTGATCTGGTCCAGGTGACCAACCTGCAAAGCCTGTACTGCAAAGCAGAGAAAGTGGAACAAACCTCCAATGCCCTTCTTAAGGCAAAAAAGAAACAAGAGAGACCCAAGGATTCCCATCCAGGTGGGCACTTCTCTTGATCACCTCCTGGAGGCAATGGGAACAATGTCAACCACAAACCCACAGGTTTAAATGGGCATGGAAATGGAAACAATGACCAATCAAACTGTACCCATTTTGTTATCACTGCCATACAAGGCAATCAAGACAAGGGAAAAGCCCAGGGAGAGCATTAAGGAAGCCAAGCTCTTCCACACAACTCCTGACTTGCCCAATGATGAGTACCAACCCAAAGACGTGGACCAATGCCCAATGATCTAAGTGCCCTCAGAGAACCCAGTACTGTACACCATTGCCAGGCATCCCAATAAACTGATGTCCTATCCTTTCCGTTTTTGCAGTTACACAGGCTCAGCACTCCTGAATTTGGGTGCAGATTAAACCCTAGTCAACAGTAGCTTTAAGGACAAGTTCAAGCTGGCCACTAATCCTTTGTGGATTAAAAACGTGGTCCTGGCTGATGAACACCACATTGCTGTGACAAGGGAAACTGCCCCCTTCTCTGTCATGCTTGAGAACCTCCACTTCACCATCCAAGGTCCCATCATTGACTTTCCAAAGTTTGACATTGTACTGGGGTAGACTGGTTCAAAAGGAAAACCTGAAGGCAATTGATTGGGACTCCTGCCAGTACAAGATTATACACTTAAATGATCACCAGGATACCTTCACACCTCAGGACTGTGAAATTGTGGCCTGCCATCCATAAATCTTCAAGGAAGCGCTGGCTGGGCTTCCCCCTGAGAAGCATATTCAGCACTCTATCCAACTCAAGGGGGCTGTACCCAAGGCGCGCCCTATCTACAGGCTGACCTTAAATAAAAACAACACCTTATGCGCCTATCTCAAGGAGGCATTAGAAAAAGGACTTATCCGCCCCTCACAGTCTCCCTTTGGGGCCGCCGTATTCTTTGTGGCTAAGAAGGACGGTACCTTACGTCTGGTCACAGACTACCAAGCCCTAAACAAAGTTATCATTAAGAGTTGTTACCCACTACCACTGATTGACAACCTCTTTGATGACTTGGGAGGAGCCACAGTCTTCTCCAATATTGATCTGACAGCAGGCTACAACCAGATTTGCATTAAGAAGGAAGATATCCCCAAAACAACCTTCTGCACTAAATACGGCTACTACAAATGTGTGGTGCTCAACTTTGGCATGATAAACGCCCCGTCCACCTTTGTGACCTTCATGAACAAATTATTTGCGCCACACATAGGAAAGCACGCCCTAGTGTACCTGGACAACATATTTTTTATAGCCCTTTGTTGGAACAACATCATAAAGACCTTGAGGCAGTCTTTGCTACCTTGGCACAACACAAACTGTTGGCCAAACCCTCCAAGTGCCAGTTCTTCCGCAAGCAACTACCCTTCCTGGGACACATAGTCTCAAAGGGCGGCATAAAACCCAACAGTCAAAAGATACAGGCCATCTGAAAGATGCCACCACCCAAGGATAAGTCAAAACTCTGCAACTTCTTGGGAATGGTGGCCTATGTACGCCACTTCATACCTGACTGTGGCGTTTTGACCGCCCCCTTATCTGTCATAACAGGCGCCAAGTCCAAGTTTGTGTGGACCCCCCAACGTGACCTCTGCTTTAGACGCCTCAAGGGTAAAACTCACAACAGCTCCCATCTTGCAATACCCCAAACGTGACAGGGAATACCAAATAGAAATCAACGCCTCAGATGCATCCATTGGGGGAGTTCTAAAAATCAAAAATAATGATGGTGACTTCCTGCCTGTAGCCTATGAATTGCAAAAATTGACAGATGTCAAGTGCTGATACCCTATCCACAATAAAGAACTCTTGGCTATTGTGCACTGTCTAGTCAAATGGCGTGTTACCTAGAGTGGCAGGAAGAATTCACAGTATTAACCAACCACAAGTTGCTCATCTATTTCAAGATACAAGCAAATCTGTTGCGTCACCAAGCTTGCTGGATGGAGCTATTGGAGTGGTTTAACATGCTCATCCAGTAAAAACCTGGGGCCAAGCTTGCCATGGCAGACATCCTGTCCCATCTGTATGTCTGTGCTTCAAGGGGGGGAAATGGGATCAACCCAGACTGGCATCTCTTAGTACTACAAACAAAAGACAAAGGTTTCCCCCTGTCACAACTGACATAAAAAAGAAGACAGTTATCAAAAATGAACACCTATTTGCTGATGTATATGGGACCCTACACAGAAAAATGTCTGATGGCACAACTATTTCCTACATCCCCACACATCAGAGAGTAGACATTATCCTACGCTATCACAGAGACCTCAGACACACCAAGAGTTGAAACCTATATGAGTTCCTTAAACACAAGACCTGGTGGTCAACCCTATATTGCAACATTCAGGAAGTCCTAGACCAATGTGAGGTATGCAAAAAATTTGCCAAAAGCAAAACCCCTCCAAAGTCACTACTACCCATATGCACACAACTACCTTTCAAGGTATGGGCTCTTGACATTGTGGGCCCCATGCCAGGAAAACACAACAACAAGAAATACATCATTACCACCATTGACTTTTCTACAAGATGGCCAGTAGCCCAAGTAGTAAAGGCACACACTGGCAATGACGTACAACAATTCATTGGAAAAGAGATAATAAGCAAGTTTGGAAAGCCAGAGCTCCTGATAACCAATGGAGGGAAAGAATTAACCTCTGAAACAACCAATGTATACCTTGCAAAAAATGGGGTCAAACACACTGTAACAACACCATACCACCTACAGGCCAATGGACGTGTAGAGAGGCTTAATGGTAGCTTTGTGCAAGCCTTAGCCAAACTCACCGCCAGGAGACCTGAAGACTGGTATAAGAAGCTACTGGCTGCAATACTTTTGTATAAAACCCAAGTGAACAGATCCACCGGGAAAAGCCCGTTTGAACTGGTATACAGCACACAGCCCAATATCATTCAAGCATTGTCAGGACCTAAACTGGAAATTCCAAGTAAAGTACCCCTTGCTCTGATCTTCAAGTAATAGAGGCCAACAGCAAGCAAACAGAAAGGGAAAATGAACGTCTACAAAAGACCTTTGTCCCCATCCACAATAGACATGAGGTTGGGGACAAAGTTTGGGTCATGAATGTTGACAAAAGCAAACTACAACCCAAGAAAGTGGGACCAGCAATCATTCTAAAGGTAAACTACAATAACACTTACCTTGTGCAAGGGCTTGAAAAATATAAGCAATACAAGACCCTACACCATGATTGCCTACAACCCTGAAAAGAGAGACAGAAACAACAAGAAACCGCCCTGCCTGCCACAGAACAGCAATTAGTTCAATACAGCGCCCGGGCTCCTGACAACCTGCCCCCAGAGGAGGCCAACCTTTAGTTGGGGGGTGTCAAAACCGCAGGCTTGACTTGCCAGCAAGGTTCCAACCAAGTGGGTTTGTGACCCATAATCCAATTATCCGGTCACTCAAAGCCAGACTAGGAAGTTAACTTGAATTACCAAATACAACAACATGAACAGATGATGATCCTTTATGATGGATACCTTGTTTTGGCGCTGGACTCATTATCAGGATCAAGCCACTCCCTTCTCCCATCCAGCCATGTGATCACCAATCATGTTCCTGTTATACTTGATTCACATGAACTATATAATCACTATCTCACAATAAAGATTATTATCTATCTTCTAAATATTTTCCCTTGTAACTCTTCTAAAACAGCCTATTTACAATAAATTGTATAACCAAAAGGAGGAAGGATAGCCAAGACATCTTGTGCTTCAGCCAACTCCTTATCCCAATTTTATAGCATACTCCTGAGTCCAGGAAACTTCTTATAAGCTTCTATCAGGGGGGAGTGATATAGAGACGTTCTGGAATACAGCTCCAGCCACCTCAGCAGCTTCTTCAGAGGTTTTCACCAAGACAGGTGACCTCTTGGCCCAAGTGAGGTAGGGTCTTGAAACAATTTTCTTTGCTTCATTAAAAGGTTTGTCAGTAGTTGTAGCATTCCCAAAACATAGAAAGTAGGGAACATGAACAGTCTAAGGTACAGCAAGAACAGAGTAACCATATGAATCAGGATCTTCAGTGTCATATTATTCCATGTCATAATTGTCTGAAATGCTGTGAACAAGGAGAAGGATGGGAGAAGCTTGGGAATCAGATGCATCATCAGCAGAGGTGGAAAGAGGTGAAGGGGGAGACAGTAAAAAGTTGCAAACCAAGAGTATCTCTGACTCTAGGTTGACCTCTCTTTTCCTGCCTAGTCTTTAGGATCAGCTCCTTTAACACAGGGATTTGTACAAACTTGCATGTGGTAGCCCACCTGACCACAATTATGACAGCCTTGTTGCTTGTGATGGTTTTTTACATCCATAGATAGGATTTGAGGGGTGCAGGAATTTGTACCTGATGCAGAAGCTCGACTCTATTGTACCACTGTGCCCAAATTGATGAGGTGCATGACTTGGAGGAAGGTTTTAATACTCTTTGTAGACATAAGAATATCCTTATATGCTTTGAAGTGCAATCATAAGTGCTGGTTGACCTTGAGGGCCTGGGCACAAGCAGTATAGACTTCATAGACAGTCAACTATTTTTTGTTATTAGTTGTTACCTTCCACATAAAACTATCCAGCAAACTCAGCTAGAGTTTTCTTGGGCTTAAAAGCAATGTGCATGAATCTGTACTTCTTCACCTCTAAGCTGAGGTCTCTGCCAAACTCCTCAATCAGTAGTTGCTTCATCTCTTCCAAGGTTATATGGAAGGAATCTTGGGTATCACCACCTCTTAGCAGGTAGGGTGGAGACAGTTCAATATATGCTCTTTATTGATTTCATCAAAAGCCCTACACATGGCAGTTTAATATATGGTAATAAAGGCAGCAATTTTGGACGTCTTTAGGTCAAAGATTTGTTTGAAGGTAGGTTTGAAATGAGTCTCAGAAGTTTATCCATCATTATTACTGTTCACCATATTGATGCAGGAGAGAATCAGCCTCAGATTACGTAGGAGGTTGTCTTGCTCACAATTGTCAAGCACTCTCTTCTAGAGTGACTAAATAATTGGTGTTGCGGGTGCCAGTTTCAGCAGTGCAGCCTGTCTTCTGTTCAGCAGTATCCAATTGATGTCCTTAGTTAATTAACACAGTTGAGAGTTAGCTAGTTGAGATGTCAAAGATGGGCCAACAGACAGATAAGAATAAACCACACATTGACAGAGTCAATCAACTCAGT
Source organism: Entomophthora muscae (assembly GCA_014839935.2). Lineage (NCBI taxonomy): Eukaryota > Fungi > Entomophthoromycota > Entomophthoromycetes > Entomophthorales > Entomophthoraceae > Entomophthora > Entomophthora muscae. The sequence continues at coordinate 185,946 of QTSX02007139.1, read as the reverse complement.
CATTTACTGAAAGTCTGTGTCTAGGGCATCATGATTCTACTTCATATGATCAACTCTTTTGACCAAGGCAATCAATTCTCTAGTGCAATGAATATGAGGCTGTTCAAGCATTCCCAGACAACAGCCTTCATCCTCAGAAGGTCCTGGTAAACTGGTGGACTATGTGACAACTGCTTTTAACTCCAAGATTTCTTGTTTGAGAGCAGCCACCTGGGCAGTAAGTACAGCCACCTGAAGGTTGGGTTGAGGCGTAGCTTCTGGAGGTGCTTAGATTCTTGTGGTAGAGCGCAACTCCTAGATATCATCCCATATTTCCAGCTCTTGTCTCATCAGATCTTCAGACGGGCAAATACCAATGGGGGACTGGCTTAACTAATCCACAAGAGCTTGAAATCTTTGGATAATAGTAATTGCAGCAGACTTTTCCTGTATCAATTCATCCTGCATGTCTTGCATAATTTTTGAGGCAATCTCAGCCAAGCGTTGCAGCTGCTCATCAGTATAGACACAGAGTTCATTGAGCTGTACCACCAACTATTTGAAGTCAGTGTGGTGGGTGTTAAGGGAATAGTCAACCTGAGCTTGTAAGAGTTGTTGTAGCTAGTGGAACTCTTTAAGGTGTTTTCAAACGTAGTCAGGGACAGAAGAACATAAGTGTTTGATAGACTTAGTTAATTGAGCCTAGGAGGCAATTGATTCTAACTGATTATCTGATAATAGGGAGAACAGAGAGTATATCCATTGTTGATAAGAAGAGAGTTGTTCTCAATGGTTGGAAACTGCGGAACAAAGAGAGGAATTTTGTGGACGTGGAGCCCCAGTACCATCTGATGATGGACCAAGGCAGGTTGGACAAAGGACAATATCAAGCAAGTAGCCTGGTTAGCCCTGAAAGGAGGTAATGCGGAATATGAGGAGCAATATCATCTCATAATATTCTATAGACTTGAAATGTACTTGTAGGTTAGGAACAGCTCCTTTGTGAGCTAATCCAAGGGCCACTGAAGTGATTTGGTTTAAATCAGGGGTACCCAACAGATAGGAAAAAAGACAGGGGCTATTAGCTGTGCTCAGAAAAGTAGGAGTGATAGGCTGGATGGCAATGTATTCTTTCATTGGTGGGCTGAAACTTCAGGCAAAGACAGCCTTGAATTGGTGGAGATGAGGGACCAGAGAAGGTAGCTTCAAAGGGAGTAACTAAGGGGCTTACAGCCCCTGTAGTGAGCATCATTTTGTCCTGTACTTAGGCGCAGCCAAGGGACACAACAGGAAATCCTAACAATAGGATTGGGAATGTACTAAGCCAGAGGTCAGTCTTTGGGGATGAATAAGGAATTTAACTTAAGACCCTGGGAATTATAATTATCATAAATCTCCTCTAGACAAGAATAGGGAGATGGCTCCAAAGTACAAAAATAAACACAAATAAAGAGTTTAAATAGAAATTAATTTTATTTGATAAATCTAAATGATTCCTATATGGCAATTGTTTATCACAAAATAGTAGAAGGACAGATAGATCACTGGACACTCTCATAAGTGGGTTGAGAATCACACAATGTCACCAGTTGAATATAAATGAGTTCTCCACCCAATTTTTAGTGAAACTCATTTTGAGGAGAGAACAGAAATTAAAGGATTTTTCAATTAAAATATGATCCCTTCAATGTAAGGTCTTTTCCATAGCGGTGCAAGGTTATAAACTAAAGTGTTTAAAGCATTAGGGTTAAGATTCATAAGGTATAAAAAGGTAGGTACTATCTGTAATATAATTTTACAGAATCCTGCTAGAACTTATACTGGGTTACAAAAGGAGGAATAGAATTTAAGAACCCTAAACAAAGAAGATAAAACAAGTTATTTAATAGTGAAAAATTATAAGCTAAGGGAATGCTGATATTGGGATATTCTCCATCAGCAAACTGGTACATATAACTATTAAAAGATTCCTTAAGGGAAAGTAATGGATACAACAAGCCTAAGGCTTGTTATTTTACAACTTACATTTATTTAACTAAGGAGAAAAAAAGAAAACTTATAATGAATCACTAAAAATTGAAATTCCTAAAATTTAAGATCTGAAGTTTAAAAATTGATAAAGATTGAAGGTAGGAAATCACTTAGAATTTTGGCTTAAAGCCTACTCTTCAAAAGCTCTTTATTTATAGGCAAGCATTCTACAGTTGAGAAATGATAGGCAAAGGAGGAAAAAGCCAAAGACAGGAGAAACTGGAGAAAATTTGACCAAGAGCCTGGAGGAGAAAGAGGGAAACAGAAACCCAATAAAAGATGCAGATCAGCAATGTAACCCTGGGGAAAAGAAGGCAACAACATAACAGGAGTTTTTGAAAAGGTAACTGTAAATTGAAAATCTTCTAACTTAAATTAGAGATTATAAATCTATTTGAATAGCTAAGGGGGAGAAGACAACAACAACGTCAATTTAAATGTGAATTGTTGTAAAAACAAGGTAGCTTATTTTAAAAAACTCTTAATTATCACTCTTAACTTAATTCCAATATTTTAAAAAACAAAGAAAATTAAATCAAGTGAAAATTAAAAAATATATAAACTAAAGAGCCTGCCCGTTGGGGCAGGGCATGAAAATCAAAGGCAAAAGTAATAATGCATGAAGATCAGGATTCCCAACAAATTAGGCCAATCCAAGTGCATGATTGACTATAGACTAAATCATGTTTATCAATTTTTTTCATTAGTAAACATAAGGGGAAAAGCCTAATAAATCAGGGATTTGACAAGAAAAAGCCTGCCCTGATTGTCTGAAGTAAATGATTAAGTTTAATTTAATATAGAGAAAAAAAACCACATAGTTTAAGCTTGGAAAAGAAAAGAATCAGAAATGAAAAGGGTTGAAACAAGGATATATTCAAGGAGAAACAGACTGAAACAAGGGAATATCCAGAGACAGAGTCCTGGCAAGAAGTCCAAGACATCAAGGAAAGAGTAAAGGGCCAGGATCAGGGTAACACAGGGCCAAGAATACAATAAATTGGGTCACAAAGGGCTGCACAAGGACTTTAAGACATAGGAAATGAGTTTAAGACCAAAGAAAAGGAGCCCAAGACATTATAGAAGATACTCAAGACATAGGAAAAGGAGCACAAGACCAAGTACAAGGAGCCCAAGAAATCAAGCAAGGACTCTAAGACTTGAAAGCCCAAATATATTTCTCCTAAAAACAGGCCATAGTACAGAAGGTTTCTAAGCAGATCTTCCTTCTGAGTACAATAAATGCCACTCTTGCCATCTATTCATTATCACCATTTGTGCAGAGTTTCCAATTAATAAAACCCATAACATTTTCTACCCTATATCAGTTGAAGAAAACCTCTACTGCCAGAGCTGCAGGAAGTTTGCAATGATTAAGCTTTTGGTGAATAATGTGGCAGATTGACACAACACCTAGAGATGACTCTCAGAGGCAAGGGTTTGTTAGGGAATGAGTTCAAGAGACTATTTCAGGACTGGTATTAACCCAAGGAGGGAAGCACACAAGCTGAGGTGATGGTCTACAGAGGAGATGGTAGGATAATCTTTGGGAAAGTACTAGAGTGATTTGCTGTTCTCAAGGCAAAATATAACACTCTTGCCAAGGGACAAGATCACTTGTTGGATGATGACCCCTCCCAGCCAGCACTTCACATTGGCCCAGGACATGTATTGGTGACCAATGATCTAGAGCATCACAGTTTCTACATCCACATAGTACTTCTTTGGTCTCTTGACTCTGTTGATGCAACACATCCATTTCAGTTAATAAAAATAATATCACTCTAAATATATAGCTTTTTTGATTTAATTTTTATCTGTCTATATCTAGTAACCCCAGCGCTTATTTTCCTACCATCTATTATGTGCTAGGCTCTAAGATTTATATATTTATTTCTGGCCAAAGACGTACAACTTTAGCTGTCCATATTGGTATATTTGGTAACTTTATATCCAAGTACAGGCATTCTAGTGCTAAATTTTTATTCTCAACTGTAGATTGTATATATTAACTAGGATGTAGTGGGAACAGTGGGGGAGCTCCAACAATTTTTTATATTTGACTTTTATGCTGTCTGTTTCTGTTGCTATGGGTGTTTGTTGTTGGATCAAGCCTTTCACTTTGATGACTGAGCTCATTTCAACATCAAAAGCCATAGTAAATATGGTAGCTTTGTTTGGTGACTGAAATCAAACTTTTTTATTTATTGAGATAGTTGTTGTTGGATCATAATATTTTTCGATTTATATCAGTTGTTGGTATCTGTCAGGATACCATATCCCAGTAGGTGCTTTTTTACCTCAGCTGCCAACTTACTTTGTTAGAAAGAGGTCAGAGCCTACCATAGGAGGGGTGCTAACTTGACAGAATAAAATGCTGAGCGGCCTATCAAGGCCCATGGTCCTGTGGATGAAACTATGGTGTTAACCAGTCCAGTCAAGGTAATGTAGGCTATGCCCGCATATTGATTGGCAGTGGGAGGAGATGGTCCAGGGCTGGGGGGAAGCCAGTAAGGTTTGGGTGTCAGGAGTGCTTCCATATCTATCTGATAGTCAGGAAAATAGTTGTACTTCTCACAGAATATGGCAGCTGGATGCTTGTACCAGGAACTTTTGTGATGGACTGTTTGCAGAGTTCTCTGTATGATCAGTCAGTCAAAGCAAAGGATGTTGTCCAAGGTAAACTCCTTTTATTCCAGATTGAGGGGGCAATCAGAGAAGTGCAGTGGGCCAAAGGAGCTCTAGGCAGATGATAAACGCAGACCAGGTTTCTGGAACTTCCTCAGGAATGTGGCCCATCAGGCCAGGATTTTCTGTTGGAACAGTAGTGAAGTGGAAAACAACCAAGACTAAATAAGGAATAAAATGGTAGAACCAAGGCCCATAATCTTATTAATTTAAGAATGGCAATATCATTTAACAAGAGTTCATGGAGTTTAAATATCATTCAAAATGCTAAGCTCTGATTAAACCAGCACCTGATAGCTGAGTTGCTCAGATTCTTCCAGTCTGAGAGTTCTGGGCCCATTCTGAACCTTCTGGGCTGTCATTTTTCTGTTGGAATGACCTCTATCTGACAATCCAAAGATAACATCTTCATGACTTCATCATTGCTTTTAGTGTTCTGTCATCCTGGATCATGAGACCTTCAGAAACTATGAGCCAGGTCAACTTTTGCCCCATGAATTGTGCATCTTCTGGAGTAAATTATGGGTCACTTTATGGTCAGAGATCACATGGCCAGGCAGCCCAGACTTCTAGCCAATCATCTAAAATCACTTTGAACTTTGACTCTTCATGCTGAGCAGCAATCCCCTTTTTTGTATATGGCATGTCAGTTATGACAGGAATGCCAGTATATTGGTATAAAGCTTCCAGCAGTCTGGATTAGTCTGGATTAATCACCAGCCTATGATACTCTTCTGCACTCTGAAAGTTCTTGCCCAGGGGAACCCACTTATTTGCCAGATTTTTAAGATTTGAATTGCTCCTATTCCAGCTTGCTCATTGGCTAGCTGTAAACAACATAGGCGGCTGCCTGGGGGTCTGTAAGGTTCACCAAATCATCAGAGAAAGGCTCCAATTTTGATTCCCCTAGTTGGAGCTCATTATTCCTTTTGAGATAAATGTAATTCATAACAGTATCTGGACATTTTTGCCAAGTAGCCCACAATTTCTATGGAATTGGCTCCTATCCCTATCAAAAAGCTAAAAGTTTAGACTTGGCTGAACCAATTTTGGTCTGAGCTGGACCATTATTGTTTAATCCACCAGGTCCTAAAACTAATGCAAAAATTATCCACCTTCAGGATGTGTGGATTAAAAGTAAAAAGGGGAAACAGATTATTTACAATACTTTTATATGGTTGGATGTTTATGCTCTATGCTAGAGATTGGCTTGGCTAGAGAAAGGTGTTGCAACTAAACTAATTATATTTCAGCACTAAAAGGGGACAAATCAGTCCAAAGGAAAAGGAAAGAGATTTAAGATAAGGTGATGGCTTTATTGAAAAATGTAAGCTATCATACTTCAAAAGGTAGCCACAGGGTCATAGGGGGGTGGCATGGTGGCACTATCCAAATAAGGCTTGGGTTTCAAATAAGTTTCTGAAGATTTTTTAGATAAAATTGACTTTGCTTCTTATTAGGAAGTATTGTCATGTATTTCAACATTTGAGGTGAAATATTGTTTGATATGTCATGGGACAACTCATTGAGTGACTCCTGAGTATCATAAGATATTTTTTCAGATGAGGTGTTGAAATTGGTTGCACTAAATAAAAGCCTGGTCAATTTAAAGAGAACAGATCCAAAGTAGATATAAAATAACAATTTAAGTGCAGTAGTTTTCAAACCTGTTGAGATAAACAAAAAATATCAGTCTAAACCCAAAAACAACTCAGTCTAAAAACAAAATCAGAAATCAAGGAATTTATATTAAAACTGCAATAGATTTGAATCCAATTTGATTTTTCTTTTAGACTGAGTTGTTTTTGTTTTTAGACTGAGATTTTTTGTTTATCTCAATAGGTTTAAAATTACTGTAAGAGATATTTGGTCTGGCATTTCAGTTTTAATATTTTGAAGTGAAATAATAGAATACTTTACTCTAATGTATCAGCTGATCCAAGTGGCTGCAGATTGTTTTAGAGTTAAATTTTCTTGCTATTTTATCATCCTGATAAAATATCAGTGGTGCAAACTAGGAGTACAATGTTAAAGCTCAATAAAACAATTTTCTTAAAATTTAGAGTGTTTAGATAAAAGTTTGAGATAATTTCAATCAAAATGGTACCAAACATGATAGCTCTATCTGCTTTAGATGCTGAGATATTGAGTGAAATTCTGGAATTGGGTTCACATTATAATTAAAGGCTTGGATTCAATTTGGTCCATCTACATTCACTCTTAATACACACCCAAAAAACCAAAAACAACACACTGCAACCAAGTTTCCAGACTTGCCTGCCAACATATCTTACAATACACAGGGGCCCTCAATGAGTTGCCCCATGATGTATCTAACAACATGAACCAATCTGATGGCAATATCAAACTGCGGGCACTTTCTCCTAATTAGGAGCGCTACCAATTTGACCTGCTGATCCCCACACAAGTTATTCCTTGGCTTTGAACCCTATATGCCACCCCCTTGTGGCGTTCCCCATATAGTATATTAATTACAATATTCTACAATAAACAATATCTTATTCTATTCACTTTTGTCCTTTCTATTGGACTGTTGTCTTCCCCAATCAAATACTGAACTCTAATTGGTTCAGTTGCAACAAACATATCTCTATGAATACTAAGCCAAACTTAATTCTTGATGGCTTATTTTAAAGTTACTTATCAGCTCTATATTTTGATAGTGTTTAGAAAGGCAAATAATAATTTCTAAAAATATTGCTTCTATTTTGCTAAAGTTAATAGTAATACTCCTTGTTTAGATTTCTGATTTCATATTTACGCTTGGAGTATGCTATTATATAAATGTAATAAAATTTAAATGATTTTGAAAATTAGGCTTAAATAAGATTTCTTTAAATTAATTGGTGATGAGTAATCCGAACCTAAAAATGCAATAAAATATATTAAATGGATATATAGATTCAATTTTATATATGTCCTTGGACGGAATCTATCTGGTTTTAATTAAAAATCAATCCATATTGCCGAATTGGGATCAGAAAATGCAACCATATTCGCAGCCAATTCTGGCTTTTAAATGGAAGCCACATTACTATTTTATTGGACTAAAGGGCAAGGTGCTTTGAAAGCAAGGCCAGTTGCTGCTTGTCTTCAATTTCGCTCCAAGAGTAGGAATGCGTCTGTGAAGAGTTCAAGTTGAGGATACCAAGGGTGTCTAAAGAGGGAAGTGATTGTTCTGAGGACTTTGAGAAAGTATGCCATGAATTTTTGATCCAGCGAGCAGTGTGGCTTATCTGGTCAGTTCTAGTAGAAGAGTTAGGGGCAGGGTATAGTTTTCCGCAAGCACGAGAGCTTGTGCGGAAGCATTTGGAGTAGCGGTAGTCTTGTGCTGCAGTAAGAAGCTCGCTGCCATTCGGGAGGAGGTTGATAAACTCAAATGGGGTTTTATGCGTGCCCTGTATGTATCCGCGTGTGAAGTAGTTGATGAGATGGTAGCGATGGCCCCTGGGAGATATGACGGAGATTGCCTTCTTGAAAAGGCTGGTTTTGGTTACTGGTAACTCTTGGTAAACGAAAAAGCCATCTCGGAATCTTGACGATGACCAGGATTTACCATCCACCCACCGGGTCATACCAGTTGTCCTTGAGTCAAAGATGATTGTATACCCAGCGCACATCCTTTCATCAACCTTGCCTTTAGGGCGTGACTTGACAGTACTGATGTATCCCCTGGTTGCGGCTTCCAATAAGACAAATGCATCGGAGACGTCTCTGACGTAGCCTACAAAATCACCCATAGACAGGACCCTTTTCTAGGGCCCTCTATATACAGCTGTCTCCACACAGCACAAGCTTATCACTGGAGAATGCACTTATTTATATCGCACTTATAGATTACCCAGGGAGTTTATCTGCCAACGGCACTTGATGAAAGTAGTGCATTTAAAGGATGTCATTCCTTTGCTGAGCCTATTTCAGGAGCTAACATCAACTCCACACCACTAAGCTTCCATTAAAACATACTTTACATTTACATTGGCAGAGCCTTACCGCTTAAAGAGAGTTCACATGCCAAACTCCGTTAAATCCAACCCAGGACTCCATGATTTTAACCGTACATTGTAAATAAACCAGTTTTAGCTTAGTATTTATATGCGATATCATGAAGATGGGGACCCTAAGCCACCGACCATGCGGAGTCCAAAAGGCTACCCACTGGCTAAACAGCCGAAATCCAAATCGCTCAACACTTTTATCCCAACCCTTCCAAAAAGCCACATCCCGCCGAATAAAGGTGCAGCTTCAGTAAACCTTTTTTATAAAAGACAGTTCAAGCAGGGCTAAGAACAAGGGATGTTCGAATCACCCCAGGCATATTAAAATTCAATCCCACAGGGTCAACAAGGCCCTAAATCCAAATAGTAGTTTCAACACCTGCCAAGCTAAAACTGCTTCAAGTTGTCCTAGAATGAAAGAGCAATGCGTCAATTTTTATACTTATAATTAAATAACATCTTCTAAAAACATATATAATACCATGCATATAAAAGTTAAATCCCCAAGTTGTGGTGCACCTGCTCTCCAGAGGCCACCAAGGTGTGTCCTGGATCAAATCTAGGGTCCAGCCTGGCTGGGGTGTCATCCATCAGGCAAACTAGCTATGTAGAAAGGTGTTGTAAATTAGACTGCATGAATAGAATGGTCAAGGCTATCAGTGAAATCAATCCTGATAGTTAAGACTAATTTGGTTCACACTCAAATCCGCCGGATTTGCATTTCCAATTGTATCTCAGATGTTATGATGATTCAGCCAACCTTTTACATCCAGATGGATAGGTTCAGGAACTGCCAGCAACTTCCATAATAGGAAGCTTCAAACTGCAGCTACTCTGGGGTAACTTGCACTTACTGTTCCTCACCGGATCATCCCCAAATAGAAGGAATGCAGATGCAAGAGCCTGGTGGACACAAGAAGATGCTGTAATGTTCCAACCAATTGTGCAGGTGTTAATACACTCCTGCAGCCATTGTGCAGCCTTCCTAGTATATAACTTCCCTTTTTTTCAATAAAACATACTTTTACACATAACTTACTTGCTTTTACACTCTGCTTAGTTGTTACCTTAGTTTTAAAGGTAAAGACTACAGAGTCATTGGACTTGTATTAATTTATGTTTAGGCCTGAAACCATACTCTTCAAAGCTAGCACTATAGACGTTAATCTCCAAGACGTCCCCAAGGCCCAAAATACAACAAAATGTCATTACAATGGTCCTGAAAACTCTTCTAACACCCTTTCAACAATTATCCTAACATCTACTACATTTACTATAATATCTGCTGTTTGGGCCCATTATGAAGTTAGCATAATTCCTGGAATGACTCTATGAACTCTCTTAAGAGAAACTTTTGGCCTCTCAGCAAAAGCCCCAACCCTTTCATCAACCTTTACCATTATTCACCAGGTGTCTGGATATGTGTAATATATCTACAACACTGCCCATAATAAACCTCTTTAATAGCACCAACATATTAGATAATTAGGAAATACTTCATATTATTAAAAGGACATTATAACTATAGAGGCCATGAATATATTGATTGATACATAAGAGAGATTCCATTGGAACTGTCAAAACAGCAGGCTCAACCTGCCAGCAAAGTTCTGAGTAAGAAGTTTTGTGACCCATAATCCAACTTTTGAGAGAACTGTGGCTGAATACAGAAGTCAACTTGAATTACCAAATACAACAACATGAACAGATTATGATCCTTCATGGTGGATACCTTGTTTTGGCGCTTGACTCATTACCAGGTTCAAGCCACCCTCTTCACCATCCAGCCATATGATCAACATAATCATTTTACTGTTATCCTTGATTCACAATGACTATATAATCACTATCTCTCAATAAAGATTATTATCTTTTCTAAATATTTTCCCTTTGTAACTCTGCTAAAACAGCACAGTTACAGCAGAGCCTTTCTATGATAACATTTGCACAGATGTACTATTGCCTTATAGTTCCACTAAGATGTGGTTCTATAGTCTTCATTTGCTATATATTGACATCAATAGATTTTACCCATTAATAAAAATCTTCCTCTGCCCTTTCATTAGCACTACACTATCAGATCTTAGATTCTCAAGATAAAATATTGAAACTGCAGGGTAAACCCCAGCAAGGTTCCAAACAAGAGGATCTGTGGCCCTAAAACCAACTCCCTCATAAACTGTTGTTAAGATCAAGTGATGGGCGGTGCTATCTGAGGAGAAACAATGGGGATGTAGCAAGAAAATTGTGAGCTGCTTGAGGAGCAACATGCCAAAGTGAGAATGGGGTGTGAGCATTTGAGAACCTCTTGAAGTGTAGCATAAGATAGAGGTCTAAATCAAAGCCAGGGAAATCATTATAAGAGGAAAATCAGAATAATAGTTTGGAGGGAAGGAGATAAAAAAGTGCTGGCCAAGAGACAGACAAGGAGTCTGCTGCTAGATGAACATTGGTAGCAAAATTATCAAACATATGGGCCAGAAGGCTCAAATGTTCAAGCATTTTTTAAAATTCCTTTATTTATCTTGTGCAAGTAAAGTATCTAGTAGGGGATAAGGAAGTTTTAAGAGAGTTTAGGATGGGGGAGGTGGGGCTACTATGACATCTTCTTGGTTGGCATAAATATTTTCAGCAGTTGGGGGACCTGCATTGGAATTTGAGTCAATTGTATCATAATTTGAAAAAAATTCAGCACCCAGCAGGTTGATTGCCATTCTTTTTTAAATAATGTGTACTGTGACAGATCCAGGTCCATCCAGTCCATCCTATCATTATCCTGCCCTTGACTCTTATTGTCATTGCCTTCCTGTGACAAAGCTATGAGGAGCTTTGTCTCCAAGGAGGCAATTTTATGGGACAACACTTTGTTATCATCCCGCCAACAGACCATGATCTCAATGCTCTTTTCCTCCCTTGCCCTTAAAGTCTCAATTTCATGATTTGCCTTTGCTTTAACTTGTTGTAAGATTTTGTCCCATCCTACTAACAGGCTCCAGGAATCCCACACATATATTTGGTTTCTTTGGGCGGGAGTCCCTTCTTTTACAAAGTAATCAGAGTATAACTCTTTGAATGCAGCCTTAAGTTCCACCAAGGACTCCTCAGGCACAGTCTTGCTGACCTCCAAGCTTGTCCAAGATTCTTACAACAAACTTGTAGGAACCTCTTTCCTGGCAGCAGCAATTTTCACACAAATTACTCCAAATTTATCCCTTTCAAAAATTAACAAATAAGACATAATAATTTAAAAGAAAGTTGAGGGGAAAGCGTCAAAATTGACAATATATCTTTATTAAAGTTTAGCTGTTTTTGCTTATATACCATTTGGGGCATATTTGGCTGAAAACCCCTCTGGTTCCTAAATCAACCTATGATTCATCTCACATGGTCTATGAAATTTGAGTCATCCAAACCTAGATCTTTACCTAAAAGATCACCAATATTTCTCAACCTATGAGAATCAATGTTGTGAATACAGCTATTCATCATGCTTCAATTTTGCCTTTGGTGGGCCATTTTGAAGACAAATCTCTAGCTTTTGCTTTTGTCTCTTGGAATGAGTTAATGACTGAATCAGGAAGTTCAATTGTTTGGTTTCTTGATCCTGCGCAACTCACTTGCCCCACTAATGCTGGTGGCAAGTGATCCTACTGTCCTGGTAGTATTTTGTGGTATTCCTAACCACTATATATTTCATTTCACATTCACCAATAAAAATTAAGTTCTATTCACATTTTTGTCTTTGTGTCTTCTGTACTTCTGCGCCTCTCTCTAGCCACAACTAGTAGAGATTATTCTTCCAGGGCTGCAAGGTAAACACATCTGCTTTCCCTGTCATCTAACCAAGACTTAGTATGAATCCAATCCTAAGGTTAGGATTTCCTGTTGTGTGTCTTTGCCGCACCTCAGAACACAACAAAAATGGTGCTCACTACAGGGGCTGTAAGCCCCTTGGTTATCCCTTTTGCATCCACGTTTTCAGGTCCTTTGCCTCCGCCTATACAAGAGTCAACTTCACCTGAAATAACCAGTCCTCCTATTGAGGAAGATATTGCCAACAAGCCTATTACCCCCACTATACTGAACCTTGGGAATGGTCCCTGCCTAGTTGCTTACCCCATGGGTACCTCTGACTTGGAGCAAGTCATGTCAGTAGCCCTTGGAATAGCCTGTGAAGGAGCCATTCCTTGCCTTCAGTTGCGGTTCAGCCGGGCTGAATACTACAAATTAATTGTGGCTCCTCAATTTCCTCAACATGCCCTCTCAGCAGCTAGCTCTGCTGAACACTTACTATTGTCCTTTGTGCAGTCTGCTTTAGCCCACCATCAAGTGGTGTTGGGACTCAATGTCCAAGAAATCTTGTCTCTGCAAGCAGCGGTTACTCATCACTGGGACCAGTTTGCTGCCTACCAACAGTGGATTCATTCCCTGTTTTCCTTGGTATCTGACAACCAACGCAAATCTGTCACTTCCCAGACCTGTTTGGTTAATTCCATTGAAAAAATGCGCCAGTCCATCCCCAAATACGTGAGAGAACACCTACACAAGTTTCACCAGCTAGAACAACCCTGGCAAACTCAAGTAGATTCTACCTTAAATACTTATCTCACTGACTTCAAACAAATTTTGCAACAACTCAATGCATTCAGCATGTATTCCTTTGAGTAACTACAGCAGGTAGTGGGATTTGCTGCTAGCAGCCTTAATGAACTCAGTATAGCATTTGAACAAGAGAGAGCTGCCACTGCTGCTACTATAGATAAACTCCAGAGTCAAGTGAATGAGCTATCTACTCCCAAGCCAGATGTTCTGCCCTCTCCCTCTTCTGATGACTTGGTGGATAGAGATTAGAGAATATGGGATGCCATTCACAAGCTACATACAACTACCCTCAGTCAGGGACGTCTTGCTGAAGCCCCTCAACCTGATCCCCAGGTGCTTGAATTGACTGCTCAAGTTGCAGAGCTACACAAGAACTTGCCGCCCTATGTGAAATGATAGCAACTGCTGCTAGTCCAGTTGGGGTTATCAATGAAGATGGTTGCTGCCCTGGCTTATTAGGAGCTCCTCAAATCCAATGCGCTAGGAAACTAATTGCTCTAGCTAACAAAGTGGATCAATTGAAGCGGGACCATACTGAACTGGATAGAGACGTACAAGAGATGAATGACTTGATTGACTCTGTGAATGATAGGTTAGCCCCTTGCCTCTCAGTGGGGCAATTCTTACTTTGCAACTGGCTGAACTCTCCACAATAGTGACCACCCAAGGTCAACACTTAGATAATACTGCACAACAACCACTCAAGCTGTCAATACAGGTGCCTGCACTGTTGAGGCCCTTACTACCCTTGAATAAAGTGTTTGTCAGCTATGGGCTAGACAGCCTCCCTCTGAATCCAAAGCAGAGTTTTCCCTGCGTATAAATGTACTTAATAGCACCAATGGTGGTCCAACCACCAAAGCACACTTCAAGCCTACTTTTAAGCAAGTCTTTGGTCCTAAAACCTCAACCATTGCAGCTTTCCTAACTATCTACAAAACTGCCATGAGATAGGCTATAGACAAAGTTAAGAAAGAACATATTCTGACCTGTCTACATCCAACTTGCCAGGAGGTGGTGGTGCCTGAGTTGCCCTCCATTGAGACGTGGGAAGATATGAAGCAGCTTCTGATTGATGAGCTTGGTGGTGGCCTTAGCCTGGAAGTAAAGAAGGACACCTTCATGCATATTACTTTCAAGCCTAAAGAGACACTAGCTGAGTTTGCAGACTGATTCTACATGGAAGGACAGCAACTGATTGCAAGCAGACAGTTGACAGCCCATGAAGCCTAGATGACTTACGCTCAAGCCCTCAAGGTCAACCAACTTCTATGCCTTCACTTCAAAGCCCACAATGATATGCTTTCCTCCACAAAGAGCATAAAGACGTTGTTGCAGGATATGCACCTTACCCAATCTGGCGCAGTTGTTAGGGAAGGTCAAGCTACTTCTAACTCTGGTTCTTCTTCCTGTGGTCCTTGCATTTTTACCATAAACTTGCAAAATCCTCCTCAACGCCAAGGTTGCCACAACTGTGGTCAGATAGGTCATCATTCTTGAGTCTGCACTAACCCGCAGGTTGAAGGAGCTGATCCAAAAGAACAGGTGGGAAAAGAGCAGTCAACCTAGAGGCAGAGACGCTCTTGGCTGACAATTCTTCCCAGTCTCTTTCAATCCCTCCCTCTATAGCTGACTCCAAGCCTGCTGACAATGAGGCTCCTCCTATCCTCCTCTTGTTTCATAATATCTCTAATGACTCTGACTTGGATGACTCTGATACTGACAATGCTGATGCATATGGGTGCTCTGTTCTGGCTGTTCCCAAAACCATTACAGTCCCCTATATGTTACGCTCAGGAAAGACTACAACTACCGCCAAGCCTTTGCCTGAAGCCAAAGAAGTAGTCTCTCGCCCTTATCTCACTCAAGCTAAGAGGTCCCCTGTGCTTGTGGAGTTGTCAGAAGAAGCTGCCAAGGTTGTTGACGCTGTCTTCAAGAATGTATCTGTTTTGCTCCCCCTCCAGAATGTCTATAAGGAGTTCCTGGGATTAAGATGCATGATTGAGAAGTGGGATAAGGAACTAGCAGAGGCTCAAGATATCCTGGCTGTCCTTCCCCCGCTTTGGTTGCACTATCACTTGAGTAGAGATATTCATTCAAAAAGTGAAGATCAAGGCCGTTCTAGATACTGGCTTGCCAGTCAACGTTGTCTCCTCCAAGCTTGTGAAGAAACTCAAACTTGCCCCTGACCTTAATTATCATCAGTCATATGGCACAGCTGGGCTGTCTATGACCCGCGCCATAGGGGCTTACTCTGCTCTACACATGTGGTTTGGCAAACTTCTTCTAGCTGCGCCAGCAGTTGTCTCGGAAAATGAGAGTTATAATCTCTTAGTTGGCACCCAGTTCTTTAGGGAATATAATGGGATAATCAACTTAAAAGATAGTTACCTCTCTATTCTGGAATATGAAGTCCCTCTGATCTTTGAAGAGCCAGTTAAAGTTCCTGGGAAGTGCCTCAAAACATGTGCCTTGGAATATCCCACTGGGGTTTTCAACCTCAAATATTGCACCCACTCCTCCAACATGAAATGTCCACCCATGGCTTGTCCTGCATCTGAGGGGATCCCTCTCCTAGCCACATCTGCTGTCACCATCCCACCTGGCTCCCAGGTCATCCTGGACTCCCAGATATCATATGAACTACCTGAACAAACCTTCTTGGAGTTGTACTCTCCCCCCTCATTAGGGCGCAACAAACCTTATCTCTGTCCTGGAATCCTAGATGTCTCTCATAAGGACCCTGTTCAATTGTTGGTAGCCAACCTGACTGCAATCCCCATGACCATGTCTAGGGGGCAAGTTGTTGGATATGGCAAGTTGTTGAGAGCTCCTGATGTCTTGTCTCTTCATCCCTTTGGCACGTTTCAGGATTTTAACCTACCTGAAGATGAGCCTCAAGTCTTATCCTTGTTCACTGCACAAGACTTCCCACAGCTATCCCCGGTTCAACAGAAAGAGGTGCTAGATTTACTAGACCAATTTTTTAACATTTTTGCTGGGGACAGTACCAACTATGGGTTAGCCAAAGGCGTTATCCATCAGATTGACACTGGTGACGCTCCTCCCTTCCATGCTAAACCATATTGCCACAGTTGTGTAGAGGACGCCCAGGTATTTAAAGAGCTCAAACAACTATTAGATGCTGGGCTACTGGCATCTTCCCAAAGTTCTTGGGCATCCCTGCTACTCATCCTAAAGAAGAAAGATGGGGTCATCATATTGTGATGGACTATTGCCAATTGACCTCTTTGACCAAGAAGGACTCATACCCCTTGCCGTGTATTGATGATGCCCTCTGACGCCTTGGAGACTCTAAATTCTTCTCCGCAATGGATCTGGCATCTGGATACTGGCAAGTTGACCTATTGCCTGAGGATTGTCAGAACACCGCGCTCATTACATCTGAAGGGCTTTTTGAGCCTACTTGCATGCTGCAGGGACTCAGCAACGCCCCGGCCACCTTCCAAAGGGCCATGGACTCCATCCTCTGTGACTTGAAGTTGTTGTGTGTTCTATTATACTTGATGATATAACGGTTTTCAGTGCTACCTTCACCAACCACCTGGCTCATCTCAAAGAGGTGTTCATAAAGATTTGAGAAACGGGCCTCAAACTAAAACCTTCCAAGTGTGCCTTCTTCAAAGAGTGTCTTGAATTCTTAGGCCATGAAGTAACCCAGACTGGGATTTGCCCAATGACTAAGAAGGTTGAAGCCATTGACAATATGCTTCCGCCCACCAACCTGCAAGAAGTACAAGTCTTTCTGGGGATGATGGGCTACTACAGACAGTTTATCCCTGACTTTGCTAAAACTAGTGAACCTATAGTCCAGCTATTATGTAATGTCCCTTTTGAATGGAACACCAGTCAACAGCAAGCCTTTGAGACCCTTAAGCAAAAACTCAAAGAGGCGCCAATCCTTGTGTATCCTGACTATGATAAGGAGTTCATCCTATTCACTGATGCTAGTGATCTTGCTATTGGATCTATTCTGGCCCAACTGAACAACAAGGGTGTAGACCATCCTGTGGCTTACACTTCCTGCGTGCTAAACAAGCATGAAAAGAACTATAGTATCACAGAGAAGGAGTGTCTTGCTGTATTACATGCAGTCAAGCAGTTTTGTCACTACATATATGGCACCCACTTCACAGTTGTCACTGACCACGCTTCTCTTAAGTGGTTACAGCAGCTTAAGGAGCCTAAAGGACGCCTAGCTAGATGGGCTCTACGTCTGCAGGGATATGACTTCACAGTGCTCCACTGCCCTGGGGTTCAACACCAGAATACTGATGGGCTCTCCAGAATGCCCATTCTTGCTTTGCACCCTGCAGAGACTGACTGGTTATACAAACTAATTGGGTACCTGTCTTTGTGGGAAAGTGAGGCAGAAGAAGTACAACTGGCCTTGCCCAAGCTATCTAAAGATACCCTCATATGCAACAATCAGCTCTTCAAGAAGGTACAAGATCAATATCTGCCTTATGTACAACCCAGTCTTTGCCTCTTGGTGGTGTCGCAAGCTCATAAAGAGACTGGTCATGGAGGCATTGCCAAGACCTTTGCTGGCTTCAAAAGAACTACTTCTGGGAGAACCTTTGCCTGCTGATCCCAGACGTCATAGCTAGCTGCCACAATTGTCAGCTGCAAAGGCCTCAAGCTACTGCCCACAAGTTCAAATTAGTCCCTCTGCAACATGCCTTCTACACTGTCAGCATTGATGCGGTAGGTCCTCTCCCCCGCTCACATTCTGGGTGTTGCTTTATTCTGATTGCGGTTGATCATTTCAGCAAGTGGGTAGAGGCTTGCCTAACAAAAGACATCACGGCTAAGACAACTGCTGCCTTCATGCTACAAGATGTTTTCTACTGCCATCGCTGTCCTCAAGTGTTGCTCTCCAATAATGGGACTAACTTCAACGCCAAGCTGATGACCTCTGTTGTCAAAGCTTTGGGGTCTCATCAGTCTTTCTCTGCCCCCTACAATCCTTCTACCAATAGGGAAGTTGAGCATGCTAATTTGACACTGGTCTTCATCATGAGGAAGCTCACCTACTCTGACGCTGCCAACTGGGACCTATACTTACCTGCCGCTCTCTTTGCATACTGCCTTAGCAAACATTGTGTCACTGTTTACTCCCCTTTTGCTATGTTATATGGACAAGAGGCTACTACCCCTTTACTCTTGGGGGCCCCCTTGCTTACCTCTGACAAAGCCATGAATCCTGAAGACCACATCAAGGATCTAGTCAACCTCATTTTTGATATATAGGCCACTGCTTACACTTCTGCATACAAGACTAAGATGCTTGAAATCTTTCCTGATAATGCTGGGCGCTCCCCACTACCTGAGTTTGATGTTAGTGACCATGTACTTTACTACCAACACAGAGTAGGTGGTTGCGCTCATAAGTTGGACTCTCTATGGATCAGCCCTTTAGAAGTGACTTTTAAGCAAGAGTCTGAGTACACTGTAAAACTCCTCTCCAGTGGCTGTCCTTTTGCTTGAGTGAACACAAAATTCCTTTGTAAATATTACCCCCCTAAGGCCAATCTAGGGGAGTGCAATGTTGTGAATACTGCTATTCACCATGTTTTGATTTAGCCTTTGGTGGGCCATTTTGAGGACAAATCTCTTACCTTTGCTTTTGCCTCTCAAAATGAGTTAATTACTGAATCAGGAAGTTTGATTGTTTAGTTTCTTGATCCTGCACAACTCACTTGCCCCACAAATGCTGGTGGTAAGTGATCCTACTGTCCTGGTAGTAATTTGTGGTATTCCTAACCACTATATATTCCATTTCATATTCATCAATAAAAATTAAGTTATATTCACATTTTTGTCTTTGTGTCTTCAGTACTTCTGCGCTTCTCTCTAGCCACAACTAGTAGAGATTATTCTTCCAGGGCCGCAAGGTAAACACATCTGCCTTCCCTGTCATCTAACCGAGACTTAGTACAAATCCAATCCTAAGGTTAGGATTTCCTGTTGTGTGTCTGTGCCGCGCCTCAGAACACAACAATCAACCTACAATGGGAAGAAGTCACTTGACTCCATTCATCCCAATGTACCAATTCAGCATGAAGCTTCCTGAGCTCCTAGTGCCAAAACCCTGTGGATTAAACATCCCAAAACTTAGCTATTGATGTTCCAACTGGGAACCAGCTGATCAACCCTGAATTACTAGGCATCCTTGCCTTTATTTAGTTATCTTTTCATTAAATAGTTTTTTGGCTTAAACTCCATTAAAATACTTCAAAACTCAAACCAGGCGCAACTGCAGCGCTCAGCAATTTCCCTAGGAGGCGCCTTGGCGCCCCAGCGCCTGAAAAATTTGCTAGGCGGCGCCTCAGCGCTTCTCAAATCAATTAGGCGGTGTGGAAGCGCTTCTAAAACAATGAATTTGCCAATACAGCGCTTTTAACCCAAAATTTGGGGGTTTACTAATGGTTGACCTTAACCAAACTTCTTGACACAGTCAAGGCAATTTAACCAATATAATTAAATCCTCATTAATTATATTCCTGTGTATTTATTAATTAATCTTCCCAATTAATTAAACCGTTTTTGAAGCATCCTGTCTCACAGATTGACTCGGCCAATCTTGCCTTCTTTTCTTTTATTGAACCTAGATATCCAGTTTTCAGGAATCTTGACCTTAAGACTTCCAATCCAACCTATCTACATGCAATAATCAGAAAAACAGAGATAACTTTATGTTTTGGAGCATTTATTCAGCTATTTACACAATAATGACTGTCATACAGTCACAAGGCCCCTTACTTCTCTTCAGGGGAATTGGCCTCATCTTCCTGTACTTTTATTAGCTCCAATCCCACATGGAACAGCTTAAGGAATTGAGGATGAAAACGGAATTATTCTTCTCCTAGGGCAGCTCCAACCCCTCAAATTAGGTAGTTTGACCCTGGACTAACCGAGATATTCTTTTGGTCCTACCTGTTGCTGAAGAACTCTTCTTGGGTGTTTTTATTGGCGCCTTTGATCAAATTATACCATATCTCTAACCTGGAAATGATCACAGGGAAGTACTCCAGGCTTTGAGTTCCACTTGGCGGCACGTCTCTCTCAAACCCGCTATTCTTTACTCCTTGCCTTGGCAAATAACTTCTGCATCTTGGCTGCATCTTCCTCTAGGGCATCTTCATAGGAATTCTTTTCCAAAAACTCCCATTGGCCCACCTCAGTGCTTGTGGTAGTCTCCTGGCCATACAACATCTGAAACAGAGAAAACCCAGTAGCATCATGGGGCATTGTACGGTATTCCATGACACTCATTGTCAGGTGATCTTTCCAATGGGTTGTGGCTCTGTCAGTCAACTTCTCTATAATGCGCTTCAGGTTCCAATGGTTCTCTCAGCTTAACCATTTGTCTTGGGATAATATGGAGCTGAGGTTAACTTAGAAATGCCTCATTTCAAGCATTCCTTAGTTGAAGCTGGTCCTACATAAGGCGGTCTGTTATTGGTGAGAACTTTCTCAGGACATCCATGCTGTGCTATTATTTCTTCTCAGAGAAACTTAGCAATTACAATGCTTGTTTCCTTAGTCAGTGCTCAAACTTCTACCCATTTTGTTAAAGAATCAACAACCACCACAAAGTATTCTTTCTTACCACTTGCTAATTTAATATGACCTGTATCCATTGAGACCAACTCAAAAGGATAATGTGACATCACTGACTTAAGCTGCACCTTGGATTTTACCGCTGAGAATTTATAGAAAATATCACATTCTTGCAAAATCTGAAGGGCTGTAGCTCTCATCTCTGACCACCAATACCAAGCTTTCACTACTTGCCATAGCTTCTCATATCTGAGGTGACCTCCCATTGCACATGGAGATCTCTGACCACTTGTAGACGCTTGGATTTTTCTACATAAATCCTATTCCTTGATAGAGCTTCCTGGGCTTCTTGTGTCTCAACTTCTCCACAAGCCAACAGCGCTTGGGACAATAAGTCAGGAATCTAATTTTCCAACCCTGGACAATAGATGATATCATAATCATATCCAGAGAGCTTCTCTGCATACAATTGCATTTGGCCTTGTAAGTCTTCCTTGGTCCAAATTGCTCTCAAAGCTGCGTGGTCAGTGACATTAATAAACAGCATTACTAGGATATACGTCCTAAAATGTTCCACCGCCCATACTATTGCCAATCCTTCACAATCAGTAGCCAAGTATTTCCTTTGAGTGATTCCCAAAGTCTTAGAACCATACACAACAGGATGTTGGGATAACTTTGACTCTCCTTATTGAGTAAGAATGGCACCAAGATCAGTTGAACTTGCATCTGTCTCAATTTATAACAACTTTGACTAATTAGTGAATCTTAATATGGGGGCTTTGGAGAGTTTCTTCTTTAGCTCTAAGAAGCTTGACTCTTGCTCTTGTCCCCAAAATTTTTTGGAATTCTTCCTTGTTAACGCAAACAATGGCTCTCCAAGTATAGAGCAATTAGGTATGAATCTCTGGTAGAACTTCACTGACCCCATAAAACCCCAAACCTCTTGGACTGACTGCAGTGACCTCATACTTAACAACAGAGTAACTCTCTCAGGACTTAGTTTAATCCCTTGAGAATTCATGACATGCCCTAACACCTTGACCTCTTGACAGGCAAGCTTAGTCTTAGATACACTAATCTTTAACTTTGCTTTCTCAATCTGGAAAAATACTTGATCAAGATCCTCTAGATGTTGTTCCCAGGAAGGGCTATATACAGTAATGTTGTCTATATATACCAAAACACATCTAGGCTGAAGTCATGTCATAATCTGGTCCATTACCTGCTGAAACTCAGCACCTGCTGTCTTCATTCCCAATGGCAAAAATTTCCATTGATACAGACTGTCAGGTGTAGAGAACGCTGTAACCTCCTTAGAATTCTCATCAATTAACAATTGATGATAACCCTTAGTCAGATCCAATATGGTGAACCAGGAAGATCCAGCCATGGCGTCCAGCTGGTCTTCAATACAGTGCATTGGGTAGGCATCATTTACAATATCCTTATTCACCATTTAGAAATAAATACAAACACATATATTCTCATCTGGCTTTGGGACACAAACCATTGGAGCCAAGTAAGGACTGATACTTTCCTCAATCAGATCAGCCCTTCACATTTTCTCCACCTCTTCTCTAATTGCAGCAACTGCAGCAGGACTAAAAAGGGGTACACATCCTTTATACGGCTTCCCATTCAACGTTTTTATGACATAGGGTGGACCAGTTCTCCCCACATCATATTTGTCCAACAAGAAACAACTACTCCATTTCCACACCAGAGTATACAACAGGGTACCTGGTGCTTCACTTGGATATAGTATACAGGTTAAATTGTTGAAGGGCACACAAACATAAGAGACAATATGTTTATTTGTTATGACTTCTCCAACTACTGTCATCCAACCTCCAATACACTGACCTTGCTGAATATCCACAGGAACTGCGCAAGTATTAAACAACTTCCAGGATTTGAGGAGTTTGCCATTTGACCCATTCTCAAATATCACCACATTTGAAGACATATGATGGGGTAAATCTGGGATAATTTGTCCTCCCTGTGTTCCACAATTGAAAACTACTGGCTTCAACCAAGCAATTTCCTTTGGTGGAATGTAGCAATGTTCCTTGGTGTAGATGACCACTGACTAAACATCTTCTGGAGCTGGCGTAATTGTCAGCTGTTGATAATTGTACTCCACTCCATCATGAACCAAGACATTCTTGACAGCATCCAGGCTCACCTTGGCCTCAAAAATCCAAGTCATACCAAGCAGAACATTGAATCCTGCTCCCAGAAAAACTACAGCAGAAGTCTTGACCATGGCGTTTTCCATTTTATTACCAACTCATCAAACACATCTTGTTCAATAGTGGTAACCCCATCAGCGGAAGATAAATTCAGTGTGACTAATATTGATGGGTTCATCCCATGTTTATGGATAAAGTTCTTTGATACTGCCACTCCAGCACACCCTGTATTATATACTGCCTTTTCAGAAATACCATTGAGCAAAATATCCAGGAGGATAACCCCTTGTAATGCCCACATAAAAGGTTTTGCAATCAATAATGCTGGCATGCTTTGGGCCACCTTCTTACACCATTCCACTTCTTTGAGCCAATCCACGCTCAACTGAACCCGCACAGGCTGCCACGTAATCTCCCCGTCTTCCTTAATACCCATGCGCACATCCAATATCCACTCATCTGGAGAGGCATCTGGACTTCCCTCAGACAGAGTTGGACAAGAGACATTGATTTCCTGTACAGGTGGCTCCACTGATTTGCTGGCGCTTTTCCTGTACTCCTTCAAGGCCTTTCCAGATTGAAGTCTCATTCTCCCATTATTCTCCAAATTACTGAGCTCAGGTTGGGAGACACCTAAGCCCACCTTTCCAGATTGAAGTCTCATTTTCCCATTATTCTCCAAATTACTGAGCTCAGGTTGGGAGACACCTAAGCCCACCTTTCCAGATTGAGGTCTCATTCTTTCATTATTCTCCAAATTACCGGGCTCAGGTTGAGAGACACCTAAGCCCACCTTTCTTTTCCCAAGTCCTTAAACATAAGGTTGGGGTGTTCCTTCTCAAATTCCGCACAATTGAGACATTTCCCAGCAAAATGGCCATCTTTACCGCAGATTCAGCATCCCTTTGCCATGGGAAACTTACAAGCCTGTTTAAATATAGACATGCAATCCTTATCTGAGGGACTTCTAGGACGTCTGGTTCTCTTGGAAGACCCTTCCCCTGCAGCCACATGAGCTCCTACTCTTGAGCGGGGAGCACTGTGTGGAGGACCACCAAGATGCCATTCATTTGAATGACCTTTTGAAGAAAGTTTTGACCATGATAACTTCTCACAACGCAGCATAGAAGCCTGAGTTCTCAACACAGGCCACATTGCAGTGAAGAAAGCATCTTCCACCAGATCCTGATTGTGTTCCACATCCACAAAAGCTAGAAACTCTTCCATTTGTGAAAGATACATTGACACCATTTCATGGCCAGCTTGAGTGACAACTTGGGCTTTCTTCAGAGCATCACCAGGTCTGAGGGTTACCGTGTAACTGGCTCAAAATTCCTCCAACAATGTGGTCCAATTGTTGCCTTTACGTCTTTTAAACCACTTGAAGCAGGCAGGACCTGCAAGAACTTCCAACCAATGATGTTTCTCATCATCCTACAGACCAGAGGCTTGGATAAGGAAGCCCTCTAGGAAAGCATTTCCTTCCTTTGGATTTCCAGAAAATGGTGACATTTTGGCAAGCATAGAATGTACTCCTTTCACCATGGGGTTTTTCTGCCCCCCTGTTGGGCTCTGTGACAGAACCAGGTCCAATCAGTCCATCCTACCATTATCCTGCCCTTGACTCTTATTGTCATTACCTTCCTGTGACAAAGCTTTGAGGAGATTTATCTCCAGGGAGGCAATTTTATGGGACAATACTTTGTATTATCCCAACAACAGGCCATGATCTCAACGCTCTTTTCCTCCCTTGCCCTTAAAGCCTCAATTTCATGATTTGCTTTGCTTTCACTTGTTGTAAGATTTTGTCCCATCCTAATAACAGGTTTCAGGAATCCCACACATATATTTGGTTTCCTTGGGCAGGAGTCCCTTCTTTTGAAAAGTAATCAGAGTATAACTCTTTGAATGCAGCCTTTACTTCCACCAAGGACTCCTCAGGCACAGTCTTGATGACCTCCAAGCTTGCCCAAGCTTCCTCCAACAAACTTGTAGGAACCTCTTTCCTGGCAGCAGCAGCTTCCACACAAAGTACTCCAAATTTGGCCCTTTCAAAATTTAACAAAGAAGACATAATAATTGAAATGGTAGTTGAGGGGAAAGCGTCAAAATTGACAATATATCTTTATTAAAGTTTAGCTGTTTTTGCTTTTATACAATTTGGGGCATATTTGGCTGAAAACTCCTCTGGCTCCTGAATCAACCTATGATTCATCTCACATGGTCTATGATATTTAAGTCATTCAAACCTAGATCTTTACCTAAAGGATCACCAATATTTCTCAACCTATGAGAATCAACCTACAATGGGAAGAAGTCACCTGACTCCATTCATCCCAATGTACCAATTCAGCATGGAGCTTCCTCAGCTCCCAGCACCAAAACCCTGTGGATTAAACACTCCAAAACTCAGCTATTGATGTTTCAACTGGGAACCAGCTGATCAACCCTGAATTTCTAGGCATCCTGCCTTTATTTAGTTATCTTTGCATTTGATGGTTTTTTTGGCTTAAACTCCATTAAAATGCTTCTAAACTCAAACCAGGCGCCACTGTGGCGCCCAGCAATTTCCCTAGGCGGCGCCCCAGTGCTGAAAAAATTTTCTAGGTGGTGCCTTGGCGCTTCTCAAATCAATTAGGCGGTGTGGCAGCGCTTCTAAAACAATGAATTTGCCAATACAGCGCTTTTAACCCAAAATTTGGGGGTTTACTAATGGTTGACCTTAACCAAACTTCTTGACACAGCCAAGGCAATTTAACCAATATAATTAAATCCTCATTAATTATATTCTTGTGTATTTATTAATTAATCTTTCTGATTAATTAAACCTTTTTTGAGACATCCTGTATCTTAGATTGACTCGGCCAATCTTGCCTTCTTTTCTTTTATTGAACCTAGATATCCAGTTTTCAGGAATCTTGACCTTAAGACTTCCAATCCAACCTATCTACATGCAATAATCATAAAAACAGAGATAACTTTATATTTTGGAGCATTTATTTGGCTAAATACTCAATAGTGACTGTTGTATGTTCACATGTACTGCTTAATATTCTTATTGTAATTAATTAACACAAAGGAGAGTAGGTCCAGATTTTTGAGGGCTATCTGAGAAACTCCAGCTTTATGTTGTAACTGAGATTTTCTCTTGCCTGCCAATGTATCTCACAATACACAGGGGCGCTCAATAAGTTGCCTCATGATGTATCTAACAACATGAATCAGCCTGAAGGCAAGGTCAAATTAAAGGCACTATCTCCTAATTAGGAGCATTGCCAATTCAACTTTGCTGATCTGCCACAAGTTATTCCTTGGCTTCAAACCTTATATAGAACATGTTTCCCCCTGTGGTCCAGTGGCTTTCCCCATACAGTATATTAATCACAGTATTCTACAATAAACAATACCTTATTCTTATCATTCCTGTCCTTTCTATTGGACTTTTGTTTTTTCAATTGAATACTGAACTATCATTGGTTCAGTTGCAACAGTGATAGGAGTGATAGGTTCACAACCTACCTAAAAGAAATTACCCCAAAAAAGGACAGAGTACAGGCTGTATGGCTACTCCACACCAGGAAACCTTTCTCCCTGTCAGGGACCCACTTGACAGGGAACAAGTTCCCCTACCTGATGGACCAAAGCCCCTAAGTTGAGCCCTGCAATTACTGATCTAATGGGGACCGTGATCATGACAAGATGACCCAAATGGCCCAAATAAGCAAATCTACCCATCATCCAGCTGAACCAACCCAATAGATAATACCCTACCAAGTGTGTCAACAAGTAAAAAGATGTGTTGGGTCTAACCAGAGAGGTTTCTACTGGAGGAGAAGGAGTGGTATTGCAACCATCATGGAACTTTCTTCCCCAGTGACCAGAGGGATACTTGAACCACCTGTTGGCCAGAGACTCCTTCTGGTGGACATCATTGGGGAGGAGTTATGCCAGTCACTGGTGGGGGTAGGGTTTTAAGACCTCATACAACTGTAATCAGGAGGGCTAGAACCAGAACAGGAATAAACTTCCTTTCATGGTTACAAAAGAGGGATCAAAGAATAAGTGTGGGCAGGAGTAAGATAATATAAAATTTTATTGTTGGAACAAGTGGAAATGATAGAAATAACTCTCTTAAATACTAAAATAGAGACTGAAGCAGTTTTTTAAGAGGAAAATTTGATGTGAGGGGATTCTCCAATGAATGGCATAAAAATAGTGATTTGAAATGAAGTACTTCTCCAAGATGTGCATTGGTGATAGCTTAATAATCTAAGTAATTGAAACTCTTATAAGAAAAGAGTTCTGAGAACAGCCACAAGATCAGAAACAATTAAGCAGGTGATGAGCTTAATATTAGCAGATATCAAGTACAGAGCCATTGTTGCATATGTAATAAGTGGTTTTGAAAGTGGTAAGGTCAAGAGAGCCTGCCAATCAGCATGCAAGCAGTAAGTGACGTTGTTGGCTGACCTATTAACCATTTTAAAAGTAGATTCAAAAGGCGGAACAAAAGGCAAAACAATTGTATCAACATAAATAGGTAATTTAAGTTGAAACTTTGAATATAAACTAACATCTGATCTGTCTTTAAGGTTCTGGGTTCAATCCCTGTTTGGCTTTGAGTCCATATTATAGAAAGTAAAAAGACTTTTGTCACTTGTTGTCTGTACTGGCAAAATACATTCAAAACCTTCCATAAGATTGTAGTCAGGGAAAGGATCCCTGACACTCCCTATCCCCAATGGGGACATCCCAAGGGATACATTATCTGCCAAGAACAGTTGATACTCACAAGGGATTATAATTGTCTCTGCTTAAGGCAGCAGGATGCCAGCGTCACAAGGCCACAGTTGGACATCTCACAATGTATGCTGAATGTTGTGAATGCCGCCATTTACTGTGCTTTAATTTTGCCTTAAGTGGGTTATTTTGAGGACAAATCTCCCTATTTTGCTTTTGCCCTTCAAAATGAGTCTGGCTCCAGATTGGGAGATTATATTGTTCAGTTTCCTGATTCTGTACAACTCACTTGCTTCACTCATGCTTGTGGCAAATGATCCTACCGTTCATGTACTGTTTTGTGGTAAAGCTACACAGTAAATATTCTCAATCTTTTTAACCAATAAGCAGAAGTTCTATTCATATTTTTGTCTTTGTGTCTTCACATACTTTGGCGCCTCCCTAGCCATGTATAGCAGATATGATCCAATCAGGGCCACAAAGTAATCACATAGCCTTCCCTGCCATTCTAACCAAGACTTAGTACAAATCCAATCCTAAGGTTAGGCTTCCCTGTTGTGTATCTGTGCCGCGCCTCAGGTCACAACAAAAATGGTGCTCACTACAGGGGCTGTAAGCCCCTTGGTTACCCCCTTTGCAACTACATTTTCAGATCCTTTGTCTCTGCCTATACAAGAGCCAACTTCACCTGAAATTGCCAGTACTCCTATTGAGGAAGACATCACAGACCCACATATTGTCCCTACTGTGCTGAACCTTGGGAATAATCCCTGCCTAGTGGCCTATCCTTTGGGTACCCCTGATTTGGAACAAGTCATGGCAATAGCCCTGGGGTCAGCCTGTGATGGGGCCATCCACTGCCTCCAGCTTCAGTTCAGTTGAGAAGAATACTACAAATTGATTGTGGCTCCACAATTTCCATAGCATCTCCTCTCAGCGGCTGGCTCTGCTGAACACCTATTGTCATCCTTTGTACAACCTGCCTTAGCCCACCACCAAATGGTGTTAGGGCTCCACATTCAGAAGATTTTGTCCCTACAAGCAGCTGTCATAAACCACTGGGATTAATTTGCTGCCTATCAACAATGGATCCACTCCCTGTTTTGCTTGGTGTCAGACAATCAGTGTGACTCTGTCACTTCTCAAACCTGCTTGGTCAATTCCATCAAATAAATGCGCTGGCTCATCCCTGAATACATCAGGGAGTGTTTACATGAGTTTCACTAGTTGGAACAGCCCTGGGAAACCCAAGTAGATTCCACATTGAGCGCTCATTTCACTGATTTCAAACAACTTGTACAGCAGCTCAACAAGTTCAGTGCTTACTACTTCAACCAACTACAGCAAGTGGCAGCCCTTGCCACTAAAGAACTATGAAAACTTGGCAAGGAAGACAATCAAGAAAGGGCTGCTGTTGCCGCTACCATTGCCAAACTCCAGACTCAAGTGAATGGATTGTCTACATCCAAACCAGATGCCCCACCTTCTCCTCCATCTGATGATTTGGCAGATAGAGAGCAGAGACTATGGGACGCCATTTGAGAGTTAAGAGCGTCCACTTGCAGTCAAGATTGCCCTACCAAAGCCCCTTAGCCAGATCTTCAAGTGCTTGCTCTGATAACTCAAGTTGCTGAATTACAATACAAGGTTGCTACTGTAAATTCAGAACCTGAACGTAAAAATGCAGGATTGTCAAATCCTTGGTCCAAATTTCAAATCACTTTTGCAGGCAACTCAGCTGAGTGAAAATTAAAATTTTAAATAAAATTAATGATTTAATTTGACTTTTTTTTTGGTTTATGTAAATTGGAAAATTTAAAATCTCTTGAGCAGATAACTCAACTAATAAAAGACAAAACCCAGCAAACAAATGCAGGATACATGAATCAGAAAATCGGGATTCTAATGTACAATTTGAGATTTCCTGTATTTCAAACAAATCATAGACATCATGTAAAACTTAATGAATCTGAAATTGCGGGATTGTCAAATCCAAGAACCAAGTTTCAAATCATAATTGCAAGGAATTTGAAATAAATATAATTTATGGGTGTCTCAAAAAGGATGCTAAAGGATCTAGAGTGGATTTGTGCAAATTCTTTTAGGAATCATAGGCATTCTCAAAAATCACCCTATTTCATTTTAGGGCGGCTAAAATTTAGATCCTATTATCCATAAAATTAACATAGTTAACATTAAAATTGACTAAAATATACACTCCTCTTTTTGAGTTTAAGTTTTTTAATAAAAATTTATTATATCTTCTTCCAATAACAACAAGTCAACAAGCTGTTCCCTGGCCTTGACAAAATCATGCAGGGCTACACTGGGTCTTCTAATAGTGAAGCCTCCCTCATTGGCCACTCCCAACCTGCAGGCCCCTCTTCAAGCACTACCCAGGAGTATGTTCTTTCTCCTGCGTCCTCAAGCATGGCCCTGTTTGCCCATCACACACAGGCAGCTGCTAACCTAAATCCCTTATAAGCAATGGCATCTGGAACCAGCCATTTTAGCCATGGGGTCACCCAGAGAGCTCAGGACCCCAAAACAGCCAATCAGATGCCATTGACCAGTTCCCGTGATGAACACATCCCTCCACCACCCAATCAGCCTGCAAGACGCAGAAGAAAACTAATCACTCCAGAGATTGTTCTTGAAATGGTTGAAAAGCAAGGGAAGCTTATGTCCCTTGGGGAAATTGCAGCCGCAGTGGGGTTTGCAAAGTCTACTGTGGCTGCAACCCTGCAAGCCCACACCAACTGTGGCCTCCCTACCAAGAAGACCCTAACTGGCGCCTGTACTTTGACCAAAGGTGACACAGCCCATCCCCTTATGATGGCCATTATGGAACATGACCCACAGATGCCCCTGGTCCAGGTACGTCTCCAGTTGGGACCATGACATCTTCACCAACAAAAGAATGATGAACTTGTGGATGCACAGAGTTGTGGTTGCTGCTAGAATCTTGTCCAATCAAGTTCTCAGTGGCCCCATTTTGGTGGACACTGACCCCTACAATTCAACTATTATTATTTTATCAAAGGAAGGGCAATGAGGGCCTGCAATGACGTAATTTTCCTGTTGTATGCTAAGATATCTGCAAGTATCCAAGATTTTGGAGAGAAGCGTATCCAGTCTGACGTGTACAAGCGCGGCCTTTATTGTATCAGTTTGTTGGGGTTTTATTGGCAGTTTTCCCATTGGGCATCAATTATTACTTGGCAATATCAAGCACCGCAGATGGGTATGCCTACCAGACAGAGCTCAAGGCCATGCTGGAGGAGTGGGCCACACAAAACACCATGCACACAGTTGTACTGAGTGCAGAGATGGAGCAGCAGGAATGGGCTACCCAAGAAATCAGGGCTGCGGAGTATACCTGTTGGTCCTACCCCATCAACTACGTCAACATGCATCTTGCAGATGTATGTCTCTACAATTTTGGTTCCGCCCTCAAGCGCTTAAAGCCTGCCACCTACAACAAACTATGCACCTGAATTGATAAGAGTTATGAGCTTTTCCCTTCCATGTCTGTCCAGGACTTATTTGATCTCATTATCTTGTATGCAAGTGATAGTGATAAGTCCAGAAAGGACTCTTGCCTTCCCCCTTGCCCATCCATCTGTTTTGTCAAGCTTGCATACATGACAGAAGAAGAATTTGAGCAACTGAAGCAATCAGCTCTTGTGTCCCCTTCCCAGTCAACAAACCCTGCCTCCCCAATCCCCCATCAAGACAACTACCTTCCAACCCTGACTCCCAAACCACCATCCATTCCCTCCCCACTATCTCTGATGCTGCCTCTTTCACAGGCGCAGATGAAGGCAATGTTTATTCCGCTCATTCCCTCCCCTTCCTGTCCTTTGATTAGTAAATAAATCTTTTCTTTGTGACAACTTATTAAAATTGATATCTCTCTTTCAATTCATCTTTAATAATATTTTCTTTTTAAATTATCAACATTTCCCAAAATTAATACAATGTTGTACATTTTACAAATAGCTTAAAATTATGTTCATATATTTTTTTGCATCATCATTAATAAATTAAAGACAATAAACATAAATATTGAATTAGAATATTGAAATTAGATGTCAACTCTTGATATTTTGATATTATATGCATAACTCAATGCATTTTGTTTAATAAAATATACTGTAAACTAGGTCTTTTTCATTAAAATTTAAAATAAATTGACTGTGTTTATATTAGGGCCATTAACACTTAGTACAAATATTGATACATAGTGCATTTTACAGCCTGTATATTTACCTATTGGTAATAATTCTATAAAATTTTCAGTTGGATTTTGCAAGGTAATAATAATGTAATATGTTAATAGATTACTGTTTATTGTCATTAATTGGCTGATTTTATTTGCTGTGGCAATTGGGCATTTTCTGATATTTATGCACTAGTATCCAATTGGTTGGCTTCACATCCAATTGGATACTAGTGCGTAAATATCAGAAAATGCCCAATTGCCACAGCAAAGAAAATCAGCCAATTAATGACAATAAACAGTAATCTATTAACATATTACATTATTATTACCTTGCAAAATCCAACTGAAATTTTATAGAATTATTACCAATAGGTAAATATACAGGCTGTAAAATGCACTATGTATCAATATTTGTACTAAGTGTTAATGGCCCTAATATAAACACAGTCAATTTATTTTAAATTTTAATGAAAAAGACCTAGTTTACAGTATATTTTATTAAACAAAATGCATTGAGTTATGCATATAATATCAA
Source organism: Entomophthora muscae (assembly GCA_014839935.2). Lineage (NCBI taxonomy): Eukaryota > Fungi > Entomophthoromycota > Entomophthoromycetes > Entomophthorales > Entomophthoraceae > Entomophthora > Entomophthora muscae. The sequence goes on along the minus strand of QTSX02007139.1, from coordinate 153,345 downwards.
AATATCAAGAGTTGACATCTAATTTCAATATTCTAATTCAATATTTATGTTTATTGTCTTTAATTTATTAATGATGATGAAAAATATGTATGTGTCAAAGATAGTACTATAAAAACCAGTTTTTTGATGGAATTCAAACAATATGTCAACAATCTATAACTTGATCAACAAATTAGAAGCACACCTGCAAAAGGTTGTTGAAATAAAAAGAAATATCTGGGAAATAGTGACAGGAAAGCTGGGTAACAAGGGCCAGCCACTAATCCAGTCAAAAGATGATTCTCTGGATAAATTGGGAAATATTTTAGATAAAAAAGAATGAAGAAAAATTACTTAATCTACAGGAGACAATTTTATCAAGTCTAAAGTTCAACAACGCAGCCTACAATTTGTGGGAGTTCTGGCAGGGGGCTAAAGAAAACAATAAGATCAAACTAATTTAAGGAACAGAAATTCAAAAGGAAAGCAACACCAATGAAGAGGAAACCAACCAAATAGAAACAGATGAAAATGAAACACAAGCAAGAAGCAGAAGCGCTTCAAGAAATACAGAAGCTTTATCAAACAAAAACCAAGAAGAAACACAAGTTGCAAGAAATATAAGAAAAATTAAGCCTAGAAAAATTAATGAAGAGCATCCAACACTCATGAAGTTTGCCAGTGGCGCCTGTGGCTGAGGGGGCCACAGGGGAAACAATTAGTAATTTTTTTTATGTTTTACTTATATTTATTTTAGTCATCACCAGGAATGAAGATGAGGTTGCAGAAGTGGCAGCTTATACACCAAGTTGGTTTTACGGGGGTTACCAGTCACTGGCGGCCCCTGTAAAACAAATAAATAAAAACCAAATAAATAAAATAATTCAACAAAATATGAATAACTTTTTAATATTGAAGCTCAAGATAGGGAATATTCACCACCTGCGGGGTGCTTGCCATGGATAAGGGAAGCATATGAACTAGGATTAAATATCAAAATCAAAGAAATGAATGAAATTTGCGGGGATATCAAACTGAACTTCAATGAATACACATACATACACATACAAACACATTCAACAATTCCCCTTCACAAACATCAACAAATATGAAAAGAATTTAATAAAAACCAACTTTTAAATAAGAAATAAATATTTGAAATCTGAAATTTTTAATGAAGTTTTTAAGGCACTATCAAATAAAGTTGGGGATGCAGCCTTGTGAATAATTTTAAACCTTTATTTATTTTGTTTGCCAAGGCCTGGGGGGCTGATTCAAGTCGGGCGCCCCCCAGAACCCTCTTCAAGTTCAACCAACCATCCTATATATATAGGTTAGTTCAAACATTCAAAAAATTATGTATGTTCTCAGAAAAGTATACCTTGCAAAAAATCCATGTTGCAGTATACCTGGGAATCCTCCTACACTGCCTATTAAAAACCAACGTCAAAAAGTTGGAAGATGTACCTATACAAATCAATATATGCCGCATAGCCCTTGAAGCCAGAAGACACCACAGGGATACATGATAGTTGAGCACGTTCTATATGACTCATTTGCATTGGCAACGCTATACAGGTACTATGTGCCCCCCAAAAAAATCTACTAGTTGATTTGCTCACCCACTTTCCTTTTATCAAACAATCAGCAACCACCAGGGTACAGGGCGCCACCCCTCTAGCAATCACATCCAGGGTTGTCCACCACATAAAGAAGAGTATGTGGATCCAATTAGATGCATTAGCAGAAATTTTAATTTTGGGGTATTTTTCTCCGGAATAGTCACATTCACTTTGCAGTTAGCATCCCCCAATAAATATTTCCCCCTTGCAAATTATTATTTTTACTTTTTATATTTTAATACTAAATTTTTTAATATTATAATATGTACTATTAAAATTTTACTATAAAAATTTTAATAGTACATATTTAAATATTAAAAAATTTAGTATCTAAAAGTTAACATTAAAATTTTAATAATCCATATTACAATATTAAAATTTTTAATATCAAATATTTCAATATTGAATAAATCACAATTTAATAAAAGTGTTATATTTCAATTATTTAAACTTTAATATTTAACTTTTACAATTTATAATTATAATTTTATTTTAATATTTTAATTTTTATTTTAAATTTTAGTATGTAAATTATAATATTAATATATCTAAATATATTACAAGACATTAGTTAAAGTTGCAACCATGTCAAATATTAAAATTAAGTTAAAAATGTTTTTATTTACTAGCTTGTCAAGTACAGGTTTTATTTATCACATAGATAAACATTGAGAATTAAATTTATCTGCATCATGCGGCCTGCTCCACTATTGTTCTAAACAAATGACTGTTTAGAACTCAAATTACCTTTCCCTTGTAATGTGATTTGATAAACATATTCAATATACTTGACCCGCATCTTAAGTACTAATTAGTAAGCAATACATGAAAATCATTGGTTGCCGTATTGTGTGGTTATAGTGGCACTAAAATAACAAGGATCAGATGATGACATGTAAGGTTCAATTTGTGGCTTAAAAAGCCAAAGTATCATCAAGGATTCACAATTATTTAAATAAACTAATTTATTTCTATCTTTTTTTAATTTATTCATTTGTTGGCGCAAAAGCCAATAATAATATTCAGTGCATTATAATAAAAATATTTCTATCCTACCTAGTAAAATTATTTTTACTTACCTTTTCTACGTATTCTTATATGTCTATAATACAATCAAACGTCACATTATTATATATATAATAATTATTGAGTCCTAATAAAAACAAACTAAATAAAAGTAAAACTAAATAAAACCCAGAGCGTCTATTTATCTGATTGGCTCAGAGGCCAGGGCTTTTGGGAGGAAGGATTCCAAGTGCTCATAGAAAGCTGCCACCACATTAGGTGGCATTGCAAACTGGCTGATCTTGAGAATGTTGAAGAGATCCTCTGTGTCCTGAGAGAGGCCTTGTTTCACCTTATTCTTGATCCAAGCAAACATTTCCTTGATTGGATTTAGAAATGGAGAATAAGGCGGAAGGAAGAGGAGTCTTATTGGGCAGTCTGCAAGGTGGTGGCTGGCAGAATGACTGTTTTTGTCAATGGGGGGATTTGGACACAACCAGATCCACTTTGTGGAGCCTGACATTATCAAGCACAACAACGTTGGTTGTGCCGCTGTAATTTATCCAAAGGTACTCCTTGACAGCTTGGAGAAAATTGAGAAAGGTCCCACTGTTATGGGAGCCTTTAATCATCTGATACTGGTCCAACCCGCAAGGACCAAGAAGCGTGACCATGGAATAGGTCTAGGAACAGACAGCTGCACAATGGGCTACACTGTCCTTGGACCCCTTCTCAACCCACCTATGCCTAGACCTGAGTGAGGAGGAAAACAACAATTTGTCAATATAGAAGAACTGGACATTCCCAGTCTCCTTTAGTACCAGATATGTCTTGGCATAAATGTGTCAATTCTTGATGATCTTTTCACTGTTCCTATTGTACAGAGAAACTCTGAGCACCTTCCACAAGACGCCCAAATCAACCATTGCTTTGTAAACAAGGGTTTTAGAAATAGAAGGCCCAAACTCTGTGGCAAGCATTGATTGGACAGCAAGTGTGTCCAGGTGGCAATTCTTGGCTACCTGCTGCTTGATTGCATCAATATGAATGGGCTAAAGGAGTTTGGGCTGCCGCTTAGCTTTGGTGGATTTGGCAATTTGCTGGTGTTGCCATACTTGGTGTTGATGTTGGCAATGTATCTGGCCATGACACCAAATTGGGACGCAATATTCCAAACTGCCATTCTCCTGTTCAAGCAGTTGAGGAGAGCTTCACGCTCACTATCTGTCAACTGAGGCCAGCCCTTGGAAGGTACCACGGCATCCTGGCTACCAGGCTCAACTCAGGGACAGGACTTTTGTGTAGAAGGTGGGATCACACTTGCTTGCAGTGGCGCCATCAATGGTTGAATACAAAATAGGCGCAGATGGTTCCTCAGTGGTGGTCAATGGCTTGTAGGTGGTGTCAAAGATGCAGGGCAGGAAGTAGCACCTCTTGGATCAAGAGTGCGGGGCCAAGTGACAACTGGGTAAACAGTGGAGGTGTAAGTAACTTCAGTGTTCCTGGTGACCCTGGTGTAGGAGACTTTGGTAGCAGGCCTTGAAAGTGGCTTCTGCCTGGGATTCAAGCTGGTAGTTCTGGCTTGGGATGCAGGAGGTGGTTGGCTGGGGCTGACACCTTGGGAGGCCTGTGTATTGGCATGACTCCCCTCAAGTTGGGTTCTGGGTCTGTTCTTGGACCCTCTGGGACGCCCTCATGGACAGGATGCCCCACAGGCTGGTGCAGGAGTGGGTTGGGAATGCAATTGTTGGTCCATAAAAATAAAATAAAAAATATATTTTAGATTAAATATATATATTTATTTGAAGTTATTGGTTTAGTTGTGGGTAGTTGTTTTCTCTTGATTTAGCCTTGGATAGTAGCAGAGTTTATATATCCGTGATTTGAAGTGAATAATATTGTATACTTTCTGGGTTTGGATGATTTTAAAGTTAAGTAACTTTTTATGTCTAATTATGGTTATTGAGATTGAATTTTTCATTTGATTTTATGCAGAGTGGAGCTTCTTTATTTGGGTTTTGTTTTCTAGTGTGCTTAGTGTACATTAAATTTGGATTCCAGTTCCCGCAATTAATATATGAGTTTACTAGTGGCATTCAAAAGTGATTTGAAATTTGGTTCTTGAATTTGACAATCCTGCAATTTCAAAAAACATGGTAAACTTAATGAAAATGGCCAATGGATTTGAATGCTTCAAAATTGATTCCAGTTAATTCATTTCGTCCATTGAAAGTATGCAGTTCAACTTGAACTTTGCAAAGTGTCTATGAGTTCCTGCATTTTCAAATATTCAAATAAATACTCAAAAAAATCAATTTAATTAAAAAAGGCCATCCTGCAAAAGTGATTCAAAATTTGGACAGAGGATTTGACAATCCTGCATTTTTACGCTCAGGTTCTGAATTTACAGTATCTTGCGTGAGATTATGGCATCAACTCTTAGTTCAACTGGGTTTAATGATGAAGATGGCTGTTGACCTGGCTTTTCAGGAGCCCCTCAAATTCAATGTACTATAGAGTTGATTGATTAAGCTAATGGTGTGGACCATTTGAAACAAGACTACTCCAAACTCAATAAGGACATGCAAGAAATGAGTGAATTGATTTGCTCAGTCAATGACATGTTTGTCCCTTGCCTCTCAGTGGGGCTTCCTTTACCTCCTGTCTGACCAAGCTTTCCTCAGTAGTACCAACACAGGGCCAAAGCATATATGTTACTGAGCTACAGATTACCCTAGCTACTAATATGGGTACCCACACTTCTGAGACCCTGACTACTCTTGAGGAAAAATGTTTGCCAGCTGTGGGCCAGACAGCCCCCTCCAAATCTGAAGCAGACTTCTCCTTGCACATAAATGTACTCAATAGCAACAATGGTGGCCCAACTCCAGAAAAACATTTCAAGCCTACCTTTAAGCAAGTATTTGACCCCAAAACCTCAACCATTGCAGATTTCCTAACTATCTATGAAACTTCCATGAGAAGAGTCTTGGATGAGGTTAAGAAGAAACACATTCTAACCTGTCTGCACCTGACCTGCCAAGAGGTAGTAGTGCCAGAGCTGCCCATCATCAAGACTTGGGAAGATATGAATCAGCTTCTGATTGAAAAATTTGGTGGTGACCTTAGTCTGAAAGTGAAGAAGGATGCCTTCATGCACATTGCTTTCAAGCCTAAGGAAACTCTAGCTGAATTTGCAGATAGTTTCTACATGGAAGGACGGCAACTGATAACAAGCAGACAATTGATGGCTCATGAAGCTTAAATGGCTTGCGCTCAGGCCCTAAAGGTGAATAGGCTTATGTGCCTTCAATTCAAAGCCCATATTTCCATGCTTTCTTCTATGAAAAGCATAAAGACACTGTTGCAGGATATGCACATTATTTATTCTGGAGCAGTTGTGCAGGAGAATTGTGCTGCCTCTAATTCTGGTTTGTCTTCCCATGGCCCTCACATCCTCACAATGAACTTGCAAAATCCTCCTAGACGTCAAGGTTGCCACAACTGTGGCCAGATAAGTTACCATTCTCAAGTCTGCACCAATTCTTGGGTTGAATGGGCTGATCTCAAGGAACAGGCGGGAAAAGAACAGTAAACCTAGAGGTGGAGACGCTCTTGGTTGACAATTCTTCTCTGTCTCCTTCAATTTCCCCTCCATTGCTGACTCTGAGCCTGTTGATACTAAGGCTCCTCCCATTCTGCTGTTATTTCACAATATCTCCTATGACTCTTATATGGATGATTCAGATGTGGAAGATCTGACGCCTATAGGTTTTCAGTTCTTGCCTTCCCTGAAACTATCACAGTCCCTTATAAGTTGTGTTCTGGGAATCTACAATAACTGCCAAGCTGCTGCCAGGGAGCCAAGGAGGTTATCTCTTGCCCTTACCTCACTCAAGCTAAGAGATTCCCTGTGCTTGTAGAGTCTTCTGAAGAAGCTGTTATGTTGCCAATGTTCTATTCAAGAACGGTTCAGTCTTGCTCCCTCTCCAGACGGTCTATAAGGAGTTCCTGGGCCTAAGATGCATGATCAAAAAGTGGGACAAAGAACTGGCAGAAGCCCAAGAAATTCTGGCTGTCCTCCTTCCCTTTGGTTGTACTACTACTTGTGTGGAAATATCTGTCCAAAAAGTGAAAATCAATGCCGTCTTAGACACAGGGTCTCTTGTTCAAGTTGTCTTCAAAGCTTGTCAAGAAGCTCAAACTTGCCCCCAACCTTAATTACCACCGGTTGTATGGCACAGCTGGGCTATTCATGAATTGTGCTATAGGAGCTTATTCTGCTCTTTTAATGCCGTTTGGCAAGCTACTCTTGACTGCGCCTGCTGTTGACTTGGAGAATGAGAGTTATGACCTCCTAGTTTATACTCAATTCCTTAGGGAATACAATGGGATCATCAACTTGAAGGATTATTACCTCTTCATCCTAGGGTGAAAAGTCCCTCTGATCTTCAAAAATCCCATTAAAGTCCCAGAGAAGCACCTCAAGATGTGTGCCTTAGAGTATCCCACTGGTGTTTTCACCCTCAAATACTGTACACATTCATCCAACATGAAGTGTCCCCCTATGGCTTGCCCTGTGTCTGAAGGGCTTCCTCTCTTGGCCACTTCTGATGTAACCATTCCCCCTGGGTCTCAAGCCATCCTAGACTCACAAATATCTTATGAGCTACCTGAGTGTACATTTATAGAGCTATACTCTCCTCTCTCTCTAGGACGCAACAAGTCCTACTATGCCCGGGAATCTTGGATGTCTCTCATAAAGACCCCATTCAATTGCTGGTCACCAACTTAACTGCTCTCCCCATATATGTGTCTAGAGGGCAGGTTGTTGGCTATAGCAAGTTCTTGAATGCTCCTAATGTCCTATTGCTACATCCCTTTGGTATGTTCCAGGATCTTAATTTATCTGAAAACAAGCCCCAAGTCCTATCCTTTTTCACTGTGCAAGACTTCCTGCAAATATCCCTGGTACAACAGAAGAAGGTGCTGGATTTGCTAGATCAGTTTTCAGATATCTTTGCCAAAGATAGCACTTATTATGTTTTAGTCAAATGCTTGATTCACCAGATTGATACTAGTGATTCTCCCCCCTTTTGCACTAAACCCTACCGCCACAGTCAAGTAGAGGATGCTCAAGTGTCTAAAGACCTCAAGCAACTATTAGATGCTGGGCTATTAGCTCCTTACCAAAGTCCATGGGCCTCCCCCCTGCTTATACTGAAGAAGAAGGATGGAGGTCATTGTATTATGATGGATTACTGATGCTTGAACTCCTTAACCAAAAAGAATTCCTATCCCCTATCACATATAAATGATGCTCTCTGCCACCTTGGCAGCTCCAAGTTCTTCTCTGCTATGGATTTAGCTTCTGGATACTGGCAAGTTGAGCTCTCTCCTGAGGATAGACAAAAGACTGTACTCATCACTTCCAAAGAACTGCTTGAACCTACATACATGCTACAATGGCTCTGCAATGCCCCCAGTTACTTTCCAACAAGCCATGGACTCCATCTTCCATGATTTAAAGCTCTCATGTGTCCTAGTGTACTTAGAAAATATAACAGTCTTCAGCGCTACCTTTACAGATCACCTGGCTCACCTCAAGGAAGTGTTCATAAAGATTTGTGAAGCTGGACTTAAGTTAAAACCATCTAAGCGTGCCTTCTTTAAGGAACGCCTTGAATTCTTGGGGCATGAGGTGACTCAGACAGGAATTTGCCCCATGACTAAGAAAGTTGAGGCCATTGACAAAATGCTTACGCCCACCAACCTGCAAGAGATCCAAGTCTTTCTGGGTAAGATGAGATACTATAGACAGTTCATCCCAACTTTATCAACACTTGTGAGCCTTTGGTCCAACTGTTGTGTAACATCCCTTTCAAATGGACTTCTAGCCCACAACAAGCCTTTGAGACCCTCAAGCAAAAACTCAATGAGGCCCCCATCCTAGTATATCCTGACTATGATAAGGAATTCATCCTATATACATATTCTAGTGACCTGGCCATTGGTGTTATCTTGGCTCAACTAGATGATGAAGGTATGGATCATCCTGTAGCTTATACCTCTTGTGTCCTGAACAAGCATGAGAAGAACTACAGCCTAACAGAGAAAGAGTGCCTTGCTGTGATGCATGCTGTCAAGCAGCTCTGCCATTACGTATATGGCACCCATTTCACAGTGGTTATCAACCATGCCTCACTTAAGTGATTACAGCAGCTTAAGTAACCAGAAGGATGGCTAGTTATATGGGCTCTCTGCCTGCAAGGCTGCGGCTTTACTGTGCTACACTGTCCTGGGATTCAACATCAAAACTCTGATGAATCGTCCAGAATGCCCATCCTTATGCTACACCCTGCTGAGGCTGATTGACTATATGAATTAATTGGGTAACCTTCCTCCTAGGAGAACAAGAAAGAAGAATTTTGTATTGTCCTATCCAAACTATCCAAAGGCACACTCATCCGTGATAACCAGCTTTTCAAAAAAGTACAAGACTTCTACCTACCTTATGTACAGCCTAGTCTTTGCCTTTTGTTGGTGCTTCAAGCTCATAAGGAGATGGGACATGGAGGCATTGCCAAGACCTATGACTGGCTCCAGAAAAACTATTTCTGGGAGAACCTTTGCCTGCTGATTCCAGATGTCATTGCTAGTTGCCATAATTGCCAGCTCCAGCAACCACAAGCTGTCTCACACAAGTTCAAGCTAGTTCCCCCTCAACACACCTTTTATACTATCAGCATTGATGCTGTAGGGCCTCTCCACCACTCTTGCTCTGGTTGATGCTTTATCCTAATTGCTGTTGATCATTTTAGCAAGTGGGTATAATCTTGCTCTACTAAGGGCATCACTGCCAAGACAAGTGCTGTCTTTCTGTTGCAAGACTTATTCTTTTGCTGTGGCTGTCCTAAAGTGTTGTTATCTAACAATGGGACTAACTTCAACCCCAAGTTGATAACCTCTGTTGTTGAAGCCTTGGGGTCTCACCAGTTATTTTCTGCCTCCTATAATCCTTTTACCAATGGGGCAGTTGAGCATGCAAACTTGATCTGGTCTCTATTGTGAGGAGAATCACTTATTCTGATACTACAAACTGGGATCTATACTTACCTGCTGCTCTCTTTTCCTATTGCCTTAGCAAACATTGTGTCACTGGGTATTTCCCTTTTGCTATGCTGTATGGTTGCAAATCCACTACTCTGTTGCTCTTGGGGTCCCCCTACTCTCCTCTGATAAGGCTATGAACCCTGATGACCATATCAATGATTTAGTAAACCACATCATTGATATACAAGCTACTGCATACACCTCTGTATACAAGACCAAAATGCTTGAGCTCTCTCCTGACAATGCTGGACGCTCTCCCTTGCCTGAGTTCAATATTGGGGACCATGTCATTGCTATCAGCATAGAGTAGGAGGACACACTCACAAGTTAGATATGTTGTGGGCTGGACCTCTGGAAGTGAACTTCAAGCAAGGATCTGATTACACTGTGAAACTCCTCTCTAGTGCTGTTTGTTTGCCCACGTACATGCCAAGTTCCTTTGCAAGTACCACCCTCCTAAGGCCAATCTAGAGGGTGGCAATGTCATGAATGCCATCATTCACTGTGTTTTGATTTTGCCTTTGATGGGTTATTTGAGGATAAATCTCTCTCTTTTGCTTTTGTCCTTCAAAATGAGTCTGGCTCCAAATTGGGAAATTCTATTGTTCAGTTTTTCTGATTTTGTGCAACTCACTTTCCCCACTCATGCTTGTGGCAAGTGATTCTACTGTCCATGTAATGTTTTGTGGTAAAGCTACACAGTATATATTCCCAATCTTTTCACCCAATAAATAGGAGTTCAATTCCCATTTTTATCTTTGTGTCTTTACATACTTTGGCGCCTCTCTAGCCACGTCTAGCAGATATTATTTAATCAGAGCCACAAGGTAATCACATAGCCTTCCCTGTCATTCTAACTGAGACTTAGTACAAATCCAATCCTAAGGTTATGATTTACTGTTGTGTATCTGTGCCGCGCCTCAGGTCACAACACTGAACTCCAACTCAAATCCTTCACAGATTTTGTGAAATAGACTGACATTGTCAGTTGGCTCCACTCTATGGAAACCTTCCTCTAGATTTGCCCAGCACCTGAGTCCATGTGGGTTGCCACCGCTTTAGTGGCGCCTTACAGGGCCTGCCGCAGTATGGTTCTCAAACTGGGCCAGTCAAGAACACTATGTTACTTGGATCACCTTCAGGGACGCTGCCAGATCCCACTACAGAAAAGCCTCATTGCCTATTGTATTAGGGATCCCTCTACTTGCCATTAAGCAGATAGGCAGTGTACATATCTACCTTGCAGCCTGGCAGCAAGCACCTTCTGCCACTCCTGAGGCCATCACTGATGGAAATGCAATATTACTCACCCTCATTGTCAATGGGTTGAACCCCTGTTTCAGGCACCCACCCACTAGGAATTAATCTCCCTAGGTGGTGAATGATTACATAGGGATTCAATCCTGTGACAAGAGATCCCACAGGCAAGGAGATCATCCCTAAATCAAATAATTTCTCCAAAGAGTTGGTACCTCCCTAGCAGGGGACTAAAGCGCCCCAAGAAGTATACTCCCAGATAACACAACAAAAAGGCCAAAGCCAAGGGACAGAAAACTTGGGGCTTGGTAACCTGGATGGTGGAATCATAGACCTTGGTTTCTTCTTGGAAAGGTGGGTTGTTTGATAGAGGAGTTGTGGTATACCAGACTCCTGGAATCACACGGCACCAGGAGCTGTCAAGAAATTGGGACTCTGGTGTTGTACCCAAATTAGCGCGTGAACTCATAGAAGAGCTGGTAAACACCGTCTTGTCACAACTATCCAGAATAACCATTTATACCCAAGAGACTCCATAAGAGGAGTCTTGGGTAATTTCATGGTTTGGAATTTAGAGGTTTAAGTCAAAATAAAAGATAAGTAAAAAAAATTCACTTGGGTGAATGTAGACTTTATTGATTGAATAAATACTGAAATAGAGATTACCAGCTTTTTATAGCATGGTAGCAGAAAATAATATAGGAAAAGGAGTTTAGGAAAGTTGGAGATAAAATGTGGGGATTTGGAAGTTAGGATCTTCAAAACTGGGGAAGGTAAATTATTTCCTTATGTTTTTAAAATTCTTCTTAGCAAAGTATCCTACTTTACTTAACTATTCTTTAATTCTCTGGCATGGCTTGGAATGTAGTTACTCAACCCCACAGAAGGTGGGGACCAGGAGGTGGCCTTGGCAGAAACAACAGAAGGAACATCAAACAAAGGACCCAAAATCAAACAAAGAAGGCTACCTGCTTCCCCCAAGCTGCCAACGTCACTGAGCGTATTCCCAAGAAGATTTGAATTGGCATTGTTAACCTCTGATTGGCTGAAACATGGCACAAAAGGTAATGATTGGCTCAAAGTTGTTTTAACGCTTGTATTATATAAATCAGTTTAAAGGCATCAGGAGAAGAACCGGGTTTGAAACCTGTAGATGAAATCAATGCCTCAGAAGCCACTTCTGGGCATGAATTTAAAGATAATTCTGAACAGATACTACCTATTAACACATTCCCTTTAGGAGATTCCAAAAAAGATAGAGGGGAAATTAAATTCCCCTTTTCAACTAAAGATAAGTTGTTGTCAGGAAGTATATTCCAGACACCCTGCATCTATAAATGGCTTCCTTTAGGGTGCAGCACCTCCTTCAATGATTGCTATAAAGACATTGTAGAACTAACAATCAGAACTCAATGGGACTCCTAAGATTCAGGGATTCTCCCTACCAACCTTGTCCTGTGCTGGGCAACATCCACAATCAAGTAGGCCGCCACTAATATTGTTGGCAGGAAAACAGGGCTAAACACCCCTGCAAGGGGGGAGCTTCTTTTGGCCCAGATCAAGGACTTAGGGAGACCTGGTGTGATAAAAATAGTCAGTTAGTAAGAAACAGTCTCCAAGTTGTGGGTTTCACCACCAAAATCCACATAGAGTTGATGATTAATCACCAGCAAAGCTTCAAATACTGTTTTGTAAAATTTCCAAAATATACACTTGGGTTAAGAAAAATGATTAACCCTAACCAAAAAGTCCTAGATAAATTTCCTGAGAAGGAATCAGGGTGTCTTATGCATAAAATTCAGGAAATCAGGATAGCACATGAGTTTCAGCTTCAAAAGGAGTAGGAACTGCTCTAAGATTGACAGGCATTGAATTAACATTTGGCAGAGGCAACAACAAAGCACCAACAGCAGGCCCCCATCTTCCCATAATAATCTGGCTAAGGATTAAATTTTAGGGAATGTAGCGCAAAAGGCCAACTACTGGATACATTTGAATAAAAAATTAGACCAGGAGAAAACTGATTTTATTTGATTTAAAGTTTTAGGAAGGACTTAACTCTTAAGAGTTAAACAGTGAAAATTTCACATATATATATCAAAATTTGACTAAGCAATACCACCCTGATTCTTGGCTCCTATTTCTTCATTGTAAAGTGAGTATCTAGTCCAGTTTGAAAAGAACCCTTATGTGACCAACTTCTGAAAACTGTACTTATAAATAAGTTTGTATCAGGTGACTCTCAAATTATGTTGATTTATCAGCGTCAGCTTGCAAGGAGGAATCAAATTCAAATGGCAAACCAGAGCAGCAGTAACCCATTTTTGATCAACTGTTTAATTCAAATCTGTAAAATAACTCAATTTAGTTGATGGCTTTCTGAGCTTTCTGACTTATGTGAATAATTAACAGCATTATGGAATCTACTGTGACACCTGGGGGTTGTAGATACAAGAGATTATGTAACCCTGCTTGACCCACACTCCTAATATTTCCTTTTCAAAAATCCCTGCAACTATATCTTACAAAAAGTGGAGACCCTGGATGTAATCCAAGTCCACAGTGACAACCTTGTCTTCCAAGCCAGTCATTCATTAAATAAAATCATCTGCTTGGCCTACTCCTTTTGTTTCTGTGGTTACAGCCACAAAACTATTGTTAGACACTGGGGCCAATCACACCATGGTCAACCAGGAAGTTGCAGACTCCCAACAACTAGACCAAGTACCCAGTTTGTGACTGTACAACAGTCACTTTTAGTATTTAGCCAATTAAATACTTTGATATATTTAAAATTGTTCTGATTTTGCTGTTTATTTTATATATATATGTTTGACTTGAATTCTTCAGATAAAGATTCTGGGAAACTTGGTATCTATATTTAATAAAAGAACATAATGTATTTTTTTAGTTAGGCTGTACTAACCAACAAAACTAAGGAAGATTGACTGAATCAATCTTGGAGATCAGGTGTCTCAAACCAATTAATTAACTGTGGAGGTTGATTGATACTTAGAGTATTTAGAATTTATCAGCTGGTTCCCAGTCAGAACACCAATAACTTGGATCTGGAATACACAATTCCACAGGGTTTTGGAGCCAGAAGCTTGGAATGCTTCAAGCCAAAACAAGACATTCCATCATAAGGAATCAGGTGGTTATGGAATGATCTAGGCACCTCGTCATAGATTGAGAAGTGTGAAGATCTTTTAGGTAAAGATCTGGATTTGGAATACATAGATTCCACCAGGATTTGGCGCCAGGAGCTTAGGAAGCTCTGTGCCAAATTGATACATTGTGATGAATGGTGTCAGGTTCTTCTTTTCATTGTAGGTGAATTCTCATATGCTGAGAATTACAGGAGATCTTGTATGTAAAGATCTTGGTTTGGATGACTCAAATGTCATAGACCATGTGAAATGATTCATAGGTTGATTCAGGAACCAGGGGGGTTTTCAGCCAAATATGCCCCAAATAGTATATAAGCAAAAACAGCAACACTTTAATAAAGCATACATATTGTCAATCTTGATGCTTTCCCCCAATCACTTTTTCAATTATTATTTATATTTTGTTATCTTTTGAAAGGGAAAAATTTGGAGAACTTTGCATGGGAACAGCAGCAGCCAGAAAAGAAGTTCCTACAAGTTCTCTTGAGGCAGCTTGGGCAAGTCTGGAGGGCACCAAGACTGTTCCTCAGAAGTCTTTGGTGGAAGTAAAAGCTGTGTTCAAAGAATTATATTCCAAGTACTTTGCAATAAAAGGTACTCCTGCTCAAGGAAATCAAATCTATTTGTGGGATTTATGGAACCTGTTAGTGAGATATGACAAAATTTTACAACAAGTGAAAGTCAAGTCAAATTGTAAAATTGAGGCTTTAAGCACTTTAGAGAAAAAGAGTGTCAAGATCATGGCTTGTTGGTGGGATGACAACAAAGCATAGTCCCATAAAATTGCTTCCCTGGAGGCAAAGCTCCTTGAAGCTTTGTCACAGGAAGGTAATGGCAATGAAATTTTAGGGCAGAATAGTGGTAAGTTGGAATGGTTGGACCTGGATTTGCCACACAATTGCTTCAAGGCAGTGTGTGTGGCTGACTCCTGTAGGGTGGCCATCACTTATGAGACAGTAATCTTCTCTGTGAGAATGGGGAGCGCCCAAGTTAAGCTTTTCAGGCCAATTATGGCAGGGCTCAGTCACAATGTCATTGCTGGCCTCAATTGGCTCCAACACAATTGACCATTTATTGACTGGGACACCTCTGTGATCACACTAAACCAGAATGGGATGAGTTTCTGGATTTACCCTATCAAAATGAGCAAGCTATTGCATGATACTGTGTTTTTCAGAATCACAGATACAGGTATATACAACTTCAAGGAGGAAACTGGACTTTAATCAATGTTCAGTCAAAGTAATTTGCTTGGAACCTACAATGCCCCCCCTCAGACACATCATCACCTCCAGCACTAGTATCACTTCTTGAGGAATACAAGGATGTCTTTAGAAAAATGCTAGATCAACTGCCCCTCCAAGAGAAATACAATATGCTGTTCAGTTACAAGGGTTGATGCCCAAGGCACAACCCCTCTATTGTTTGACACCCAATGAGAACAAAATCCTTTGTCAATACCTTGTGGACGCGCTCATTAAGGGCTTCATCTTCCCTTCTTTCTCACCATATGTGGCTGTAGTCTTCTTTGTAGCCAAGAAAGACATGTCCCTTTGTCTTGTAACTAATTATTGTGCACTAAATAAGGTGACAGTCAAGAACAAGTACCCCTTGCTTCTAATTGGCAACCTGTTTGATACACTTGCGGGTGAAAAGGTCTTCAGTAAGATTGATCTCACTGCAGGGCATAACCAGGTCCACATTGCGCCTGGAAATGAGGCAAAAACTGCCTTCTTCACACACTACAGGTTGTTTGAGTGTTGAGTCATGAAATTTAGAATGATCTACACTCTCTCTGCTTTTCTATGTTGATGAACAAAGCCTTTGAAGACATATTGGAAATTGTGTCATTGTGTATCTAGACAACATCATTGTATTCAGTCATGACCAAACCATACATCTCCAAATCTTTTATGCTATACCCAACACCCTTCACAAACATCAGTTAAAGGCCAAGTCTTCTAAATGTGAATTCCTATGGTAAGAGCTTTTATTCTTGGGTCACACTATCTTCACCCAAGGAATAAAGCCTAACCCTGCTAAGATCAAGGCAATCACAAGCATGCCACCCCCCATCAATGTGTGTCAGGTACATACATTCTTGGGCATGGTTGCCTATGTGCAGAAGTTCATCCCCAACTGTGGAGAACTAATTGCACCTCTCACTGAACTCTTAAACACCAAACAGCACTTCCACTGAACACCTGCCAGAGGCCAGGCCTTTGAGATGTTGAAGCAGAGACTTACAACTGCACCTGGTCTTCAAATCTCTAATCAAAATTTCCGGTACAAACTCAATAATGAAGCCTCTGACATAACCATAGGGAGTGTATTAAGAGTAGAAACCAATGAGGGTGTCTTCCTCCCTGTGGCCTACAAATTCAGGAAACTCATTTAATCAGAGCAGTGCTACCCCATACATGATAAAAAGCTAGCAGCTATTGTGCACTGCATCAAGAAATGTTGTTGTTACCTGGAAGGGCCACATTTCCACCCTGAGTCCTAACAGACCACAAGTTGCTCCAGTACTTAAATACCAAGTTGCACTTAACACAACATCAAGCAGGCTGGGTTGAGCGCCTGTCCCTATATCAATTATGTATCAAATAAAACCTGGGAAAGAGATGGTCACAGCTGACACTCTCTCCAGACTCTATGTGACGTCCATCACAGAAGATGGCATCTTGGACCCAGACTGTCACATGCTTTACCTGCGTCCTGAGGCTACCTGTTACAAAGGCCTCAATTCCATGACTGTTTCCAAACTGAAAGACAATGAAAGCCAGCTTACCACTGATACTGGCAATATCTGCCACTGGGCAGAAAGAGGAAAAAAGACGCCTTATATTCCCATCACACAACAAGGAGACACTATCCTACATTACTACCGCACCTTGGTTCATATCAGAGGATTTAACCTCTTCAAAATCATGAAGTGCAAGATCTGATGGTCCTGCATGCGCCAGGACATCCTAGACCTCCTTGAGACATTTTTCCTGTGTAAAAAAACACATCCAAGCTGGTCCTGCCCAAATCTGTTCTACCCATCAAAGCCATAGAACCCTTTGAACAATGTGCTCTTGAAATTGTTGGCCCCTTACTGGAGCACAAGTTGGGCAAGAAATATATCATCACAGCAATCAATTACTTTATTTGCTGGCCTGTAGCATGGGCAACTACAAACCATACAGCCACTACCATTACTCAGCTTATTGGTAAGGAAATCATTGCGCTCTTTAGACAGCCCAAACGTCTCATTACCAAAAGAGGACCAGAGCTTGTAGGAAACATCAAGAAATCATACTGTACCAATAATGCCCTTCAACAAGTAGTCACCAGCCCTTGCCATTATCAAGCCAACAGACGTGTAAAGCACCTGAATGGTTCCCTAGTACAATTGATTGCCAATCTCTCCCAGGAGCACCCAAACACCGCCTGGACTTAACACCTACCCACTTCTCTACTCATATTATGTGCCAGGATTAATAGGGGTACAGGCTTCAGCCCCAGCGCCTTGGCCTTTGGGACCTATGATGGTCTGAAGGAAGTAAAACAGGGGAAGCTACTGTCTACAGTTCCTTCAAGTTCCAATCCTGGTACCTGACAATAAGCAGGGGTAAAGGGGGTGTTGCAACCAAGATTCCTCTCTTTCCTCTTGTTGTGCTTAAAGCATTACAGCACCACAATTATTTGAGATTATAGGGCACAGGGCATTTGCTTGAATACAGTCATATGTGAGGATATGAGGGCAACAGTGCCCATGTTGACACTACTAATGTTAACAGTGACCATGTTGACACTTTGTTGACATGGTCACTACCAACTCAAAAGTCAAAATCTCTTATGTTTTTTTTGCTAGTTGTACTAGCTTAATTCTCATTTTTTAAAGTGTTCAGGATTACAAACCCAGAAAAAACAACAAATTGTGGCCATTTTGACACAATTTAATATTAAGCTTAATAAAAACTCAATAGAACCCAATTTTTCCTTTGCTTTTACTAGTAAAAATTAGTTTATTTTTCTATTTTTTCACAATGTAAAAGTGTTGATAGGACACGCTGTTTTGAAAATGGCACTTTGATTTTTGCCATCTCAAATTTAATTTGAGATGGTATTTTTTGTGTTAGTTGTTGAATCACAAAAAATTAAAAAAACAATAAAATAGTTAAAATTTACATATATTTTATTAATGCTGCATCTTGAATTTACGTCATCTTGATTCTGTCACTTTGAGTCAAATTAATTAAATCTTATTTTTCTAACTTTATTTACATATGAAATCACTTAGTATAGAGCGTGTTTACGCCATCTCAACTTTATGTTATTTCAAATCACTCCATTTATCTTAAACTAAAATAAGCTTATACCCAAACTAAATTAAAGCCTGTTGTATAGTGCCAGAAGATGTTCCTATAGTATTAATCTAAGACACTTATAATAAGAACAACCTAAAAAGACGCCACTATGATAGTTCCTATAGTGATTATCATTGCTGGGCAAAAAAACCAGTTTTTTTATATGTAATTTATTACTTTATTATACATGGATATGTTGATAAGGGTTTTCTTAATAAAATATTTTTGTAGTGATTTTAATATGGAAGAGGGTGATTACACCATTTCAATTTACATCACTTCAGATTTGACCTAGTTTCATATCACCCAATTGATTCAATGCGCACAATGGATAGGGGAAAATAAGAGGAAATTATATATGACGCCAGGCTACGCTATATCAATCCCCCCACCGCAATTCTTGCTTTTCACTTTTCAAAAGTATAGTTTCACATTTAAAACCACTTAAGCAAAAAATGTAATAAATTTCTTGAAACTTTGCAAATATATATTTTTTGATCTCCTATAAACAACTGGGTACTTTTTAACCCCAGTTGTATAAGCTAGTTTTTTTTGAAATTCAAGGTTTACTCTTTGGCCCAGTTGAGGTAAATCCACTATAGATTTTTCAATTTAATATAAAAGATGGTCAGAAACACTATGTTTTTGAGCTACGACACCTCAATTACATCACTTCAAAAACGCCATTTCAAAAGCAAATTTTCAGTCAATACTCAAAGTTTTGCCTACTTGTGTTACTAATAAAAAAATTATTTTTACAAAACAAAAAGCATTAAAATTTTGATTTTATTATTTTTAAATCTTCTCTACAATTCTGTATAAAAAATTACTACTTTTTATATTAAAAACATTCTCATTTTTCTCTTTAAAAACAACCCCCAAATTGCTCATATTTTTAAACTAATTCACTTTTAGATGCCTCCCAAGTCAATTGCCAAAGCTGCGCCCAAGGCCTCAAAGGCCTCAAAGTCCAAGATCACTCCTCCAAAGGCCAAAAAGGCCAAGACTGCCCCAAAGAAGCAGCCCTCTAAGGCCAAGGCTCCCCCCAAGACCCCAACTCCATCACCTGAGCCAGAGGGAAACAGTCCTACCCTTCCCCACTCTCCATTTGTGTACTCCCCCTCAGACCCCCAAGAGAAGTTATTCAACTTCAATTGCCACTCTGATCCCACATCAGAGCCTGAGGAGGAAGAAGAGCAGGAGCCTGAGCCTGGTGCTCCTGCAGATGACTAAATTGAGCTCTGGGATCTTAATACCATCCATAATATATGCAATCAAAATGGTACCTTTGTTGTGCCTGCCACTTATCCAGCCAGCTACCCCATCATGACAAAGAAAGGGGGTGCTGGCTTTGTCTACAAGGGCTACAGCTTCAGCTTTAATGAAAAGAAATAAGCCATTTGTCAACACCACTTTAAATTTGATAATGTTGGCTGCCCAGCTAGACTCACTACTTATGGGTTCACTAGATTTAAAGCCCTAACTGTCAACCATGACTGCGCTGAGCTTTTTGACTCTATTTACTATCTTATCTGCTGGTTTCTTTGCCAGGTGATCCCAACCACCAAGGATCAAACTGCAACTGAGGTTGTCAATGGTGCCCTCCTTAATTTAAATGATACCCAACTTGCAACTGTTGGTGATGCCTCAAAACTACAGAGATATCTCACTGACCAGAGATATGCTCTGAGCACTGAAGGCGTCAGTGCTACGGCCATTGACCAATTAATCCTTACAGAGGAAAAAAACTTATCCCACCAAGAGGAGAGATTCCTTCTTCACAATGATAGTCAACACGCCCCTGAGTGTATTATCTGCTTTTCCACAAGCCAGGATCTACACAACCTGCTGAAATGCAAGACCTGGGTTGCAGATGGCACTTTCTCAACCTTCCCAAAGTTCTTCATCCAGCTTTGGAATATCCATGAGTAGGTTGGTAATCTAGTTCTTCCCCTGGTATTCTTTTTCCTTCCCAACAAGAAGCAGGAAACATATATCTTTGCACTCACAATCCTAAAGGCCAAGCTTAATGAAATCCTCCCAACCATTAAAGAGGAGCCCAAAGAGACCAGAGGGCGCAAGAAGAAGACCCTATCCCAAGCAGAAGATGCTCCCACTCCCAAAAAGCAGCCAGAAAGCCTTCCCTACCATGAATATCTGGTAGTGGATTTTGAACAGGCTCAGGAAAATGCCTTTATTTGTGTCTTTAAGAGCTCCCCTCAGGGATGCTACTTCCACTTCCGGCAGGCACTCTGCCGCTGCCTCCAAAAGTACTCTGACCTCCATGAGCTGGTCAACTCTGAAGGCACCAAAGAAGCAAATGATGTCTTTAATTGCTTTGTTGCCCTTGCTCTGGTTATAAAGGAGGAGACAAATGCCTTCTACAATACTCTCCTCTGTCACCTATATATTATAGCCAACCAGGCAGCCTTTGCGCCCTTTATTGAGTATTTTGAAACTCAATGGGTTGGTATCTGTCGCGCTTTTTGCATTACAGAGCAACAATTATTAAAGATTATAGGGCACAGGACATTTTCCAGAATACAGTCATATATGAGGATATGAGTAGTACTGTATCAGAAGAGCCAGGGTAGAACGGAACCATGATTATTGCCCAACAATGGCTTCTGATTGTGCAGAAGCACTTAAGGATTAGGATAAAGGTCAACCAGATTAAGGATAAAATAAAGATAGTTCAAAGATGATTTTATTGTAAACAACTAATTCTTCTTATACCTTCTACCAGAGTAATCTCTGGGCTGGTAGCAATGTCTTCTAGGACATTCTAACACACCCCAAATTTGGGTAATTATTAATCTAGGTTTGGCGCTTCTTGCACGTCAACCAATAAAATATCTTCATCTTCACCCAGCACAGACAATCCTTGCTGGCGTGGAATAATTTAGTTACTTCAGGATCACTTCCTGCTTTCTTAGCATACTGCAGCTTAATGCTTATTAATGTGACAATTAAGGGAATTCAAGATTATGGGGAATCAAACCCAGCGCCTTGGCGCTCAATGTAAAGGTAAGGTGGCGCTGTGGCGCCTGTAATATTTGCCAGGCGGCGCTGCAGCGCTTGCAATAATTTTTAGTTGGCGCAGCGGCGCTTGACATAAAAGTAGTTTGGCGCCTAATCCAATTGCTAGGCGGCGCCGCAGCGCTTTGTGTATTTATTAAGTGCTGCGGCAGCAAATCATGTGTCATTAATTGCCGCAGCGGCGCTTGTCATTGGCTAGTATTAGGCTTAGGTCAGCAGACTACTGCTAATCCAATTTGCATGTAGCTTATACTACCAATTTATGTTATTTGGTAGCTGCAATTCATATATGCAAGCTCTGTCATAATTAGTGTGATTGTATTTTTTACTACTAATTTATGAATTTGGTTGTAGCAATCCCAATCTTTGGGCTCTGTCATAATTGGCATCATTGCTTGGTCAAAATTCCCAACAGTATCTTTCAAGGAGCATGCTGCATCAGAAAGGGCGGTGACTCAATCACTTGGAACTGCTTCAAGCAGGTCAACAACGGCCTCATCAAGACCACCTCTTCCCTTGAAGGGTGGCATAGCAAGTTTTCTACAAGGGTCAGAGTTCATAAGCCCAAATTCAACAAAATCATGGTCCATTTAAAAACCCAGCAGGCCATCTCTGCCCGCCTCTTTAAGACTGGTATGAAGACCAAGGGTGATCCCCCTAAGCAGACTAAGGCTGTAAAGAAATATACAGAAATCAGCAAGGTGGTCCTTGCCTACTATCCCAAGGATAAAAGTTTGAGCATCTCCAAGCTATCTCAGTTGCTCTTTCAACCAATGTATGATCCTTCCTCAATAAACTATTCTTTATCTTCTCTTTTATTTTCTTTGATTTTACCATTCTTTGACTTTTATTTGGTATTTGGTACAATTCTATGCTTATTTTAAAGTATGGATCAAAGTTATAATAGATGAAAAATAGTTGTTTTTGGGTATATTTTAACTTTTGGGCTTTACGCAGCTATGTTGCTACTAATAGACCCCATTTTTATCCCAGATTTGAAATTCTGAGGCTTTTTTGAGCCTAGAAATGTTTTTTGAATTTTATTTTTTGGGTAATTTTTAGAGTTCAAAAAATCTAAATTTTAAAACTGTTTTTTCTTAGTCAAAATGCAGTAAATCAAAATGGTGTTTTTACTATAAAATTGCAATAGCTAAAAAATCAAGATGGCATATTTTGAGATGGCGTTTTTTGAAATGCTGTTTTCAAAATGGCATGTTCTACCAAAGTGTCAATGTTGACACTTTTTAAGCCAAACTTATTTTTAATAATGAAACTGAAAAATCTACAACAAAAAAATTAAGTGTGGATTTAAAAATATTATTTTATATATTAATATATAGAAAAAAGCATTAGACATATAGCTGATTGATGAAAAGTTCATGTTATTAATATATCTATGGCACTTATTCCATCTTTAATATATTAAGTGGATTGGTGGCTAACAGCAATCCAATAATTTAAGTGTGAGTAATTATGTAATTTACTATAGAATTTATTATTAAAAAAATGTCTACACTCAAAAATGTTGTCTACTTGCTTGTGATCATCCACTGGGGTGGATTTAAGAAAATTAGGGTGGTGCAATTAAGCCTAAATTATAATGCCACCTCCTATGGAGAATTTTGTAAGTGATGAAGTCAACACTTTACCCTTTTCATTATTTCAACCAATGAGTTAAGAACATTTAGTATACCAAATAGTAAAATATCATATAACCACTACCAAAATTTTATTTTTAATAAAGAAAAAAGAACTTTGATAATTTTTAACTTATTTTCATGTTTTTTATTATTTTATTATGTGAACAAAATAACACAGAAAATGTTTAACATTTGCTTGTCTGCTTAAATTTAATTAAGTGTACTATGTTTTTTCATAGTAAATTTTCAAAAAATTTTAACAGTGACAATGTTGTCAAAAATAATGTCTACAATTTTTCTAATTTTCAGTGAGAATTAAGCTTTTTTTACTAGTTGACACTCATAATGTTAACACTTTTTATTTCTCACATATAGAACTTTATCTTTTACATAAAAAAATCTGATTTTCTGATGTGTTGTATTTTTAACTTTTCTCTTTTATATTATATAAATTTTAAAATAAAAAATGTATAAAAATATAAAATTTTACATAAATCTCTTAACTTTTAACTTGTTATTTGTAACTTTAATAAAATAAAAACTTATACAATATTTTTTAAATTTTAAATATCAATAAAAGTCTTATAAAGTTTACTTTTAATATATTATGCTTTTTAAGTTGTTTTGTTTTGTTATTTAAATACAAAGCTTTACCTTAGAGCTTATAGCCTATTATTTTAGGGCAAGAACACCTTAAAGCAATAAAAGGATCCCAAGCGTCCCTCCAAGGCCCCCAAGACTCAAAATAAAAAACCTTCCTCATCAAAAAGGCCACTCCTAAGCCTTCCCCAAAGCCTTCCCCAAGAAGATCCCCTCTTACTCCACTGGGGGAGAGGAAACTGATGGTTCACTTACTGACCACAGTTTCTATAACTCATCTTCTGATGAGGAACCTAATAAGAAGTGCTGTCACACCAAGAAGTCCCCTCCCAAGGGTAAGTCTCCTGTACATGAGGAGCACCACAGCAAGCCCCCTTCTGATTCCCCCCACCAAAATCCCTTCCTTCCAGTTCATCTGGGGATGATTCAAAGCCCCACCCTGCTTACTTCCCTAGCTTTTGCCATGCTCCTGCTGGCTCCTGGGACCCTCTTGTGGCTCACAGCATTTGCAATGTTGATGGTAAGTTCAAGGTTCCCTCTTCCTTGCCTAAGTATTTTCCTATTATGAGTGTAAGGGTGGGCAGCTATGATGGCCAATGGTGATATTTTCTCTTATAACAACGCCAACCAGGGCTTCAAGAGCCACCACTATACCTGCAAGGACCGCTCCTGCCCAGTGTAGCTCAACACTGAGTGCTGGGATTTGGTCCAAACAATCCAGGGTGAGCACATTTGCATCATGCCCAACACAACTATAGCCCACCTCCTCAAGTGATATCTCATCCAGGTGATACCCACCTCCAAATATCTTTATGCCACTCA
Source organism: Entomophthora muscae (assembly GCA_014839935.2). NCBI lineage: Eukaryota > Fungi > Entomophthoromycota > Entomophthoromycetes > Entomophthorales > Entomophthoraceae > Entomophthora > Entomophthora muscae. The sequence goes on along the minus strand of QTSX02007139.1, from coordinate 128,743 downwards.
GCTGGCTGTGCTTGCTTGCAAGTACCTATCCCCAACCAAATTGAAGAGGGTGCCAACCCACAATCAGTTGGTCAAGTTTGTAAGTGATAGGTGTCAAGCCTTCAATTTCCTGGTCAAGAGCGCCACTAAAATTGAAGACCTGGCTCTCACAGATGCCCTCAAAAAGAACTGAGGATGGTGAGATGTTCCTGCTCCATGACAATGGGCAGGAAGTAGAGGATAAAGATTATAGCCTACACCACAACCCAAAACCTGGAGCAGCTCAATACTGCTACCACCTGGCTGTGCAACAGCACATTTTCTACTTGCCCCTCTCTCTTTAAGCAGCTTTGGGTCCTGCATGGGCAGTTTAATGACCAGTTTATTCCTCTTGTGTTATTTCTCCTTCCTGGTACCAAGACTGAAGTCTACACCAGAGCCTTCAAGATTGTCTGGGATGTTTTGAGCTCCCTTCCCACCAACCAGCTCCCCCTCTCACTCACGCCACAAGGGCAAATCCCTCCTCTGCTGAGAAGGATGAGTTGACCCTAGCCACTGAGCTGTTATCTCATGCACTCACTTGGGCCAAAGGTTATCATAATAGACTTTGAACAAGCTCAGCTTAAAGCTTTTGAATCCGTCATTAATGGAGAAGTTCAGGGTTACTTCTTCCATTTCAGACAGGCTCTCATCAAGAATCTCAAGAGTGAGAAGGAGCTTTTTGAGAAGTGTATTAAAAATAGTAAGGCAAAGTGCTGCATTGCCTTAACTCAGGTTTCTGCCTTGGCTTTTGTGCGCCTGGAGCATACTGGGATTGGCTTTGAGACCCTCTTGAAGGATGCTTATATCAAGAAGCACTCCACCATTTTAAAGGGCTACCTTGACTACTTTGAGAGACAAGGGTAGGCAAGAAGGTGACTGCCCAGAGAGGAAATAGTGGGGCCACAGCACCATGGAACTACCAGAGCAACTGCCTCAAGGGGGAGATGAAGATCATGTTTAGCCTGTAAGTGTAGCACAAGCACCTGAAGGTGAAGTTTGGGTCAAACCCCAAGTACAACAAGTTCTTCCAGAAGCTGCAGGAGGAGCAGGCCCATACTGTTTCCAAGTTTTGCGGCCTGGCCAACTGGGTGGCCCCCAAGAAGAGAAAGGTTAAGGACTAGGACTACCAGGAGGACGTCCAGAAGGTGATCAAGAAGAATTAAAAGGTGGCAGAGATCAAGAAGTACCTAGAAGATGTTGCCACTGCTCTTGCTGGTGGCTTTAATTAACCCAATAAACCTTGCTTTGTGTTAGGATACCAGGAGTACCGTGGAGCTCCAGCAGGTGAGGGAGGAGTCAAAGCAGGTACTGGAATGACCCACCAGATGATGGGACCTAACTTTATCAGTTAGGAAAGGGCCTTCTCAGCTACAGCCCAAGGTCCAGCTGCTGGCAAGGCAAAGTCAATCAATCCTGTGAGCCCAAAGTAAATCACTCCCAGGAATTGACTACTCTGGCCAGTGGCGTTAGAAGTGGGGGGTTTGAGATGGTTGGTTTGGGTGTTGGGGGAGGTTCCATGGGGACCAATTAGGCGCCAGGATTGTTGTACTTCCTGTTGAAGATCAAAGGGTAGATGGTGATTTCTTTGCTGTCACAGACAATTTGGTAGGGCTCCTTGGGAGCATTTGAGCAGATGTACCACTGCAAGTCTTCCAATGTCCATGGTTTGTGGTCAAGATTGGCAGGATACTCAGTGAAATGCACAGGGTCAAAGAGAGCGTTGGGTGGGCAGTAGTAGTCAAAGGCTTTGGTTTTATCAACTGGAGTCTGACTATCTATCCCAGTAGATGGGTACTGATGCTTGGGTGTATGCAGATGGAAGAGTATCAAAAATAGGTATGGAAACAGATTGATGAACCAAAGGTTCATAACATTTTTATTTGGTAAGGATGACAATACAGAACTTTTTCAAGTGCTTCTGATTTATATACTTACTCACATGCAGGTGCCTCTGGGTATTCTCCTGAGCTTATCTGTGTGGCAAGGCTTGGCATCTCAGGTTCTGATTTTTGGTTGGCTGCTTCATGGTTATTTTTGGGGTTTTCAGGAACAGTTGTTTGGCTTTTTGATGGTCCATCTTGGCTTGGCTGTTCATTGATTTTGGCAGGTTTGGCTTCTGGGGTTTTGGGGTTTTGGGGTTTTTTTCAATTTGATCACCGTTTTTGGACTGGCCTGACAGGCTCTCTTAAGCCCAAAGAACTTGATTAACAAAGGGGTCCTTAATTGGGGACCCCAAATTACTTAATGGAGGGTGGGCTTGATCTGGGCTTACTGGGCAGCTAAAAATAGCCTGCCCAGGCCCAGTCAAACCAACCAAGGCTTGGGCGTAGCTTTTGGGGCCCAAAGCGGGGCCCTCAGCTACCACCAGGGCGGGAATTGTTCCCACACCTGGATTTGCCTTGAAAAGCAAAAATCCAGGTGCAGGCAAATTTCCCCCACCTGCTAGCCCCGCCTGGTGGCTAGGAGCGGGTTTGATTCCCGCCTGGGGCCTCAAAACTGTTACTTTTGTAACATTTTGCTTTGCCTGTATATTTTTTACTTTTGAATTTTTTTTATTTTTTTTGGATAGTACTAATCTTTTTAGGTATAAATGGCTAGTTTAAGATACAATTTTAATGTGGTTTTGTAAGAAATTATTATATATTTTGTTAATTTATCTTTAAGCTATGAGATATTTTCAGTTGTGTTTATATAAAGTATAATTAATGACAACCTCCAGAATCAACTCATACAGAATGTAACATCCTCCATGTCAACAATTCTCAAAAATATTTTTCTTATTTTCAATATCAAACATTATTTTTTTGATTAAATAATTGACATTGATAATAGAAGCAATGTTTGATTTTTATTTTGAGCTTTTAATTGAAATTATAAAAGATAAAGCAAAAACAATTTTTGAAATTGTTGACATGGAGGATGTTCCATTCTGTATGAGTTAATTCTGGAGGTTGCCTAATTACTAAATACAGATTTTTCTTATATTTTGTATAAATTATGAGCTTATGTTTATCTTTATTTTTGTCTCATTGGAATTTCAATTTTTATGGGAATAATTTTTTTATAATTAAGAGTGTAAATTACATAGTAAATTGAAACCTATTTGCTTATATCTCCTTATTCTTATTACTTGCAGTATTTTTCTTATTGCATTTAGAGCTCTCTGGGGTCATTTTAGTATAATAACGTAATTAGAAATATTTTTTACATTGAAAATGTTCAGGATAAAGTGTGCCATCACTTAAAAAAGTGTTGACATATGGGAGACAACATTATGTAAAACTGGGTTGTCACTTTACTATATGTCAACATTTTTAGTGTCAACATGGGCGCTGTTGCCTACAAGGGGCTCTTGATGAGTTACCCCATGATGTATCTAAGAGCATGGATCAGCCTGAAGGCAAGGTCAAATTGTGGGCAATATCTCCTAATTAGGAGTGTTATCAATTTGACTTTGCTGATCCCCATACAAATTTATTCCTCAGCTCCAAACCTTACATGGAACCTGCCACTGTCTAATCCCTGGTGGCCTTGTGGCTTCCCCATATAGTTTACAGTAGTTTTAAAAGTTATGGCAACAAGCAAAAATATTCTAGATTTAAACAAATAAACTCAGATGTAAAAAAAGTAAAGAAATAAATTTATATTGATTTACATTATATTTGGATCCATTTTGATTTTATTTAAATCTGACTTCATTTTTTAAATCTGGATTATTTTTGCTTGTTGCCATAGCCTTTAAAACTACTGTATTAGTCATAATACCAATTAATAATCCTGATCTTATTATTCTTAATCTTGTCTTTTCTATTGGACTGTTGTCTTCCCCAATTGAATACTGAACAATCATTGGTTCAGTTGCAACAATTAATCCATTTTTTGTCAAAGACACCATTAAATTAGTCATAATAATTAAGGGTTTAGCTGCAGTTTTTTGCTGGTTTCTTATCTTATGTGGACATTTTATCTCTTCCATTGGGTATACTACTGTAACACCTGCAGCCAAATGCAGAAATCAACTAAATTTACTAAATCCAGCAACAAGAACCAGTGACAATCCCAGCTTGATGGCCAGCTCAATTTGACGCTTCACTCATTACAAGGATGACAACATCCCCTGCCCAATACAACTGATTGATCATCATAATCTTGTTTATTTTATAATGATTCACTTCAGCTATATAATTCACATGTACTAATAAAGATAATTATCTGTTTTTTAATCATTTTTCTCATTTAACTCTGCTAATACAGCACAGTTACAGCATTGGTAGAACAAATAGGTTTCTCATCCCATCTTTCTCTTCAAAATTCCTCCTGTTGCCTGTAACTGCTGCAGTTAACAAATATACAAAAGAATCATGACCAGGCTCCCCTTGGATCAGACGCTGTGGGGTTCCTGTCCATCAGTCCCCAAAGTGTGTCCTGGGTCATAGCCAGGGACCGGCTTGGAGCAGTTGTCATTCCCCAGCAGTGGTGAGTGGTTGGCCAGAATCTTGTACTTTGCCTGCATAAGTGCAAATTCTTCCAGCACCTTCCCAATGACTAGGCAAGCATCCCCACTATACACCTGTACATTAGCAGGCGCTATCCCCTCTGTGGGCATGTACCAGTCCTGTAACAGCCTAGTAAATTCATTTTCTATAAACTTCCTTCCCTTATCTGTCATCTCAAGATGCCTAGTCACTATTTCCCACTCCTCCTGGGCATACTTACTAGAGGCAAATCTTCCACAACCTTGACAATAGGTATCCTCCTCCCCTTGGCTAGGGTAAAAGATATGGGGTAGCTCACTCATAAATTTTGTATTTTTATCACAGAAAATTTTGACCAGGGTTGTAATAGGATTTTATTCACAGTCAGAAGGAAGATCTCCTTAGAAACCTTCTGATATAATACCTGGGTAGAGGAAAAAATATGGGTTTGCCAATACTTGGAGTCCTCCAAAATCTCTTGGTCTTCTTGTACTTGGTCTTGGGCTCCTGCAGTCTGTTCCAGCTCAGGCTTCTTAACTTTAGAATTCGATGCCGTATCTTGGTCTTCTGCACCTTTATCTTGGTCTTCAGCTCCTTCTGTAGTTCTTGTTGCCTTTGTAATCCACTTGATTCAGTCCCTGAAGAGTCTCAGATAGCTCCCCCTTTTATAGCCCCTTGTTTCAGACCAAAAACCTCTCTTATAACTCTGGTTTTCAAAAGCTTAAACTATCCAATTTTTTTCTCTCTATAAATATTAAACTTTAAAACTTACTTCAGCCAATGAAAGCCCTGAAATATCTGCTTCTGCTCCTCATTTTTTAGCTTTAACTCTTAAGTTAAAGTCCTTAAAGCATTGATCAAATAGACTCCAGCTTGCAGCCAATCATATGCCTTGATTCAACGGTTTTGCCAAAAGGTTTCCCTGGATGACTTGCTCTTGTCCCTTGTTTGAACCTGTCACTGTCTTGCTCCAGAATAATCTTGGCTCTGTGTTTTAAACAGTTTTGCCGTGATTCCCATCACGTTTCTCTGGGAAATCTCAAGCGTTTTCACATATGTTTTACTTAGGCAAATTTTGACCCCTAAATTTTTCAACGCTCCTTGTGTTTCTCTGTGTTTCTTTCAATGTTTTGCAACTTTGAACTTGCTTGTTGCTTGTTCTTTTGCCTCTCCTAGTTGTTCTTGGCAAAATTTTCTCTCTTGCCCTTACAGTTTCTCTGTTCTTTTTCCAGCTTCTTTCTGGCTCATTTCCTCTTCAATTTTTCCTTCTAAAATAACATATAGTTTTAACAACCTATATGTTATTTTTCCTCCTCTTTCTTTTTTTAAATTCTATTCAATCCTTTTTTTAATCATAATTAGGCAGTATCCAATTATTATTTAACAGCTTCTTTTTATCTATTTTCCTCTCAAAAGACACCAAAATCAGCTCTTCCAGCCTCTGTATCCAGTCTGGCTAGTTCATCCTCTCAGCTCTTCAGTCCTTCCCCACAAACTTCTGGTCCTTTGGCCATCCTGCTTTATGATCAGCTAGTCCTGCATCATAATCTTCTTGTTCTTCAACTTCTCCTCAGCCAGTTCCTCAACAAATCCTCACTAAGAACCTCCTTTGTTCCTTCTATACACTGAACCATATTGGTTCCTACAATTCAACATTAACCAACAGTCTCTCAACTAGTCTTCACTGTGATCAAACAGTCCTTCTTACTAGTCTTCACTGTGATCAAACAGTCCTTCTTACTAGTCTTCACTGTGATCAAACAGTCCTTCTTACTAGTCTTCTCTGCTGATCCCATAACATGAACCACCTTGGTTCTTTATCTCAGTCCCTGTTACCAGAACCTGTAGACCCAGGTATGAGTCTACATTGAACTGGTGTTTGGGCCCTTGTAAGTGGCAATCCACTTAGGTCATCCAACCATAGATCATCAAAGTCTATGCCATTGTTTTTAATCACCCAGGTAATTAAGTCTGGGCTTTCAGTCAAAAATTAATCAGTTTTACTTCCCAGAGTCTTGATCACACCAAGTTCTGCAGCTGCTTCCCCAAGCAAACCGCCTTGGTGACATCTCTGAGCAAATCTATGTCCTCCAATGCTCACTTTGGGCTCTCCCCAAAGCTCCCATGGGGACATAAATGAGGACACCCTACCAGTCTTTTAGGTAGGATGCTTGCTCACAGACCTCCTATAAGTGTATCAGGGTACTTAAAGCCTTCAGAGCTCTTCCCCTCCCTGGCAGTCTGCGCTACCTGCCAGGGGTCCAAAACTCACAGCCCTGGTAGGCATGTCCCTACCATGCTGACATATACTTCTACCCTGGCAGCCTGTGTTACCCTCCAGGATCTAAACATCTTCCAGTCTGAGCAGCACACACTAATTATCAGGCTGGAAAACTCCCCACCCCAAGTAGCTAAAGTTCCCTGCTGAGCTATCTTATTCCCCACCCCTAGCAGCCACAGTTCCCTTCTGGGTGAGGGCCTCTAGCCCACACCAGCCAATATCTTCTGATGAGTGAAGACAACATCTGCCCCTAGTAGTCTTTACACCTACTAGCTAGGCCTTACCTTCCCTAGTAGCCATCATTCCCTACTAGGCCTCTACCTGCCACAAACCAACAACATATTGACCATCTTTAGCATAACATCTTTATATGAAGCCAAATCAACCCTTGCCTGCAAAACTGTTTTCATGTGGATTATCACAGATTCCCTACGTGCCAGGAAAAGGCTTAACAGAAGGAAATTTTCTTTACCTAAATATGTTAATTCTGGTTCCTAACTTCAATGCCTTATAAGAACAAAGAATTTTTCAACCTCCCTCCTCCACACCTCAAACCAATGACAAGAGCATAATTCTACCCACATAGCTCAGCAACGTTGTAGAACCACCTTGGAGTTGTTTGAAGGAGCCAACAACAACAGCACCAAAGGTTGAATAAAGTCTGCCCAGAAAAAGTTGATACAGATGGAGTGCCCAAACTGCTTCTGGATTGCAGAGAGATCCATTTTCCTGACCCACAATGCAGGTGATAGTGCAACAAGTGGCACAAGGATCATACAGAGAAGGACTAGGAGACCTTCAAGCAAGACTTCTTGGCTAGTTTTTTAATAAAGAATACTTTACTAATGATTATCTGCCAATTGGATAACTTAACACAAACTGGTACAGTGAAAGAAGGGAACAGTTGGCATTTAAACTGCCTGCATGCAGAAAGTTGACTTTAATTTGGCACTTAAACCAAAGCCTACTAGACAATTACTAATTAAACTAATTTTTTTATTGTATCCCATAGTAGGAATTCATAATTAATGAAAAAAGCCAATTTTAACATCAATTAAGAATATTCTTAATTTTTATTAAAAAAAAGGAAATTACTATTAAAAATACCAAATTATTATAGTAATAATTTCAGCCCAACTTTAATAATGAATATACACAATGTTGACATAAATTAACATTTTATTATATTTCTTAATAAAAAACCCACATAATCTGGAATTTCATCACTTATAATAAGTTATTTATATTTATTAGACCCTTTGTTTTATAGTTATTTGACATATAGTGGGTAAATTTTCAAGCTTTGTTTTATATTATATTAGTGGTTTATTATAGCTTTGATACATTGGATGTGTTCTGGTTAACCCCTGATTATTGGATTAAGTTAGATTGTATAGGTTAAAACTAAAATTTATGTAGTTTCATTTAAAGTTGACACAAAGGAAACCCAACACAAAAGCAAAAGCAAGACAAGGGGAATAAGTTAAGCAACAACAAGGACATAATTTAAGAAATATTTAATAGTAGCTCCACTATAAAAGAAGGCTGAATCCAGCAAATTTATCACCTTCACTGGTTTAATAAGCAAAAGATGCAGCTTAAAATTTTCAACTTACAGAATGGTAAGCTTAGAACCCCAAAACTTCACATAATAATAAAACTAATTATTACAATATGTAGTACTTAGTATTTAAAGTTATATTAGTATAACTTTATTATAACCTGAACACCAAATAGCCTAATTTCAAAAAAGATTTTGAACTTGATCTTAATTTTATTTAAGATATATATTTTTTACATAGTGATTTACCTCAATACTGCTGACTTTCTACAAGCCAACTGTCAGAATTAAGACAATATTTTAGGCCAACTGTCTAGAATCAAAATTTTAATTCATATCAACACTCAAAATTTCAACACTAAATATTTAAATATAGTTTTGTCCAACTTTTTCTTAATAAAAATCCTCAATACTGCATATCTTAATAATGTTGAAGGTTTTTTTTGTGAGGTCTATATGCTAATTCTCCACAACTTGACATATTTTCAGCTTTAACTTTCATTTTTCTATACTTTGCTCACATTTTTTCTCTAATCCCTTTTTCTTTATAAGATAAATTGGGCAAGTTCCTTAGTTTGAAGTTCCTAAATTTAAAAGTGAAAAATTTGAAAATGGGACCCCCAAAAAGTGCAAAAATTGAAACACTATGTAGGGTGCAAAAATTGGAAATATCAAAGATCAAAGTGCAAAAATTGATTTTCCGGAGGTTAACTTTGAAGCAGAATAAAATAAAAATTTCTAATATAAAAAATTATATATTTAAAATCTTTTCTAGACTAAAGAGACAACAAGGAATTCATTTCTTCAATAAAAATATATAACAATAATAAAAAATCTTAAATTAGCTGTTTTTAAAAGAAAGTTTATTTTAGTTTCAAAAGCAAAATTAGACTAGAATTTATATGTAACTGTATTCAATTGAATATAAGATATGAAGCTACACAAAAAACTTCTTTATAAACTTAAGTTTAATAAAAAAGATTAATTTAATTTTCAGCGTATGTAAAGCTATAATAATACTTCAGTATAAGCAAAATAAAGGATTTTTCCTGCAAGATACAAGCATATGATTTTAGATATTTTGGTTTATTAGTGATTTTATTTCAATGAGAAAAGTTATAGAAGTCTATCATTAAAAAAATATAAAGTACATTACTTTCTTACAGTAGTTTGCAAAGCTATGGTAACAACCAAAAGACCTCAGATTTAAACAAAAATGGTTTCAGATTTAAACAAAATCCAAGTTGCGCAAGATCAAGGATTCAATTAATTCAAATATTTTTGGTTGATAAATGAACTGTCAAACCAAAAACAAAATTTCACTAGCCTATTATACAAAATTATATCAAACATCAGGTGGTGTAGTTCAAACAAAAAAAATGAACTGACACAACAAGTGAAATGGATGGATGCCATCCCAGAGTATATTATAATCCAATCAGGATTCATATAAGGCACCAACATAAGGACTAAAATGAAAAAAAGTTGGAGCAATCTAGAAGCAAGATTCCACAAGCACAAAATGAAATGAACTCACACAAGATGTGTAGTATGAGCAGGCTAAAATAGAAAAATAACAGTTGTATAGCCAATCAACGGCTATCCAATTTAGGAACAGAGGCATTTTATTAATTTTAAGGGCTCCTGATTTGTATAGGATGATTTTGAGAACTTTTCAAATATGGACTCAATATTACAATAAAAATAAATCATAAAATTTTAAACTTATACTTTTGGTGATTTTATCCTAGGTTTTTTTTACAATGGTTTTTAACAGCAACATTTTTGACGGCGCCAGCTCCCAAATCAGCTTCAATGGAGGCAAGGCTCAGAACGTGGAGGCACCCGTTTTTACCCAAACCTTTGAGACAGGTAACAAGGAAGCCAATCTATACATGACCCCCAACCCCTATGGCTTTGAATTGTTCAGTAGTCATGTATTTTCTAGCTCTGTCCCTTTCCCGTACCCACCCCTACACAAGCTGCCTGCCAACCAACCATCCAACCAACCAATCAGGATGAAAACCTTGATTTGGAACAACTTACTGCCATCACCCAACCTTCCTCCTACAGCCAATCAGGCTTCAGCTCCCTTGGCCCAGCGCCCCAAACAACAAATCATCACTGCCCAAATTCTCCAGGAAATTTTGGCACTGAATCTACAGGGTCTGTCCTGGGACCTGATTGCCGCCCAGCTGTAATTTACCCAAGCTACTGTCATGTGGGAATTCAACAACCTGATGAACAGGGGGGAATATGATTGGCGTGGCCAAGAAGCCCAAGAAGGCCTCCAAGTCCCAAATCAATGAGGCATACCCAATCATGCTTGACCTCCTTCAGCAGAACTCCAAGCTTCCCTTGACCCAGGTCTGCAAACAACTTGCACACCATGGCATTTGGGTTTCTGAGTGCATGGTGCAGCTCTGGATGTATGGGAAGGTGGCTTCCATACAGGTTCTTACCAATTTTGCTGGCAACCAATGGGATGGCGCTGAGGATTCCCCATATGACACTGCCATCAAATCAACCCTGGTTTGATGCTTAACAAGTCTATCAGATGACGTCTTGCTTGTCTCGTATTATAAGCTATTAATAGCTTTTGACAATTTTGGTGAGCAAGGAAAAGCCGCTGCCAAATATAGAAGGAAGAAGGTCAATAAGGGGTCGTTTATTGGTGCATTTCTGGCTGTTTCAGCCAAGGGTTTTGTCTACTATCAGACAAACCCAGATTTTACCAATGGCTACTTGCACAGCTACATCCTCAGTGGATTACTTGACTCCTGGGATGGCTCAAATTCCAAGCACTGGGGTTTCTTGAGCCATCAGATGGAGGGTAGCTCCACCGCCCTCAAGGCCATCCAGAGACGCGGGCACCAGGCCTCAGTCTACTCCGCTGGCATGTAGACGTCCATCTAGCTGATGTTGTGTTCTTCAACATGAATCCACACTACAGGAGTGCCACCCTTAGGATTATAATGATCTTTATCTTGGGGTCCTTGACCATGATTCTCTCTTTGGGCACCAAATGGTGGCTGACTTGTTTGCCCAAATTGCCTTTCATGTGAACATGGGCAACCAATCACGTAAGGATAAGCGCCTGCCATCCTGTGTCACAGTCACCTACCAGCCCATCCAACCAATGATGGATGAGGAATATAACAAGCTTTACATGACAGCCATCACGCAAAATCCTCCTGCCTCCACCCCTGCCATCACTACCCCCCACCTTCTAGCCCCACCCAATTCCAGACCCCACCAGGCCAGCATTGCCTCTACGTCTTCCTTCCTGCACTATTCTTCCTACTAGGCATCACTCTTCCCCACCCCAATAAACCTCCTGTTTCCAAACATTTTCTATTTATATTATCTTTATTTTGAATTTCAATTATTCATATTGTTTTTGTTTATAGTTGGTTTTATTCTTTATATCAGCTTATTTCTTTAAAATCATATATTTACTATGCCATGTATCTAGATCCAGAACACAGTTATTTTTAGCACACAAACTCTGCCCCTTGTGAAAATATTAACAACAATTCTGTGATCAGCTAAATTTGAATTAGAAAATTATAGGTTAATTATATTTAGATAAAGTTGTTACTGGTCTGAATTAAAACCTTAATGACAAACTTTAAGCCAATAAGGAGCTGAGTAATAAAGTTATTGTTGTGATATAAAGGCTCATTCAATAATTATTTGGTGCATGTGTGCTAATTAATATTATTGGCTGGATTTTTTGCCATTGTGTGCCATTGCCGCTGTAGTAAGTTGTTGATGGACTAGTGCCCAATCAGCTGCTGGGTTAGAACTAGTCCACCAACAACTTGTCACAGCAACAATGGCACACAATGGCAAAACATCCAGCCAATCATATTAATTAGCGCACATGCACCAAAGAACTCTTGAATGACCCTTTATGTCACAACAATCACTTTATCACTTGGCTCCTGATTGGCTTAAAGTTTATCATTAAGGTTTTGAATTTGGATCAGTAACAACTTTACCTAAACACAGTTAACACATAATTTTTTAATTCAAATTTAGCTGATCACCAAATTGTTGTTAATATTTTCACAAGGGGCTGTGCAAAGCGCCAAAAATAATATGGCAATTAAGGAAAAAATTCCAACACAAAGCAAACAACACATATTGATATGAGTGTAAAATATATACACAATGGGTAAAAAGATGGGATAGTGTAGCAAACGGGAAAACAAACAGGAATAAACAAGGAGGTAATAGTATCAGAATGATACAGATTTTATTGGGGTGAAAGCTATAAAAACATATAAAAAGTTTAGTAAAAAATCAATGAGATAATTGGAGAAACTTCTAAAAGACCTTGACTCTGAAATTGCAGAGATCAAAGAAATTAACCGCAAGGTCAAAGCAAAGGTGAAGTCTGCTGTCCTTGAAGGCAAGAAAATTGACAAGGTGTAGGTCAAGGCGCTTATGGCCAAAATACCTGACACCCCTGAGAAGACCATCAAGTGTCTTCTTAACATCCAGAAGACGGTGGTTGAGGGCCTCCAGTTTAAGGTGTACAACCTTTCTGTGCTGTCTGTCTGGACAGATGACCCAGAAATGTATGCCCACCTGAAACCTGCAAAGTGTGCAAAGAAATATGATACTGAATTATCTGCTCAACTTCTTGCGCCAAGAATGGAAAAAGCCGGCCAAGGCTGTGGACAAGGAGGAAACTGTAGAAGGAAATCTAATAATCATAACTAATAAAAATTTCTAAATACTTACATTTTTTGTTAGAAAATATTGACGGTGAACTCTGCTGGGTCCTCGTTCCTTTCCCCCCATCTTTTATGCAAATTATGCCACTCCTGTGGCCAAGCAGCTGTATCTGTTCCCCCTGTCTTGAAGAGGCTTGAAGACAGGATCCACATGTCCTTTCCTATGTCCATGGAGGCATTGGCTGGGCTGACACATGGCAAGGGGGCATCTGAGTGGGCAGTTACTGCCTACAAGGATGCCCAACTGGTCTGCCTGGACCTGGTGGTTCTCAGTAAAGTTTACTGTGTAAAATCCATTGAGCTTGTTTGGGACGTCCTGGAAACGCTTCCATTCAAGAATATACCAGAGATGGGCTGGGCCCATGTAGATGCTTGCTTCTGCCTCCCGGTGGAGCACACTCTATCTTACCTTCTGGACAATTTTGAGCGTGCAGTGTCAAAATTGGCTGTTGCAGATGCAACAGCACAAGAAAACTAAGATCCTCCTAAAGGACTTTGGGCTGGCCTGGAGTGCAGATGAGACAGGGCTCCCCTTGGCAATGGATCTTACCTTTGGCAAAACTAAACATGAGAAAAAAATAAGCGCAGTATACAACAAACTGTACAAGTTTACTGAAGCCTTTGCCCAGCAAAGGCTTCGCCTTGTTGTATACCTTGGGTATCTCTTCTTCTTTGGGATGAGCACCAGTTTAGAGGACCTAGACAGGGTCCTTCTTGGGGTCAACAAGGCCCAGCTCTCACTGGACTGGAAGAAGGTCCCCCCTGGGTACAACTCAGTTGACCACGTAATCCAAGGCGCCCTGGTCCTGGCTGGCATCTTTGGGTTTGCAGCCCCACCAGAAAAGCTGCTCCTCCATTCCCACCTCCCCATCCTCCCTTTTACCAGCAGCTAATAATACTTCAATAAGGGTGTATCCACTGTTCACAGTGTGGCAGTGGAGGTTGTGTGCCACCTCCATTGCGGGGTGGATACATACCGCTGAACTCACTATAGGAGCTCCTAATTTATTTTCTATACAAATAAAAATCTTTATACCTTAGATTATTTTTATTATAATTAATTTTTCTAATGTTTATTTTAGAAAACAAGATTTGTAAAATATATCCCAGAGAAGGTCTTCATAAAAGCATAATAATATGTTAATAAAATAAACTTCTAATTTGTACATTTTACATTTAATTTTTAATTCATTTTTATATTTATTTATAAGAGTGTCATAAATATATTTGTGTAATCAAGTATCAATTGTTTGGGATAACCTTAGATGCCATAATAAAAACAATTAATAATAAATAAATAAATTACAACCTTTGATAATGATCCTGCTGAATGTGATTGTGGGCTTAGAAGCTTCTAAATAAAAATGATAATTAATAAATCTTAAATAGTAAATTAGAGAATATAAAAATTTGGACAAGCTAAGCCTTTAATTGATTGGTTGTTTGGCAAGGCACAAGGAAGGAACAAATCAGCGTGGCCATAGAATTTGGCCATAATCTCAGCTGGGAGGGTGTGGATCCTGGCCTGCAGCAAATCAAAGAGGTCTTCAGTCCCAGTTGGGGTTCCTTGTTTGACAACTTGCTTGAGCCACCCAAAGACTTCCTTGATGGGATTTAGGAAGGGCAAATAGGCAGGGAGGAAGAAAAGGCGCAAATTTGCCGTGGTCAATTGCTAGGGCCCACTGCAATGCTAGTGTCAATCATTGGGAATTCCTCAAGAATATCAGCCACCTTATGGAGACCAATGTTGTACAGCACAATTATGTTGGTGAAGCCTGGGCTCGTGCGCCTCAGGTGCTCCTGGACCAATCAGAGAAATGATAGGAAGGTCTGGCTATTGTGAGATCCCAATATCATTTGGTATAGCTTGACCCCCTTTGGACCAAGGAGAGTCACCATCAAATAGGCTGTGGTGCAGACTGCAGCACGCCAAGCCATCTTGTCATTTGAGCCTTTGGGGACATACCCATACCAATTGCAAATTGACAAGGCAAATGCTGATTTGTCAATGTAGTAGAATTTGACTGTCCCCTTGGCTTTGAGGGCAGTGTACGCCTCTGCATATTTTTTCCGGATGTCAATGTTGGCTGGGCTATTACAATTGTAGGGGGATACCCCGAGCTTTTCCAGGAAAAGTGCATTCCTCTTGAGCAGATGGTAGTAAAAGGAAATTGAGGCCTCACCCCCAAAAGTAGATTTGACCATGGCCTGTATATTTGGGGCAAGTGCCTAAAGTCAAAGTGTGGATATCAAAATCTCCAAATCAATGAATTTTTCAATCTCCACACTTTTTTCAATAACAAATTTCCCAAAAAATTTAATATTTTTCTTAAATTTGACTTTTTTAAAATGTTTTTACTAGTAGCTAAAATCAAAAAACCAAGTTCAAAGTGCCCAAATTGATGCAATTTAAAACGCAGCTTAATTTATTTTGACTTTTAATATAGAATTTATTTACCCCTTTGAATAGAGGGAACAAAATTGAAAGTGCAAAAATCAAAGTGCAAAAAACTCTTCAATTTAATATTTGATACATCAAAATTAAAAAAAATTAAAGTTAATTTTTTTCTATGTAAAAAAGAAATCAAGAGCTAAAAAAAAGCTTTTTTGACTTTCAGCAAATTTTTTAAAATTTTTGTTCAAATCTTAATATAAAATACCTTTCTAAGCTCTTTCTTATTAAAAAAATAAAATTTTATCTCATAAAAATTTATTTAAAAATTTACATATAGTTTCTTAATGGGTGCAGAAATCAAAAAGTAGTCAAATTGAAGTCCAAAAAGGTACCAAAAATTTGGGACCACTTAATATAAATTTTTTGCAAAAAATTAATATTTTATTCATTATGTTTTATTAAGTTCCTCAAATCAAAATTGAGGAAATCAAAAATCAACTTTTTAGATTTAGTCACACTTTTTATAAGCTTATAAAATTTAAATAATAATTAAAAACTTTTGAAATTCCTCATGTAGATTCTTTAAAACCTCATATTTAAATATATGAGAAAAGAAATGAAGTTTTTTATGGTAGGTTTTTATTTTATTGCAATATTAATAAATTAGTTTGTTTTGGAGGCAATTTCAAAAAATATTAAATTAATATAATATTGTACTATTTTTCCCTATGTTATTTCAGGGGACAAATTTGAAGTGCCCAAATCAAAGTGCACAAAACAAAGTGCATAAATCAAAGTGCCTGAATCAAAGTGCAATAAGCTCTTGGTTTTTTTGAAGGTTTCTCCTTTCCACCTCTCATTTCCCACCTCTCTTTCCTCCTCAAAAACTTTTAAAAAATTTCTGCAGCGTCAAGAGGGTGGATTATATAAAATCTGATACCAAGCAGAAAACCTTTCTTTTTTCTTCTCTTCTTCTTTTCTCTTCTCTTCTTTCTTCTCCTCTCTTCTCTTCTCTTCTCTTTTTCTTACCCTCAATTATCTTTTACTATCCTCTTTCCATTCTTACCCTTGATTATCTTCTATTATTCTCTCTCCATTATTACCCTCAATTATCTTGCACTTTATCTTTTACTATATAAATTAGAGTAAAATGAGATGTATAAAATGTTTCTCTTTGATATACAACTTTAAACTATCTATATCATCTTTTGGTGAAAGTACTGTCTTTTTAACATAAAAATATTCAAGTCTTCATTTTATGATATGTAAGTGGCAGATTCTTGATACCTTTGAATATTGTAACTTATAAATAAGATATAAGACTATATCTTTTATTAAGTATAAAATTGTATAGTATAGCTTTGATAAGAAAGTAATGTACTTTATATTATTTTAATGATAGACTTCTATAATTTTCATCATTTAAATAAGATCACTAATAAACCAAAATACCTAAAATCATATGCTTGTATCTTGCAGGAAAATCCTTTATTTTGCTTATACTGAAGTATTATCATAGCTTCACATAAGCTGGAAATTAAATTAAGCTTTTTTTTAAACTTATATTTTATAGAGAAGTTTTTTGTGTAGTTTCATATCTTATATTCAATTGAATACAGTTACATATAAATTCTAGTCTAATTTTGCTTTTAAACTAAAATAAACTTTTTTAAATACAGCTAATTTAAGGATTTTTTATTATATATTTATATTTTTTATTGCAGAAATGAATTCATTGGGGTTTTTTAGTCTAGAAAAATTTTAAGATATATAGTTCCATATTTAAACTGTATTTTTCTCTGCTTTAAAGTTAACCTCTGGAAAATCAATTTTTGCACTTTGATCTTTGATATTTTTGATTTTTGCACCCTACATAGTGTTTCAATTTTTGCACTTTTTGGGGGTCCCATTTTCAATTTTTGCACTTTCAACCTTAGGGACTTTGACCTAAGCAACTTGCCCTATATTTTCCAGTTCAATATGGCAATCTTGGGTTATCCACTGGTGTATTGCCCATTTGTGCTCCTTGATGAGCATGGTAGAAACACACTAGGATTTCTCTGCGACAAGGACTCAATCAGTGTTGATGAACTTGTTGAAGGTCTTGCTGGCGTACTTGGGATCAACTCCAACTAGGGCTGTGGCCGCCTTGTAATCACCAGATTCACACATTAGCTTAAGCATGTTGATGCATTTGATTCTGGGGATGCGCTTATGGGCGGGCTTTTTAGCGGTGGGAATCAACTTGTTGGCATTGGGAACAACACAGGGCATGGGTACCTTGTTGTTGAAGACTGTAACCATTTGAGCAATAACTGTCCCTCATCAGTTCTGAAGAACTCAGGCTTCTTGTCCTCTTCCTGATTACTATCACTGACATAGGGCTTGTAGCTAGTATCAAGTACAGGCTTCATCTTCTCCAGCATGGCTGACGGGACCAACTCTTGCTGGTACAGAACGTCAAACACATACAAAGTAAGTTCTGCCTCCTTGTTTCTAACTTTCTTGGTGAAGATAACCTTGGGGACCCAAGGGTTGATGCTCTGCACCCTAGCAGCTTGTACTCCTTGAACTGACTGTGTCAGTGCAGCGTCACTATTGAACTCTCCCCTTCCGTCTCTTTCCTGAGTAGGCATTTGGGTTGCACTAACTCTGTTCTTTGACCCGTGGGAGCAACCACAATTGCGGTGCACAACAGGTGCATTGGTACTCTGTTGTTGTGTTCCTTCCATTTTAAAGTTTAATAAAATACTAAATAATTTTCAATTAAGTTACTCCCTAATTTTAATTTTTGCTTTTATCTGAATATGGATATTTAATTAATATTTTTCCCTACCCAATATCCCAATTATAGATTTTTTATTTCTTAATTAGTTGTTTTTGGTTTTACAATGCCCATTTTAGAATATTCAAAAAAATCCTTCCATTTTCCTAGATTTTACTGCCAAATTCAAACACCCAACACAATATTTTTAAAATTTATGTTTCAGATCTTGTGTCTTATTTTAGATATCTTGGTATCATTCTTGATTAGAATCCATTGCACACACTGATTGAGTGATTTTGTTTACATGGTGAGTTGCTATTGTGTTTTGTTTTTGGTTTGAGTTTTGACTCACCTTGCCTGGGTGTATTTTGTCACCAATTCACATAGTAAACATATGGGTCATTATTTTAGGGATTATGCCATTTTCTAATGCACATGCTGCTCAAGTTGCAGCATAACACAGTTCAATTTTGAAAATGTAACTAATTACACATTTTATATTTAAAACATTAATAACTCAATGAAAAATTGATATTTTTTTACATTGAAAACTATCAAAATGAAGCTAAGGATCCCATCTTTATATTGGTTTAAAAATGTTAATATATATACTACACTCAATATTAAAGCAAAAGTAATTTAAAAGATTATAATCCAGATTTTATTACATGATTCTATCTAATGATATAAAGTAGATCATTTTAAAGCTAATAAAAACTCTTTTTTAATCTACAAAGTAGCTTTTTTATTTAACAAAATTAAAGATAAGATTGAGAGCTTTATTTTCATATTTTTTTATTTAAAAAGCTTAATTATTTAGGATTTTATGGCAGTTTGAAGTTAGGATGTTTTTATCACTGTTTAGATTAATTTTAAGGTTCAAGTGAGCTTCAAACCTCAAATTAAGCATTCTTTAAATAGAATTCTTTAATATTTTATTATTTTAAAAATGTGCTGAAGAGTTACAGTTAACTGAATACATCATTTTAATTGATTTGCATTGATTACAAAGAGGATATGATGTAATAATGATGCTTAGCTGCTTCACATATATCACTTGTGCATGAAAACTGGGTATTTAATAAAATCTGCAAACATAAATTCAAGTTAAAGCTATAGTAAAAGCTATCACATCATTTCTTTCAGAATGGTGTAATTTAGCTTGGTATATAAGAGCTAAAGCACCACAAAGCTTCTAATCCAAAAGACCCCATTCAAAGGCCACATTCTGATCAGAACTACTCCATCATTAAGGCGCATTTCAGAGATCTGACCTAATTACAGATTCAAAATACTACCATGTCATCAGTTAAATTTACTTCTGCCATGCTACCCCTTTTTCCTTGGGAGCTTCAACAAAAAGAGAAAGAATTGCAATGTTAAAAAAGTCATTCCTCTTTATTGCTGGTGATGATCTTGATAATTACATCAAGCACTTCCTTACTCAAACTGAATTTGGGAGATCTCAGTTCCTGCCAACTATTCAAAATCAAAAAAGCAATGAGTTCATTGAAAACTTAAAGGATCTCATGAAATCTTCTCCCCAAAAGCATCTTCCAGCCTTGTGATCTCTGTTTACTTCCAGTTACTCTTTAAAAGAGCTTAATGATATGGGGTTTAATATAACCAAAAGTGAGTTTAGATACTCAAGAAAAATATATAAAAATAAAAATTTAAGCTTAAACAAAAAAAGCCAAAAAAACAATAACTATTCATTAAAAAAAGAAATAATTAAAAAATTGCTGGAAAATTCTTTTGAAACAAGCTAGTTTACAAAAAAAAATGCATGAAAAAATTTATAAAGATATAGAAAAAGAGATGAGTAATTACTCAACTGAAATTAAATACTCTCTACTTAAAACAAAAAAAGAAATATATAAAAATATGAAAATAAAAAATGAAATTTCAGTTTCAATTTCTACTTACTATAAATTAATTCCTAAAAATATAATAAAAAGTAAAAAACAAACCAATATGTACAATATTTGTAATTTAAAAATTCACTAGAAAAAAAGAAGGAAGAATGTGAAAGTAAAAAATTACCATTACCAGAATCTATAGGCAATGACTTAAAGACTATTAATCAGCACCAAGACTTTTATGTTCATCAAAATAGGGAATATAAAAAAGATATTTATGAATTAGATGATGAGTCTTGTGTTGTAGTTATAGATTATAAGGAAAAATTAAAGGTTGGAAGTGGTCCAATTGAGACCAATAGATGTTTTTATTCAAAAAAACCTATCTCATTATTAGGGTTTGCATTTGTTTTTAAAGAAAACAATAAAACCAAATATGAATATCATGATTTTTTGTCTCAAATATTATCACATGATTCTTTATTTTCAGGTGAATGTTTAATTAGTCTTCTTAAATTAGATATATTTAAAAAATAAAAAACATAAAAGTGTAGACTAATAATTGAAATCATTTTAGATCATATGAATTTTTATATTACTTATTATAAGAGGCACCTAAATATATTAAGGGTTCTATAAAATATAATTGTTTTGTTAAATGTCATGGAAAAAGCTTTGTTGATGGTCACTTTGGTGTAATATCAAAAATATTAAAGGAAAAAGAAAATGAGCTTTATATTAAAAATATTAATGATCTTAAAAATATTTTTGAGCAAGAAGAAAAAAGAAAAGAATTATATAAATTAGTACTATCAGGCTCAAACATTTCTCAAAAGTCATTATTTTATATTTATGAAAGAAAAGTTAGGCCTATAAAAAGAGAGCTTGAAGTTAAAAATCTGCGCATCAATCTTTCATATTTGATGAAAGATGCAAAGTTATACACTTCACCTCTAACATTTGAAAGTTTATCAGAATATTCTGAGATAACTTATCATTTGAAATCATGTGATGATACCAGAGAAAAAAATATCAGAAGATGCTAGTGGTGCATTAGGGCAAGTTCATGAAGTAGGGCAACTTACTAGAGGGTGCATTTTAAATAGAGTTATCAGTCTTTCAAAAACAACAACCTTTTTTCTGAAACAGACTAAGAATATTTATGATGAGCCAAACATAGGGTAATAGCACTTATAGCTTTGGGGCTGCTATTACTCTCCTATGCAACTCATCATAAATATTTTTGGTTTGTAGTTTGTAGTAGCACTTAAGATGTTTTCAATAATACCATAAGTTGCACTTTTTGATTCTAAAATTGATGACCCATTTTTTAAAAAAATCATCTAAGCCCAAGATCAATTAAAGTTTTGGGATTGGTTGTATTATAAGCTTTCTGAATAATTAGAATATGAATAATGTGATTAAGTTATAAAATCATCAATCTGGCGCCTAGGCATAACAAGAAAAATAATGACCCATATTTACACCAAAAGTCAAATCACACCATTTTTTTTGTGAATCAATGTATTTCAGATTGTATTTTGAATAGTTTTTCTTTGCGTGTGAGCCCTTAGTTGCTGTGTTGACTCATGTTGCCCATTAATGCCAATAAACCCTGTTAACAGAGTGTATATTTTTACCTGTAAGTTGGATTTTGCTTAAATCTGAAATCATTCTGTTTAAATCTGAAGTATTTTTGGTTGTCACCATAGCTTTTAAAACTACTGTATGTTCTTATTTATTTTTCAGGTAATTTAGATCAATTTATATACATGCAAAGTTATTTTATATAGTATTAACCATATACCCTACTGTCACCTCATAACTGCTTTTCAAGCATCAAACTTAATACTGTACCTAGTTAAAGTACTCCCACACATGATGGGTTGGTACAGTTTTTATGTGCATTAAGAGTGAATTTAGATGGATGAAATTGAGTCCAGGCCTTAAATTACGCTGTGAGCCCAGATCCAGGTTCTACTCTATATATCAGCATTCAGAGCAGCTAGAGCTATGATGTTTGGTATCTTTTGATTGGGATTATCTCAAACTTTTATCTAGACACTTTAAGTTCTATGAAAGTTGTTTTAGTCAGTTTTAATATTGTAACTGCTAAAGTGAACCATTAGTATCCTTATTAGGATGACGCTCCCATTTAAAAAATATTAGGATGATGCAATGACAAGAAAGGTTGACTCTGAAACAATCTGCAGCCACTTGGATCAGCTGATGCATCAGAGCAGAATATTCTATTATTTCACTTCAAAATATTAAAGTCAAAATATAAGGTCAACTTCCTCTTATTTAATTTATATGTATTTATTTATATTATTTAGAATTGAAATTCTTTAGATTAATCAAGCTTTCTTTTCATCAGTCAATTCAATCTTCAGCATACAGGTTAAACATCCAATCATATAAAAGTATAGCAAATCAATACAAACTTAAATCCTATCATTAAACAAGCTGTTGCTCCCATTTCAACTTTAATCCACATATTCTGAAGTAGGATACTATATACAGATAAGCCTCGTTGTTATGGTTGCATGGGTTGAACCACTGATTTAAAAATCAAGTAAAACAATATGAATTTATTAAAGTCTGAGTGACACATAATCTCATTTCTGCATAATTTAGGCCACGTCCCACTAGATTCAACATACATGCTTTCAAAGGTACTGACTAGGGATTGTATGCAAAGATGAGCCATTTCAAGCTTTTGGCTCGACCAATGACTTTAGATATAAAATGATATGGGAAAATTAACTCAATTCATTATGGCTTGAGTGCACTCAAACTGAGGTTACCGATATACTAGCTTATATATATTAATTATTGAAAATTAAGCTGACCTTGCGTAGAAATTTATCCAGTTTGGGATCTATGAATGGGCAAACTAAACAGCCAATTATTTGTGGGTGGGTTCATGCCATTGTGGTAGAATACTATTGGCTAACACGGGTTAAATACACGGGCTGGGGATCAGTTGCTAAGAAAGGAAATATGGGGCTGGTGTTTGGAATGAAAGGTTTGGGAACTATTGAGAGCTGAGTCTGATATATGTAGAGGTGTAAGGTTAGATATTAAAATCAAATGGGCGAAATCATAGTTTATTCTAAGTTATTCTAAATTGTTATAATTGGATAAACCTGGACAGGAGATTGAGTTGGCGCTCGTCCTCACTTGTCAGGTGACAGGGTGGGTATGTCTTGAGGGATTCAAAGGGAGGAAGGGTGATTGTTTGAGAAGTTGCAGAGTCGAAAGAGGCAGAAGAAGAGTTGGAGCTGCGGCTGGCATATTGGGACTGGGGACTGAATGCAGGATCAGGGGACATGCAGAGGCTCTTCTTGGGGGCGGGGTACAGACGGCGCCAGGATTGGGAGTGAGTGCGGAAGCATTTGAAGTAGCGGAACTTGGTGGCGCTAAAGCGGACATCTTCAACGTCACAGAAACGAGACAGGAATTGGCAGACGTTAGTCAGCGAAGTGGAGTTGGGCATGTAGTAGTTGATGAGATGCAAGTGGCGGCCATTGGGGGCGACGGCAGAGATAGCTTTCTTGTGTAATCCCAGTTTCTTGTCAAAGGAATCGGGGCTTGATTTGCTTGGGGCTTCCTGGTACACGAAGAAGCCATCGCGGAAGCGCGAGGGAGACCAGGATTTACCATCGATCCAGCGCGTCATGCCCGTCTCCTTTTCGTCAAAGATGATTGTTGTGCCATCGCCAATGCAGCTGCGATCAGCGGTAGAGAGGCGGGCTTTGAAGGTGCGGAGGTGGCCGCGAGAAGCCGCTTCCAGAAGCATGAATGCTTCAGTAACGTCGTTTACTGGGCCTGTATAACTACTCATGCTGGTGAGGTTCTGGTGCTTGGCTCATTTAAACACTAAACAATGTGGCGGAGATTGGCAATTACTGCTTATTCGAGTGCTTATTCGAGTGGCGTTTTTCTGTGGCTAATTACAAATGACCTTGGCTATTACTACGTGAAAGAAAACTCTTGTTTTACGATGACATCAACTCGAGGCTAATCGCGTCAGTTATTGTTTTAGATAAACCCTTTCCTAAAAGGGAACTCCCCAGCCAACTTCCCCTCCCAGATTTTCTTTAATGTGGCGCTTCTGGTTTTTAATTAACCAAATTAGGATTCGCGCATGAACCAAACCATAAATATATATATATAAACGAGTCTGTCTGTCTGAAATGTCAGCTTGAGTGCACTCAAGCCATAATGAATTGAGTTAATTTTCCCATATCATTTTATATCTAAAGTCATTGGTCGAGCCAAAAGCTTGAAATGGCTCATCTTTGCATACAATCTCTAGTCAGCACCTTTGAAAGCATTTATGTTGAATCTAATGGGTTGTGGCCTAAATTATGTAGAAATGAGAATATGTGCCACTCAGACTTTTTAAAACTCATATTGTTTTACTTGATTTTTAAATCAGTGGTTCAACCCATGCAACCATAACAACGAGGCTTATCTGTATATAGTATCCTACTTCAGAATATGTGGATTAAAGTTGAAATGGGAGCAACAGCTTGTTTAATGATAGGATTTAAGTTTGTATTGATTTGCTATACTTTTATATGATTGGATGTTTAACCTGTATGCTGAAGATTGAATTGACTGATGAAAAGAAAGCTTGATTAATCTAAAGAATTTCAATTCTAAATAATATAAATAAATACATATCATTTAAATAAGAGGAGGTTGACCTGATATTTCGATTTTAATATTTTGGAGTGAAATAATAGAATATTCTGCTCCAATACATCAGCTAATCCAAGTGGCGGCAGATTATTTCAGAGTTAGCCTTTCTTGCCTTCACATCATCCTAATAAAGATGTCAGTGGAGCAAATTAGCAGTAACAATATCAAAACTCAATAAACTGATTTTCATAAAACTTAGAGTGTCTAGATAAAGCTTTGAGATTATTGTGATCAAAATGGTACCAATCATGGTAGGTCTGAATGCTTAGAAATAGAGTAAAAACTTGGATACGGGCTTGTGGCGTAATTAAAGGCCTGGACTCAATTTGATCCATTTAAATTCGCTCTCAATACACATGAAAACTTAAAAACAACATATATCTATTAATACTAAGCCAATGTCAAAGGTTAATGGCGTATTTAAAGCTACATATTACCCCTAAATCTTTATGGAGTTTATAGAATCAATAATTATGTTTTTTTAAACATGCTATTTTTATTTTGATAAACTGAATAATAACCCTCCACTTTTTCAGGATTGACAGTTTTCCTCCCCTCAGAACCCGGGCCCAGAGCGGGCTTCAACCCCTGATCCTGACCACTTGTGGGCTGCCAGTCCCAAGAACCAAGGGACCAACTGCCCGTGTTTTATTGGAATTGAGCCTCCTCAAGCTGAGGTCGCAAATGCCTTCAAGGACAAAGATACCAGCAAAAACTTGGAAGCTACAGCACCTGATGGAAGACAAGATAAATTGCCTAATGGAGGCAAAGATTTTCTACTATTAGCTTCATTGATTTGAAATCTACCCAGATGATCAATCAAAACTCACCGTCTGAGGAAAATGCAGACTTGAAGTCTGTCCCTATGACTATGGCTTAAGAACAGAAGGGTCAAGCAACTCTTCCTGAAGATACAGTTAGTGAGCAACTTTCCAGCAATAGTGACATTTTGCTGCTCCAAAACCCAGGCGTCCTGACCACCTGACCTCATATTTCTTGACCCTATGATGAACCTCCCATGGTAGATCTAAAGTTTAGTGGTGGGGTACTATATAGACCCATGGACCCTATGCTAAGACTTTACTGCCATTTTTAATAAAAGGTTATGAGATATTGGTTTCCCCAAATATTGCCCTATTTATTTTTGTTATTTACTACCTTGGTTTGATCCCTCCAGCCTGCCTGCCCCAACACCAGCAACTTATTGTCATCCAGGTGTTTTCTTTAGTCCTATCTACTTTACAGAATACCCCTCAAATCCCAAATACAGAGACTACACCTATGAAAAGATAATAGAGCAGAATCCCTTGGCCCAAGCAAAAGTGTTGACTAGATACAATAGACAAGGTCCTTGGCATGTAACTAAGCCCCAACTATTCCATGATAGATACAATTCCCTGTATCTGTACCAGTTGGATATGGAGCTGCCTATCACCCCTAAGTCAATGCCTGTGTCTGCTTCCAAACTTCTCCTGGATCACACAAACAAGCTGTTTGGGATAGTGTACATCATTCTCACGGGGGTGATGGGTACTACAATCCTGGATGCTGGCCCATGGTCCTGGGTGGTAAAATTGATGGCCTACCTTATTAAGTTAGCGCCAATCTTGTGATGGGCTCTGCCTGCAAAACCAGGGTTGGTGGGTTCCCAGAAAACAACAGGCTGGTTGCCCAAGGTTGGTTCCCTGACACACTTGATCAGATTTCTAATTTTACATTTATTCTTGGAATAAGCAATTATAAATGTAGTTAAATTTAAATTGGTTTTAAATTGATTTAAAACATTCAAGATAAGATTATACTAAAAAATAATCAGATTATAATCATCTGACCTTGAAAAATATAAATAAAAAATATTGAATGCTTATTGTAAACCAAGTTGATTATCAAAATAAAGATATATATCATGCATAGGTCAAGTATATACTTCTGGGAAGCATATGAAATAAGATAAAAATGGGAGTTGATAAGGAAACAATACTTTATTTGAAAGCAAGATAGAGGATTATATAGTATCATGCAAAGCCACATACTGTCCATGTATATCATGGGGGCCATGGAGCTTTCCCAGGTAATGTTTCATTTAGGAATAAAAAATTGATCTCCATATAACATGAATAACTGATAAGAGTGCAGTTAATCATTCATCAATTGGGGAATTTATTGGGAAATTGTTTTCTTGAGAGGAATATATCATAGATGTTGCAACATATCTCCCTGGGGTGTTATAAAGAGGAGCTTTTGGGACTTTAATGAGACTATCTGGGATTTGTGCTTGATATTGATCCAGTTTATCATTGGGAACAGGTAGCTGGGAATTATTTTGGGTGGTATTGATTTACAAAGGTGAAGCCCATCATGATGCATACAGTAGCTTTCAATCCTGTTAAGATAAATGAAAATTGTTTATAGCATAATAAATGGGGTCAGTCGCACAACAAGTTTTAACTGGAACCAGTTAAAGGTTGATTTATTCAATAAAAGATCCATTTATTTAGGCCCAGATTAAAAAATAGTCAATCATACAAAAAAATCAAAGTCAAATACAGAATCCCAAAAATGAGATAGCAAAAAAGTAACCCAAATGCAAAACAAACACAAATCAGTCAAATATGAAGCAGTCTTGTCAAATGCAATAATTACTGCGCAAAAAAATGATACAAACAGAGAAAAAATGAGGTTCAGTCACAAAAGTGATATTTTTAAATACAAAAAAAATCATTTTTTGGAAATATTGATTATTTTTGGGACTCAAAATGGGAATAGTGGATTTCAAGAGAGAATACACCAAAATCTATTCAGAGAACCACAGCATTATTATCAATATACTTGATTCTAAACTTGGCCATTTATGTCTAGTAGAGTGTTTCAAATAGGAGCACACATTTAAATAAAATTAATACTTTGAAAACACTTTGTTTTTCTTTTTTTCAATAGAACTGTTATTGTTTTTGTTTAAAATGAGTTTTAAAGTGAAGATAACTTTAATATTTTTAAGGAGAAGTACCAGTAGCTACTTCAAGTTCAGGCTGCTGATCAAGAGAGCACAACTGCCACAGATCCTGTCTATACCCAATTCAACTCAAGCTGCAAGGAGGCCAAGTTGTATGTGTCACCAGGCCCATTCATGGGTGGCTTTTTTGGTAGTTAGTATGGTGAACCCCAAGACCAAGTTCAATCCAATCCTATGCCACATTTTGGAGACTGGGAAACTGTGGCCCCCTCCAACCCTATAAAATCATTGCTCAAGAATTCAGGCCAACTAAACCTTGCCCTGCCTAATCTGGGTCCCTATCATATTTCCGCGTAGAGTTGGTAGTTGCTTTCACTTAACTCAAAATATGATCCTTCTATTACTAAAGATTAGGTAAAGATGAGTATCTAGCCTAGTGTGTATAATAAAGTTAAAGTATGTAAATTCAATATTTATTTAATCAATCAAGGAGAGAGTTATATAGTAATATGAGAGATTAACAAGAGGCACAGAATGACAGGATCCTCTGGTTACAGCCTTGTTTCCCCTATCCTTAGCCCACTATTAGACTAACAATTGGCTGATCATTAGTTAATATGAACTCAGGATACAACTTAGTTGATCATTCAACCTTGTTATCATCCAGAGCAAGAGTACCATTGTTCCATTATAACCCGAGCTTAATGGATCAATTGCATGAGTATAGTGACGGCTAGTTTACAACTAATCACTTCACGACAGTCCCCTTATTCCTGAAGGCCCCCAAAAACGTCACATTATAACCAATTAGATTGTCAAGAAAATTGTGAGCCTCAAGCAGAGTGGCATAAATTTTGCAGAAATTGCCACTTGTCTTCAATTTACCAAGGCAGTGATTTAGCAGGAAATCTGGGCCCTTTTGAAGAGAGGTGGTACCAAGCTGGCCAAGAAGCCAAAAAAGCAGGTCCAATCCCAGATCAATGAGGCATATAATAAAAATGCATGCCCTACTCCAACAGGATCCTTACCCCCAATTAACTGGGATACATTTCTTACTTGAACTCAAGGACATATTCATTGCCTGTTGAACTGCGCAGCTCTAGGTGCATGGGCTTTTAGTCAGTGTTCTGATTATGACCAATTATCCAGCCGGTGAGTTGGATGATGGCTCTGGTTTTCCACACAGCCCATTAGTTGGGGACACAATTATCTGCTGCCTGCCCAGTATCATGGTTTATGTCATATTTATATACTATTATAAAATGGCATTAAATTGCCAGAATTACAGGATATTGGAGGGAAAATAACACACCCAAACATAAAAAGAAGAAAAATTAGGTAGAAATCATTGGTGCATTCCTGGTAGCTTCTCCAAAAGGGGAAGTGTTTTATTGAAACTCTTCCAGTTAAACCAATAGGTACATGCATGGAAAATTTATCTAAGACCTGCTTGATATCTGGAGCTTGGGCAATTCCAAATTCCAAATAACTCCAAGCCATCAAATGAAATGCACTGAAAAGACATAAGAGAAGTTTTGATCAGGCAGCCACAACATGACAATATTTCCTGCTGGCCATGCAGAAGTACACCTAGGAGATGTGTTGTTCTAAAACATTGTAGACAAGATATGAGAGTGCAAACCCAAGATGTTCACCCAGGTGCTTCTTGAAGCTCATAACCATACTGGGCTTTTTCCCTCTCATAAGACAGCTGACATGTTTACCAAGCTGGCCCTGAATGTACACAGCAGTAGCTAATTATCAAAGGATACACAGCTTCCCCCTTGTGAGTCCCCAGTGTACCAGCCAATCACTGTGATCCCTGAGCATGAGTATGATATCAATTACCATCGATTTCTCCAAGCTAGCCATGGTAACCACACAATCCTAGTACCTTTCACTGCCCCTGTCCCCAACCAACCCTACCAGCCCACCAAACCCCAAATCCCCTGCTGTGAGAAAGGGGTCTAAACTAACTAAGTTTGGCTCATATCCTGGTAGAAATAACCACCAGGATGCCTCCCAGTGAATCACTTCTCTAAAGGAGAACCACAGGGAGGAAACAGGGGACATCTGGGGAAGTAAGTATTTAACCCATAAACTCCAAACCAGTAAGCAACCAAGGGGTACATATGGGGATGTGTTCCAGAACCTCATATGCCTGCTGAGAACTAGATAACTTCTCTCCTGACTGGGCAGGAGGAGAAAAAAGTGTTTCTTCAACCAAAGAAATGTCTGGGTCATTATCAGGAAAGTACAAGTACAGATTGTCACAAGTAAGGCCTTTGACAATAGTATCTCAAGAGGAGAGGAGATCATTTGGGAGATACAAGAGTTTAGAGGGTCATCCCCACAAGGTACACTAAGAGGAAATCTGGGATCAGAGATCTGGGGAGTGCTCTAGATAAGCAGCAAAACTGGCGCCAGAGAAAATACAGAAAACTTAAAAACAGGGAGTATCATTATCAGAATCACCAAGAAATTTGGAGTCCCTAGGAGAAATTCCTGATTCTAAAATTTATAAGATTTTGGCTACCAAGAGTTGCCACAAGAAACCAAGATAAAAAAGGGGACTCTGGGTACTGGGAGTGATTTGAGGAAGGTCCTGAACATCTTTAACAGCGGTTAAAGAGAAGATGGGTTTTAAAGAGAACAAAAGCAGAGTAAATTTGAAATAGAAATAAGTTTTTATATTAACTTCTAACTCTAATTCTATGTGTTAATTGGCTTTTTGAAAGCGTAAGAGTATAAGATAAGACTTATACGCTAACATTGCTCCTAGGGACTTTGGAAGGACTGCCAGAAGCAAAAGGGCCAAATGAAATGTAAAGATTTCAAGGATTTTTACTAAATATTTAATGATTCAAAGGACTCAACCAAGGGTCCAAAAAATACAATAAAATTTTAAACTGTATTAAACAATACTTAAAGGTTTATTTAATAAGAGAATTAGCAAGCAGGGGACCAAAAGTCCCCTTGCTTGACTTAAAGGATAGGGTATGGTTTGTATGGCCAGATGACATTTTCATGCCATCTGACTAGCCGGTGGAATTTTTTTTCAAGACAGTGCCAAGGGATCTGGAAGATTTCTTGCTAATTTCTGCCTTGATTTCTGATTGACTGGGTCCCTTGGGTGGATTGGGAGTCCCATTTCTTTCAACTGAGTTTAAATTTGGGGACATTGATGTGGCCTTATTTGTTTGGTTATCCCTGATTGTTTTCAAAATGGGCAACCCCAGGTGGGAACAGCACCCATGTCAACAATAATAATGTTGACAGTAGCCATGTCAACACTTTTAATGTCAACACTATAGTAAAGTGACAAACCAGTTTTACTTAATGTTGTTTCCTGGATGTTGACACTTTTTTAATTAACAAAACACTTTACCCTGAAAATTTTTAATATAAAAAATTATTTTTAAAACTTTATTATAATAAAATGACCCCAGGAAAATTCAAAAATGCAATAAAAAATTATCATAAGTAATAAGAATAAGGAGATATAAGCAACTATTTTTCAGTTTACTATGTAAATTACACTCTTTATTATAAAATTATTTTTTATTTCCATAAAAATTAAGATCCCATGAACCAAAAAAGATATTTTATTTAACATAATAACTACAAAATATAAGAAAAGGCTAATTTTAATTCATTATACTTTATATAAGCACAACTGAAAAAATCTCATGCCTTAAAGATAAATTAACAAAATATAAGATATTTCTTACAAAGCCATATTGAAACTGTATCTGAAACTTACCATTTATACATAAAAAGATTAGTACACTATAAATAAATTAAAAGTTTAAAAGTAAAAAATATACATGCAAAGCAAGGTTTATTAAGCTAATTAAAGCCACCAGCAAGAGCAGTGGCAACGTCCTCAAGGTACTTCTTAATCTCTGCCACCTTATACTTTTTCTTCACCACCTTCTGAACGTCCTCCTGGTAGTCCTAGTCCTTAACCTTTCTCTTCTTGGGGGCCACCCAGTTGGCCAGGCCGCAAAACTTGGAGACAGTCTGGGCCTACTCCTCTTGTAGCTTCTGGAAGAACTTGTTATATTTGGGGGTTGGCCCAAACTTTACCTTCAGGTGCTTGTGTCAAACCTCAAGGCTATAAGTGGTCTTCATCTTCTCCTTGAGGCAGGCACCCTGGCAATTCTAAGGGGCAGTGGCCCTGCTCTTACCCCTCCGGGCAGTCACCTTCTTGTTCACCCATTGGCGCTCAAAGTAATCCAGGTAACTTTTGAAGGTGGTGGAGTGCTTCTTAATATAACCGTCCTTCAAAAGGGCCTCAAAGCCAATCCCAGTATGCTCCAGGCGCACAAAAGCCAAGGCAGAAAACTGAGTTAAGGCAAAGCAGCACTTCCCCTTACCATTGTTAAGATACTTCTCAAAAAGCTCCTTCTCACTCTTGAGATTCTTGATGAGGGCCTGCCTAAAATGGAAGAAGCAGCCCTGGACTTCTCCATTGAAGGTGGCCTCAAAGGCTCTGAACTGAGCTTGCTCAAAGTCCATTATGATAACCTTCAGCCCAAGTGAGCGCGCATGAGCTAGCTGCTCAGCAGCTAGGGTCAACAAATACTTCTCAGCGGAGGAAGGATTTGCCCTTGTGGTATGAGTGAGAGGGGGGAGCTGGTTGGTGGGAAGGGAGCTCAAAACATCCCAGATAATCTTGAAGGCTCTGGTGTAGACTTCAGTCTTGGCACCAGGAAGGAGAAAGAACACAAGAGGAATAAACTGGTCATTAAACTGCCCATGCAGGACCCAAAGCTGCTTAAAGAGAGAGGGACAAGTAGAAAATGTGCTATCGCACAGCCAGGTGGTAGCAGTATTGAGCTGCTCCAGGTTTTGGGTTGTGGCGTAGTCTATAATCCTATCCTCTACTTCCTGCCCATTGTCATGGTGTAGTGACATCTCACCATCCTCAGTTTTTTTGAGGGCATCTGTGAGGACCAGGTCTTCAATTTTAGTGGCGCTCTTGGCCAGGAAATTGGAGGCTTGGCGCCTATCACTTACAAACTTGACCAACTGATTGTGGGTTGGCACCCTCTTCAAGTTGGTTGGGAAGAGGTATTTGAAAGCAAGCACAGTCAGCTGGGTGGCAGAAAGATCTTTGGGGGTAGGCATCACCAGACAAGATACTACTTGAGGAGGCAGGCTATGGTGGTATTTGGCATGATGCAGGTATGCTTGCCCTTGATGATTTGTACCAAGTCCCAGCACTCAGTGTTGAGCTACACTGGGCAGGAGCGGTCCTTGCAGGTGTAATGGCGGCTCTTGAAGCCCCGGTTGGCATTGTTGCAAGAGAAAATATAATCATTGGCCACCATGGCTGGCCCACCATTTACGCTCATGATAGGAAAATACTTAGGCAAGGAAGAGGAAACCTTAAATTTGCCGTCAATATTGTAGATGTTGTGGGCCAACAGAGGGTCCTGGGCCAGCAGGAGCATGGCAGAAGCCAGGGAAGTAATCAAGGTAGGGCTTTGAATCATCCCCTGATGATCTTAAAGGGGGAGAGTTTGGTGGTGGGGGGAAGCAGAAGGGGGCTTATTGTGGTGTTCCTCATGTGCAGGAGACTTATCCTTGGATGGGGTCTTTTTGCCTTGCCGCCGCTTCTTGGTTGGCTCCTTGTCAGAAGCCAAGTTGTAAAAGCTGTGGTCTGTAAGAGAGCACCAGATTTCTCTCCCCCAGTGGAGTGAGCAGGGCTCTTCTCAGGAGATGGCTCCAGGGAGGGATTTGGTGAGGGCTTTGGGGATGGTTTTGGTGTGGCCTTCTTTGATGAGACAGGCTTCTTTTTGGTGGGTTTGGTTGGCTTTGAAGGATGCTTGGTTCCTTTGGGATGTTTGGAAGTGTTTTTGTCCTAAAATAATAAGTAAAATGGTTTAATATAAAGCAATTTATGTAACAAACAAAACAACTTAAAAATCATAATATATAAAAAGCAAATTGTAGATGGTTTTTATTGGCATTTAAAAGTTAAAAAAATACTTGTAAAGTTTTTAATTTATTATAGTTTTAAATAAAAAATTAAAAGTTAGGAGAAAATATGCAAAATTATTATGTTTTGATATAGATTTTATTTCAAAAAATTAAAAAATATGGAAGAGAAAAGTCAAAAATACAACATATCAAAAAATGAGAAGTCTTTATTATGTAAAACATAAAGTTATATATGTGAGAACTGAAAAGTGTTGACATTATAGGTGCCAATTAGTAAAAAAAAGCTGAATTCTCACTGTCAATTACAAAAATTGTAGACATTATTTTTGGCAACATTGTCACTGTTGACATTTTTAAAAAAATTTACTATGTTTCTCTTAGTACGCTTAATTAAATTTACGCAGGCTAGCAAAAATTAACCATTTTCTGTGTTATTTTGTTCACATATAAAAATTAAAAAAAACATATACACAATGGTAAAATATCATATTACCACTATCCAAATATTATTTTTAATAAAATAATAAAGAACTTTGATACTTTCTTTACTTATTTTTATATGTTAAGTTGTTAGGAAAGTAGTCTTTAGTATTGAAAAGGGTAAAGTGTTGACAATGTCACTTACATTCTTTATATGAGGTGACATATTAATCTAGGCTTAAAGAACTACTCTAATTTGCTTAAATCCACACTGGAGGAAAATCACAAGCAAATAAACAATATTTCCAAGTGTTGACATTATTTTTAATAATAAATTCTATAGTAACTTATAGTAGATTTAAAAGCTATGACAACAACTAAAAATACCTCAGATTTAAACAAAATGATTTCAGATTTGAAAAAAATCCAAGTTGCGCAAGATTCAGGATTCAATTAATTTATAAAATTTCAGTTAATAAATGAACTGTCAAACAAAAAGCAAAATTTCACTAGCCCATATACAAAATTATATCAAACATCAAACGGTGGAGTTCAAACCACAAACAAAATGAACTGACACAACAAGTGAAATGGATGGATGCTGTTCCAGAGTATATTATAATCCAATCAGGATTCATATGAGGAACTGACAGAAGGACCAAAGTGAAACAAAACTTGAGCAATCTAGAAGTGAGATTCCACAAGCACAAAACAAAATGAACTCACACAAGATGTGTAGTATGAGCAGCCTGAAATAGAAAAATAACAGTTTAATAGCCAATCATCAGCTATCCAATTTAGGAACAGAGGCATTTTATTCATTTTAATGGCTCCGGATTTGTATAGGATGATTTTGAGAACTTTTCAAATATGGACTCAATATTACAATAAAAATAAATCATAAAATTTTAAACTTATACTTTTGGTGATTTTATCCTAGGTTTTTTCACAATGGTTTTTACAAGCAATATCTTTGACGGCGCCAGCAGCCAAGCCAGCAACAGCCAATCCAGCTTCAATGGAGGCAAGGCTCAGATTGTGGAGGCACCTGTTTACACCCAAGCCTTTGAGGCGGGTAACAAGGAAGCTGGCCTGTACCTGACCACCAATCCCTATGGCTTTGACTTGTTCATTAGTCACATAGTGTCTAGCTCTGCCCCTGCTCCTGTACCCACCCCCGTGCAAGCTGCCCACCAACCAACCAATAAGGATGGCAACCTTGATTTAAAACAACTTCCTGCCACCAGCCAACCTGCCCCCCCTACAGCCAATAAGGCTTCAGCTCTCCTGGCCCAGCGCCTCAAGCAACAAATCACCACTGCTCAAATTCTTCTGGAAATTGTGGCACTTAATCTACAGGGTCTGTCCTGGGAACAGATTGCTGCCCAGTTGCAATTTACCCAATCTACTGTCATGTGGGAATTCAACAACCTGATGAACAGGGGGAATCTGATTGGGATGGCCAAGAAGCCCAAGAAGGCCCCAAAGTCATAAATATCTGAGGCATACCCAATCATGCTTGACCTCATCCAGCGGGATCCCAAGCTTACCTTGACCCAGGTCTGGAAGCAACTTGCACATCATGGCATTTGGGTGTCTGAGTGCATGGTGCAGCTCTGGATGTATGGGAAGGTGGCTTCCATACAGGTTCTTACCATTTTGCCGGCAACCAATGGGATGGCGCTGAGGATTCCCCATATGACACTGCCATCAAATCAACCCTGGTCTGATGCCTGACTAGTATAACTGATGATGCCATGTTCATCTCCTATTACAAGCTATCAATGGCTTTTGATGATTTTGGCAAGCAAGGAAGAGCTGCCACTCAAAAAGGAAGGAAGAAGGTCAAGAAGGGGATGTTCATTGGTGCATTTCTGGCTGTTTCAGCCAAGGGTTTTGTCTACTATCAGATAAGCCCAGGTTTCATCAATGGCTACTCATACAGCCACATCCTCGAGGGATTACTCAACTCCTGGGATGGCTCAAATTACAAGTACCAGGTTTTCTTGAGCTGCCAGATGAACAGTAGCTCCACCGCCCTCAAGGCCATCCAGGGACATGGGCACCAGGCCTCAGTCTACCCCACTGGCCATGCAGACATCCATCTGGCTGATGTTGTCTTCTTCAACATGGGATCCACATTACAGGAGCGCCACCCTCAGGCTTTCAACAACCTCTATCTTGGGGTCCTTGACCACAATTTTCTCTTTGGCTGCCAGATGATGGCTGACTTGTTTGCGCAAATGGTTTTCCATATGAGCATGGGCAACCAATCACATAAGGATAAGCGCCTCCCACCTCAGGCTACTGCCACTTACCAGCCCATCCAGCCAATGATCAAGAGGAATACAACAAGCATTATATGGTAGCCATCACGCAAAATCCTCCTGCTCTCACCCCCACACCAACACCCCTCACCCGCAAGCCCAATCCACCCAATCCCAGACCCCCCAGGCCAGCACTGCCTCTACGTCTTCCTTCCTGCGCTATTCTGCCTCCTAGGCATCACTCTCCCCCACCCCAATAAACCCCCTGTTGCCAAACATTTTCTATTTATATTACTTTTTTTTTGAAATTCAATTGTTTGTGTTTTTTTTTGTTTAAAGCTGTTTTTATTCTTTATGTTTGGCTTATTTCTATAAAATCATATATTTACTATGCCATGTATCTAGACTCAGAACACAGTTAATTTTAGCACTTAAACACACCCCTTTTGAAAATTTTAATAATGATTTGGTGATCAGCTAAATTTGAATTAGAAAGTTATAGTGTTAACTGTTTTTAGATAAAGTTGTTACTGATCCAAATTCTAAACCTTCATGATAAACTTTAAGCCAATTAGGAGCCAAGTGATAAAGTGATTGTTGTGACATAAAGGGACATTCAATAATTCTTTGGTGCATGTGCGCTAATAAATATGATTGGCCGGATATTTTGCCATTATACACCATTACTGCTGTGGTGAGTTGTTGATGGACTAGTGCTAACCCAGCAGCTGATTGAGCACTAGTCCATCAACAACTCACCACAGCGGTAATGATGTATAATGGCAAAACATCCGGCCAATCATATTTATTAGCGCACATGCACCAAAGAATTATTGAATGACCCTTTATGTCACAACAATCATTTTATCACTTGGCTCCTGTTTGGCTTAAAGTTTATCATGAAGGTTTAGAATTTGGATCAGTAACAACTTTATCTCAAAACAGTTAACACTATAATTTTCTAATTCAAATTTAGCTGATCACCAAATCATTGTTAAATTTTTTAAAAGGGCTATGTCAAGCGCCAAAAACAATATGATAATAAAGGGAAAAATTCCAACACAAAGCAAACAACACATATTGAGATGAGCGTAAAACATATAAAAAATGGGTAAAAAGATGGGATGATGTAGTGGATGGGAAAACAAAAAGGAATAAACAAAGAGGCAACAGTATCAAAATAATACAGAATTTATTGGGGCAAAAGCTATAAAAACATATGAAAAGATTAGTAAAAAAATCAATGAGAGAATTGGAGAAGCTGTTGAAGGATCTCAACTTGGCAATTGCCAAAATCAAAGACATTGACCGCAAGGTCAAAGCCAAAGTTAAGTACACTGTCCTCACTGGGGACAAAATTGACAATGTGTCTGCAAAGGCACTAATGACAAAAATGCCAGATACCCCTGAGAAGACCATTGAGCATCTTCACAACATCCAGAAGACGGTGGCCAAGGGCCTCCAGTTTAAGGCATACAATCTTTCTGCGCCGTCTGTTTGGGTAGACAACCCAGAGATGTATGAACATCTCAAACCCGCCAAGTGTGCCAGGGCAGAAGATACTGAATTGCCAGCGCAATTGCTTGCGCCAAGAAGGGCCAAGCTGGCAGAGGCTGCGGGCAAGGAAGAAACACAAAAAGGTAACATAAAAAAATAAAATTAATAAAAATTTGCAAATACTTACCTGTTTTTTAGAGAACATAGACAGCAAACTCTGCCAAGTTCTGGTCCCCTTTGTTCCAGCCACATTCTACGCCAACTACGCCACTCATGTGGCCAAGCAGTTTTATCTGTCCCCCCTGTTGTGCAGGAGCTGAAGGACCGCATCCACGGGACCTTTCCTATGTTCAGGGAGGCATTGACTGGGCTGACGCATGGCAAGGGGGCATCCAAGTGGGCAGTTACTGCCTACAAGGATGCTCAACTGGTCTGCCTAGACCTGTTATCCCTCAGTGGAGTTTACTGTGTAAACTCCATTGAGCTTGTTTGGGATGTCCTGACAATGCTCCCATTCAAGAATGTACCGGAGATGGGCCAGGCTCATGCGGTTGCTTGCTTCTGCTTCCTGTTGGAGCATACCCTATCTTACCTTCTGGACAGCTTCAGGCGCGCGGTGGGGAAATTGGCTGTTGCAGATACAACAGCCGTCAAGAAAACTAAGATCCTCCTTGCGTCCTTTGGGCTAGCCTGGAGTGCAGATGAGACAGGGCTCCCCTTGGCAATTAATCTTACCTTTTCAAAGACCAAGCACAATAAGAAGATCAGTGGGGTCTATAATAATTTATGTGAGCTCACAGAAGCCTTTGCTGGGCAAAGGCTTCACTTGGTGGTTTACCTTGGGTATCTCTTCTTCTTTGGGATGAGCGCCAGCGTAGAGGATCTAGATGGGGTCCTTCTGGGAATTGACAAGACCCAGCTTGCACTTGACAGGAAGAAGGTCCCCCCTGGATATGACTTGGTGGACCACATGATACAAGATGCCCTGGCCCTGGCAGGGATTTACGGGTTTGCAGCCCCGCCCAGAAAGCTGCTTCTCAGTTTGCACCCAACCCTACTCCCCTTCACCAGCAGGTGGGAGTTTTTCAATAAGGGCATATCCACCATCCACAGTGTGGTGGTGGAGGTTGTGCGCCACCTCCATTGCGGGGTGGGTACATACCAAAGAACTCACTACAGGCATTTGCAATAAATTCTCTTTTCTAATAAATTTCATTACAATTCATATTATTTTTATTATTTTAAAATTTTCTTATTCTTATTTCAGAAAACCAGTTTTGCAAAATATATTGCAGAAACAGGTTTCATAAAAGCATAAAATAATACATTAATAAAATAAATCCTAACTTGTACATTTTACGTTTAATTTTTATAAGACAATGTTATATTTATTTGATAAGAGTATTATAAATATATTTACTTAATCAAGTATCAATTGCTTGGGATAAACTCAGATGACATATCAAATAATATATAATAAAATAAATAAATTACTTACATCTATTAATGGATCTTCTGAATGTGACTGAAGGTGTGGAAATATCTAAATATAAAATGATAATTAATAAATCTTGAATAGTAAATTAGAGAATATAAAAAAATTGGACACAGTAAGCCTTTAATTGATTGGCTGTTTGGCTAGGCATGCGGGGACAAACAAATCAGTGTGGCCATACAATTTAGCCACAATCTCAGCTGGGAGGGTGTGGATCCTGGCCTGCATCAAATCAAAGAGGTCCTTGGTCCCAGTTGGGGTTCCTTGCTTGACAACTTGCTTGAGCCACCCAAAGACTTCCTTGATGGGATTTAGAGAGGTCAAATAGGCTGGGAGGAAGAGAAGGTGCAAATTTGCTGTGGCCAATTTCTGGGGGCCCACAGCAATGCTGATGTCAATTGATGAAAATTCTTCAAGAATGTCAGCCATTTTGTGGAGACCAACGTTGTCTAACACAATGACATTGGTGAAGCCAGGGCTTGTGCGCCTCAGGTGCTCCTGGACCAATCAGAGAAGTGATAGAAAGGTCCTACTGTTATGCAAGCCCAATATCATTTGGTAGAGCTCAACCCCCTTTGGACTGAGGAGAGCCACCATTGAGTAGGCTGTGGCGCAGACTGCAGCACGCCAAGCCATCCCGTCATTGGAGCCTTTGGGGACATAGCCATATGCATTGCGCATAGACAAGGAAAATTCTGATTTGTCAATATAGTAAAATTTGACTGTCCCCTTGGCTTTGAGGGCAGTGTACGCCTCTGTGTAGTTTTTCCGGACATCAATGTTGGCTGGGCTGTTTCTATTGTAGGGAGATACCCTGAGTTTTTTTCCAAGAAAATTGCATTCCCTTCACCAGATGGTAGTAAAAGGAAATCAAGGCCTCAATACCAAAAGTAGATTTGACCATGGCCTGTATATTGCCAGTTCAAGATGGCAATCCCGGGTTATCCACTGGCGGATTGCTCATTTGTGCTCCTTGGTGAGCATGGTAGAAACATACAAGGATTTCTCAGCAGCAAGGACTTGGCCATTATTAATGAAGGTGTTGAAGGTCTTGCTGGCGTACTTGGATCCACTCCAACAATGGCTGCAGCTGCCTTTTAGTCACCAGATTAACACATTAGATTGAGCAGAATGATGCATTTGATATCTGGGATGCGCTTCTGAGCAGGCTTAGTAGGCTCAGATAAACTGGGATCCTGATAGGTGACAGGCTTACAAGGCATAGACACCTTGTTGTAGAACACAGCAAATTTCTTGAGCACTAACTGTCCCTCATTGGTTTGATAGAACTTGGGCTTCTTGTTATCCTCCTAATTTCCATCACTGACGTAGGGCTTGTAGCTAGTATCAAATACAGGATTCACCTTCTCCAGCATGGCTGACAGGACCAACTCTTGCTGGTACACAACGTTGAACACATACAAAGTAAGTTCTATCTCCTTGTTTCTAACTTTCTTGGTGAAGATAACCTTGGGGACCCAAGGGTTGATGCTCTGCACCCTAGCAGCTTGTACTCCTTGAACTGACTGTGTCAGTGCAGCGTCACTATTGAACTCTCCCCTTCTGTCTCTTTCCTGAGTAGGCACTTGGGTTGTACTAACTCTATTCTTTGACCTGCAGGGGCAACCGCAACCACGGCGCACAATGGGTGTATTGGTACTCTGGTGTTGTGTTCCTTCCATTTTAAAATTTAATAAAACATTAAATAAATTTCAATTAAGTTACTCCCTAATTTTAATTTTTGCTTTTATCTGAATATGAATATTTAATTAATATTTTTCCCACTCAATATCCCAATTATAGATTTTTTATTTCTTAATTAGTTGTTTTTGGTTTTACAACGCCATTTTAGAATACTCAAAAAAAATCCACCCTTTTTCCTAGATTTTACTGCCAAATTCAAACACCCAACACAATATTCTTAAAATTTATGTTTCAGATCTTGTGTCTTATTTTAGATACCTTGGTATCATTCATGATTACAATCCATTGCACACATTGCATGAGTGATTTTGTTTACATAGTGAGTTGCTATTTTGTTTTGTTTTTGGTTTGAGTTTTGACTCACCTTGCTTGGGTGTATTTTGTCACTGATT
Source organism: Entomophthora muscae (assembly GCA_014839935.2). NCBI lineage: Eukaryota > Fungi > Entomophthoromycota > Entomophthoromycetes > Entomophthorales > Entomophthoraceae > Entomophthora > Entomophthora muscae. The sequence continues at coordinate 87,252 of QTSX02007139.1, read as the reverse complement.
CACATAGTAAACATATGTACACTGAAAGTCAAATCACACCATTTTGTTTGTGAATCAATGTATTTTAGATTGTATTTTGAATGGTTTTGCTTTGCATGTGAGCCCTTTGTTGCTGTGTTGACTCATTTTTCCCATTAACGCCAAAAAACCCTGTTAACAGAGTGTATATTGTAACCTGAGAGTTGGATTTTGTTTAAATCTGAGGTATTTTTGGTTGTTGCCATAGCTTTTAAAACTACTGTACATGGTAACTCACACTTAAATTATTAGATCCCTGTTAGCACCAATCCACTTAATATATTAAAGCCATAATAAGTGCCACATATATATTTATAACATGAACTTTTCAACAATCAACTGTATGTGCACTGTCTTTTTCTATATATTAATTTAATAAAAAGATATATTTTTAAATGCACACTTTTTTTTTACTGTAGATGTTTCAGTTTTAGTATTAAAAATAAGTTATGCTTAAAAAGTTTTGACATTGACACTTTTACGTTGTGAAAACAAATAAAAAATAAACTAATTTTTATTAGTAAAAGCAAAGAAAAAATCTGGTTTAATTGAGTTTTTTATTAAGCTTAATATTAAATTGTGTTGAAATGGCCACAATTTTGTTGTATTTTCTGTGTTTGCACCCCTGAACGCTTTAAAAAAGAATTAAGCTAGGGCAACTAGCAAAAAACATAGGAGATTTAGAGTTTTGAGTCAACAGTGACCATGTCAACATTATTATTGTCAACCTGGGCGCTGTTGCCCCCAGGCTAGTAAATAGTCCAAAATTATCAGTGTTTTCTCAGGGAGGGGCAGCAACGGCAGGGGGATCTGCTAGGTATGCCAATATAAATCTCTTGTCCACAGTATGTGCTAAATTTTCAGCAGAATGAAGCAGTTTAGCAGGATTTGGGAGGGGGTTTCTTTGTTTGACAGGGAAATATAGTCTAATCCAAGGCCAAAGGGGGGAGTAACTTTACACCTGCCAAGCCAATAATCCCCCCAAAACTCAGCCCAGCCAGCCTGCCAACTGGTTTTCTTCTCTTCTCCCCCATTATTCTGATTAAACCTCATCCTCCCAAACATTTTTATTTATATAATATATATTTCTTTAACTTTTGGTATTTTTTAATGTGATATTATATTACATTTAATTACAGTGATTATTGATTTTAATATAGACATAATTTTAATAAAAAATATTTAATATTTTTTATTTTATATTGTATTTATTTATATTATATATTCAATATTTATGTAGCACTATAAAAAAGTGAATTTGAAAAATTGAAAGTACAAAGGGCCAGCCAATCAGAACTTCATGATTTTATTTTGTCCTTGATGATTAGCTCATTCAAGACAAAAATCTGTTTTTCTTCCCAGTTTAACTTAGTAAAAAAAGCATGTTAAATAAACTGTCTGTGTTTGCCAATTGGTACGTCAAATTGTGGTCAATTTAGCACCCAATCACTGGCTTCTCTGGTGCTAGATTGACCACAAGGTGACATACCAAGTGGCAAACATAGACAATTTATTTAACATGCTTATTTTACTAAGTTAAACTGGGAAGAAAAACAGATTTTTGTCTTGAATGAGCTAATCATCAAGTACAAAATAAATTCATGCAAGTTCTGATTGACTGGTTTTTGTATTTATGGTTATGGTGTGGTTGTTTGCTAGTTTGCTTGACTTGAATTACAACCTATTGTTTACCAAAGACTAAGTTAAGATAGTTCTTCAGCTTAGTATTTATAATAAAGTATAATAAATGTAAATATTGATACTTTATTTATTTATCAAGAAAAAGAGTTATAAATATGTTGGATATTGATAGAAGCCGCTGAGCGCCAGGATCCTCTGCCTCACAGCCAGATCCCTCTGCTGGCTTTGTCTACTATTGACCTTTAGATCAAAAAATCATTAGTTGATATGGCTTGGAAGTACAACTTAGTTGATTGGTAGGAATGCCTTTTATCCTGTGCAAGAGTACTATTAATCACTCATTCACCAATATTAATGGATCAATGACCGTTACAGTGAAGGCTAGTTTAACCAATCACTTCATGACATTTTCCCTCACTAAACTAGACATTACTGTAAAAGGTGCACAACCTTTCTCATCATAGTGAATTGCCCAAAAAGAGATAGGAAGCCATTATTCTGTTATACTGATGGTCCTGAACAGAGAATTGGTAAAGCCCAAAGGAAAAATCCAATAACCCCGTTAACAACACACCTAGCAACTTGTCTGTACTTGCACCAAAGAAGATGAATTCATCAAAATACTGGGCAGTGAATAGACGCAGAATTCCATAGCTTCTCTAGCACAATATGATATAAACCAAATACTTTGTCTAGAAGTTTTGTAGCAGCAGACTCTGGAATACCCATTTCCTCACAAATATCAACTATTGCTAAGAAGAGGAACCATACTGGCAAGACCAAGACTCCTACGCACGTGTCTGTTACCAGATCTGATGAGTCTGCACCTAACTTAACCAAACTACTAAGGGAGTTAAATAAGGACAAAGTGGGTTCAGCTCCTGTTAAAATACAAGAAGACAGTCAGGATTCCTTCATTGACATGGTTGCCTTTCTTTATTGGGAGGAAATCCCTAACCTGCGCTTCTGTGGGCCAGTAGTCATGTGGTCAACACCAATGCTGGCCTTGGAAAATCCTTATGTAATCTTTACCAAAAAATTGAAAAGGGAAAAGAGTTCACTGGCGCATCCCTAGAGTAAAGCTGGTAAGTTATGCACAGCTGTGCCTCCAGGACTTCTCCTTTGATGGAGTATCTTTGACAGACAATCAGATATTCTGTACCCTCAAACTCCTCAAACTGGTGTTCACTGTGTGGGCCAATCCTTGTTTTGAAGCAGGTCCTGTGCCCTTGTGACATGGTTTGGATAGCCACAAGTATTGATTACAGTGGACTATGGGTACTACCTTAGATCTTCTCAGTTACAGTAGGGCAGGAAGTTGTCAGTCAATGATTTTGCTTAGAAATCTGCTTGTTAGTGGCTCTAAAGTTATCTATCACCAGAGACTACACCATATGCCTGAATACATTGAGTGGCTCCTTGGGGTCCTGTACTCTGTTGGTGGTAAAACACAAGAGGAATATGTACAACACAAGATTCTTCTGTGGGAGTGCGTTATGCTTGGACTTGCTTTTCCCTACTCTATTGGCATCAATTGTGCAAACTTTCTTCCTGTTGACAAGTCTCATTTCCTTTCATTTGCGTTCCGCTGGTTGCCCAATGTCTGGCTTATTTACGCAGCAGTGGCAAAAGTCCTCATCCAGTTGAGTCTGGGTTTAGAGGCAATATCATCTTAATAAAGTACTTTTTCATAAACCATCCTATTATTTTCCTTTTTATAAGCTTTATTTCATTCTTGATGCAAATAGGATAACAACTCATGGATTTTTAATTAGTCTTTTTCTTTTTCCAAGTTGCTACACTTAATGGGGCTTAGTCTTGATCACCAGAAGCCTTGCACATGTACTGCACAAGTAATCAGGTAATCAATTGTCCAGTCTCCAGGTCCTTCAAGTTGCAACTGTCTACACCTACCTTCTGGACTACCTTCACCAGTCCTTGCCATAGCAACACAAGCTTACTTTCATAATCATATCCTCAATTGCTGTAGAAATACACCTTTCTGCCCATCTCATATACTGGAAGAGCTTAACAGTGTTGTTCTGATCAATCAATATCCTTGATTATGGCAGCCAGGTTGATCAAATATGCTTCTAATTGAAGCTTAATCAGTGTCTGGGATAACCTTCAGAGGTATGTGTCTGGAGATATAGCTTCACTGGAATTCACCAAGCTATATGAATGTGGTAGCAGGCTAGGTTGCCAGCTGTATAGCAAATGGAAAGGACTTTTCCCAGTTGCTCTATGGAAGCCAATGTTATAAGCAAAGACCGCAGCAGGAAGATAGGTTTCCCATTACAATTCATGCTGGTGACTTAGCTTCTGCAAGATTTGGACCAGACTCCCATTAGTTTGTTCTACCATAACATTGGTTTGAGGATGTTAGGGTGTTGAAAAAGTACCGTGGATACCCATAAGCTTGTTTAGCCTATGTATCATGTAACTTGTAAAGTTTGCACTGTTATCCATCAGAAGTGTCTGTGACTCAGCCATGCTTATAGAGAATATTCTCTAAAATGAACTTGGCTGTGGTCAGTGCCAACTGGCTTGTAATTGCCTTTGCTTCCATCCATTTGGTAAGTTGATCCACTGCTACAATCACAAACTTATTTTTACTAGTAGTTAATAGCAGGGGACCAACTACATCTATTGCAATGGTATTGAAGGCAAACCCAGGTCAGATTAGGCAATGCTGATAGTGCAAGACTTTTGATTGCTCTATATTGCAATCATGACAGGTGGCCAGTGTTTTTTTATCTACATCTGAGTGCATAACTTCCTAGTAGCAGTGCTTCTGTAGAAGATTCAGTATCTTCTGAATGCCTCCATGACCTACAGTTTTATGGACTGATACAATTTTATCTTTATATAGTGAAGGTCTGATGTACAGTAACCATTTATCATTGTGGAACTTGAGCAGCTGCTTGTTTTTGACCTAAGTATTCACAGCAAGAAATTTTTCAGAATTTTCTTAATAACAGGTGGCCCCTCCCCCTACAAAGACTGGTCCAGGAGTAGTTTTTTATAGAGCCTGTCTGCTGCTGGTGAAACCAATGCTACAGTTGGAAGGCAAGATAAGCAATTTGAATTCTGGTGGGACACTCCAGCACAATGCACAATCTTGTAATCAAATGCTTGGAGTTTGATGGCCTAACATTCTAAGGAGCTTTTAGGATCCTTCAGGGTCTTAAGCCATTTAAGAGACGTGTGGTCAGTAACAACTGTGAACCTAACACCATGCAGATAGACTCTGAACTGTTGATATGTGTATATAACTTCCAGGAATTCTTGTTTAGTGACTGTGTAGTTGCGCTCATAGCAATTCAGGGTTCTTGAACAGTAGCCCACAGGATGCTCCTGGTCTTTGTCATCCATCTGAGATAAAAATGCTCTAATTCAGTGAGTCTAGCATCTGTATGGACCATAAAAGGTAGGTCAAAATCAGGGTAAGCAAGGACAGTCTTGGTGAATATAGTGGCTTTTAAGTTATCAAAAGTTTGTTGACAACCTGGAGTCCATGAGAATTCAACCTCATTTTCAAGAGATGAAAAAGGGGACCACCCAGGCCAGCAAAGTTAGGAATGAAACATTTGTAATACCCTATCATCCCCAAAAAGACCTGGATGTTTCTTTTGCTCTTTGGTTGCTGCATATGATTGATTGCCTCTAATTTTGCAGGTGCAGGTCTAAAGTACATCCTTGCTTATAATATACCCTAGGAATTCCAAATGCTCTTTAAATAAATTGCATTCCTTAGGTTTAAGCTTTAGATTAGCTGTGATCAACCATTGGAATATAGCCCCAGGTGTTCTAAGTGTTAACCAAAAACTCTTGAGAATACATTTATGTCATCCAAATAAACCAGGATACAAGAAAGCTTCAGTTTACCCATTACCAAGTCCATTGCGCGTTGGAAGGTGGCAGGGTCATTAGTCAAGCCCTGCAGAATACATGTAGGCTGGAAAAGGCCCTGCTCAGTAATGATTGTATATCTTTCTTGGTCTGCCTTTGGAAGGTTCATTTGCCAATATCTGCTAATTAAGTCCATAGCGCTAAAGTATTGGGCGCTGCCTAGCTTGTCCAGTATGCTGTTGATTTGTGGAAGTGGATATGAATACTTTTTGGTAACAGAATTCAATTTGTAATAATCCATTACCACATGATTGAATCTGTCTTTCTTCTTTAATATTAGAAGGGGAGAGGACCAAGGACTTTTACTAGGAACTAGAAGTCCATCTGAAAGGAGCTTCTGTAGTTCCTTGTTGACAATTGCTTGTTGAGCCTGGCTTCTCTGGATTGGACGGGAACATATGGGGCTGTGCTTTGCATGTTCAGCACATGTTCCACTCCTAGAGATTTTCCCAAGTCATGGTTGTGCTCTGCAAAGACGGCTTTGTATTTATTGAAAAGACGCAAAGCCTGATCTTTCTGTGGTTCAGAAAATCCCTGGAGTGATTCCCGCAGAATTAACAATAGAACTTCAGGGCTATTGCAAGGGAGCTCAAATTCACTGAATTTCCCAATGGGAATGACATCTGACAAAGCTGAGTTTTCTTTGAGTTGAAGATGACCCAAGAGCTGGTTCTTCTTGAACTTTATGGGGATATTAGAAAGATTACCCAGAAGGACCAAAATTTCCTTGTTAGAAGGCATTACAATTCCAGGAGAAATCCAAGGTTCAAAGCAAGATCCATTGTGGAGTCTGTGGACTTTGCCATGTAGTCCTTTTGGGAACCCTAAACTAAGGCCGTTATTGTGAATGACTTGAAAACCCTTTGGGATCACAAAATCTTTGGCAACATATAGAGGTATCCCTTTGTACTCCTTAGTAGCCAAGGGAAGTTTCTTCAGTTTCCTCTGGCGTAGATTATAGGCTACAGGAAAATCACCGTCAGTGTATTCCATATTGATGTGATGAATCTTATTGGTTGGTAAATCCTTAGATCCATCTTCATGATATAGCATGGGAACTGAATGTCACAGGATGCTAAAAGTGCTGTCCTTATGATTTATAATTGTACTGTAAGTAGCCATAAAACTTGTCCCAATGAGTATATCATAGCTATTATTTTAGAGAACTATAGCCAAGGCAGTAACTACTAGCCTACCAAACCAAAGCATAAGAGAATAATAAGCACCAAAAGCTTTGGTTTTATTGGGGCCAGCAGTGCCAAATTCTTCTTTGTAGTCCAAGTAAGGAGCCAATTTGAGTTTCTTCACCAGCCTTGTGGAAACTATGTTCCCTGGAGCTCCTGAGTCTAGGATTGCCTGTACACTGAGCTTTTGGAATACAAGTTTGATGTAGGTGCAATAATGTTAGTCTTCATAGTATAGAGACAATATTTTTGTAACTTTATGTACATCTAGACCTTTGAACTGCGCCAAAAATGCTTCTAGAGCAGAGGTAAGCTCAAGTTTTAGGGCTTTTAATGTCTCTAGTGTAGTCAAGACTTGTAATGAGCGTAGTATCTGTATCAGTTTTTAATGCTATCACTTTCATGAGTAACTTCAATAGAAAGATGTGACAGTTGTTCAGCTTAAGTAATTGACACAGTTTCTATTGCTTCACGCAAAGTTAAGGCTTCAGTACTTATAGTCTGTCTTCTTGTGACAGCGTTTACAGCCAGAACTTAGTGAAGCAGTTCCTTGTTCAACTCCTCTTTGTCAGGCAGGTAGCGTTCAGGGCTAGCATCCAGGTCCATCAGGGTTTCTTCTTCATCAGGCGGTTCCTTGGCAGCGGGGTCTAGATCAAGTATTGGAGAGGGGTTGTTACTACTAGCAATCAGGGTTTTCTCCGCAACTTGGCTGCTTAGAAGTTTTTTGACTCCTATTCATCTTCTTCCTTGTTGTCATCTGTAGGAGTATTGTCTTATATTCTGCCATCTGGGCCTACATGACTTACATTGGCCTTTGATTGTTTAAAATCTTGTGATAGATGTCCAAGCTGACCACACTTATAGCATACTTGATTATTTTTAGAGCTATTAGCCACAGGGGTTGAGCCAGTAGCCGTGTTCTTTGCCATTTTCTTTTCCAGTATCTTTCCTTTGGATTCAGCTGAGTTAAAAGTGGTAGTCTTCTTGTAGTCAGGAAATGGGATCTTAGACTTTTTTTAAAAGAACCCAGACTGCGCATCAGTTCAGGGACATTTTGTGCACCATGAATTTCTGATTTAAGGATGATGGAGAGCTCTCTATTGGGGCGCACATAGTTGAGAAGGGCTTTGTTTACTTCAACAAAAGTAGCTGCTCCCATGGAAACTAGAGTCTGTGCTTTCAGATAGAAACACTCAGAGAAATACATTAGGCTTTCTCCCTTATTGATTTTCCCTTCAGTAAACTCCATTTTAGGATAAAATAAAGCTTCTTCAGTTCAAACTAAGCAATAAGAGCCCTATACATGTTCTCATAATTTCATCCCATGCTCTAGTGACCTGGGCATGATCATGGTCTGATTTTTTAAATCCAGGCAATTAAAAATTGCTTTTTTCTTCATGGCTTTTGTCAAGGGTCTGGATGAACAAGCATTCTGGCTACTGCCAACCTACTTAACATCCAGCCATTGCCTGATTTAGTCCCCTTCCAATATACCGTTTGACATACCAAGAATGGTAGCCAAGCAATATCACCTGGCTGTCCAAGTATCCAGTGGCTCAAACCCATCTAGCACACAACCAACCCCTAGGTTTGATCCAACTAAATCCCTGCCACAGTCAAGTCTATATAAGTCTAAGGTATTATCCAATAAAATATACTTCTCTTCTTTTATAATTCCATATTTGAAGCTTCCCCAAAAGGAGCTCCTTATCATTGGTAGCAGCTACAGTTTTTTGACCACACCCATGAGAGAGAAAATGACTGACCAAAACCCGCCCACCTTTTCTCACATACTCAACCAGGCCACATCCAAGGAGACCTGTAAAACATACTTTTTCACCCACAAAATTGACAAAGATATACGTAGTGGATGTACTGTATTCAAAAGTCTGGTCATGCCCAAAGCATGCACCAAGATTATTCAATACAGTTGCTCTCTTCAACCACAAACGCACAACTACCTCTCACAGATGAAGTTACCAACACCAAGTACGTTGGTATTGACAAGTTCTTTGGTAAAAACAAAGAAAACATCTCAACTGGCTAGACCACACAGCTGCTAAACTCTGCACCAGCTGCATCCCCCATGAGAAATGGGTCCAGGAAGCCAGCAAGCGCCTGTACAAGGCCGCAGCTAAGTGGTTTGCCACCTGGGTTAGCTCACAAACTGACAACCAGCTTGACATTTGGGAAGAGTTCAAAGCAGACATCACACACAATTTCTGCGTCACTAAATCCCTCCAAGACTTGCAATACAGCTCTGATCTTCCTCAGAAGACTACTATTGCAGCTTACGCCAACAAATTTGAGGAAATACATTGCAAGATCCAAAACCCAGCACAAGCTGACAACGTACATACCAGAGCCTCATTCATCAACAGAATGAAACCCTCTGTTGCTTCCCTCATCCGCCCAGAGGCCAATACCTCCATGCCTGCACTCATTGCAGAAGCATGGCACGCTGAAAAACGCGCAAACATGGAATATGCTGCACACAACAGCAATGGCAGAGAAAACTCCAGTGGCAACAAACGCCAAAATACCAACCATAACAACGGTAACTCCAATCTCAACAATGGCAATCACAGCCAAAGTGCAAACTGCTCCTGTCCCAAGAAAGAGGACACTGCCAAAGTTAACAACGCTGAAGTAGCAACCTGCTATGAATCTGATCCCATATTTTCTGACCTCAAAGGTCTCAAAACAGAGAAACAGGGAAAATAGGATGGGGAAAAGGCTTAAGTGCCCCTGTCTCCCCCCAACTTGACAAGAAATTGTACCAAGGCACAAACTTTGCTGCTTGTATCCCCCCTGTCCCGCAATACTCCATTTTTATGAACTTAAAAATTAAAGATTGCTCACAACTTCTTGTCTACCCATGCACTTATAAATCTCATACACATAAATCCTATTTGACTCTGGTGCACAGCACACTATGGTAAGCAAACCATTTGTAACCAAGTACAAGATACCAGTTGTCAAATCCAACTTCAAATACACCTCAATGACAGATAAATCAAAGGTTCTACTCAAAGGCAAAACAACTCCCTTCAGAATTGATCTCCAAGGCATACAAACTTACATCAAAGGACTTGTCATGAACAATATAAACTACAACATTGTAGCAGGCATGGACTGGTTTACCTGAGTGAACCCCAGCATATGTTGTAAAACAAAACCATGACCATCAAACACAATGGAGCCAATTTTAACATCCTCAAAGAACCCAATGACCTCATTCTAAGAGACACAGTATTTTTCTAGTTCATAAACCAAGATGAATCAGAACGTCTAACAAAGATAGTACCCTCCACATAATAAGGTACACTGAGTTCAATAACATACAACAAACAAAATCCAATGCCCAGAACTTGCAGCACTCCTAAATTAATACACTCACATATTCAAAGAAGAATTCACAGAGCTACCCCTCAAATGGGAGGTAAAACATGGCATTGACTTATGTAAAGCCATTCCCAAACCTGCACCCCTCTACAGACTCTCTTCCATAGAGACCCAAACTCTCAAAACACACATTGAGGACAATATAGCAAAAGGATTCATTTGCTTGTCTTAATCCCATGGGGCAGCAGTGTTCTTTGTAAAGAAAAAGGAAGGCACTCTGCGTCTAGTAACTGACTACCAAGCACTAAATGTAAGCACATTAAAGAATAAATACCATCTTCCACTATAGAGAATCTGTTTTCAAGACTCTCAGGAGCCAAATCTTTCTCCAAAATTGACCTCACCTCAGGCTACAACCAAGTTGAAGTAAAGGAAAAGGACATACCAAAAACTGCGTTCCATACACAATTTGGATCCTTTGAGTGTAGGGTAATGAACTTTGGGATGACCAACGCTCCTGCAACATTTGTCACCATGATGAACCAAGCACTAAACAGTCTCTAAAATACATTATACAACCTTGAAAATATCATCAATTCTCAAAAACAAAAGAGGAACACCTCACTCATGTCCGTGAGACACTCAATTGACTTGCAAAGCACAAACTTTATGCAAAACCAAGTAAGTGCCAATTTATGGAAAAGGAACTCCTGTTCTTAGGCCACATTGTCTCTGACAGTGATATCAAAGCAGATCCAGACAAAATCAAAGCCATAAATAACATGCAACACCCCACCTCTGTTAAACAAGTTAGATGCTTTCTTGGTATGGTAGCTTACCTAAGGAAATACATCAAAGACTGCGGAAAATTAACCACACCAATCAATGACTTAACCAAGGGTAATGCCAAAAAGAAATTCATCTGAATTCCAGAATGTGACAAGAATTTCCAATTACTAAAACAAGCTTTGATTGAAGCACCAATCTTACAATACCCTAACAATAACAGGTGCTACAAGCTTGAGTCAGATGCCTGCAACACTACCATAGGTGCAGTCCTGCACATCTTCCAGCCAGGGCCGCAATACTACCTGCCAGTATGTTACAAAAGCAGAAAACTAACTAATACTGAGCAGAGATACCCAATACACAATAAGGAATTGCTAGCAATATACCACACATGCAAGAAATGGAGATATTACTTAGAAGGACATTTAAACGTCTGAGTAATAACTGACCACAAATCCTTAATCTATTTCAAAACTCAGAATGCACTTGCGCGGCACCAAGCCAAATGGATGTCCTTGCTGGAATAGCTTAACCTGGACATCCAGTACAAAAAGGGGGCAGAGCTGGTCACGGCTGATGCTCTCTCTAGACTATGTCAGCCTAGAGAAGACCACCTTGACCACCTGGACCCTGACTGACCAAACCTATACAACACTGAGTATAAAACCAAAGAGAAAGACCCCTCAACACATCAACTGACCCACAATACATTAGTAAGAAATGAAAAGTATTTACATGTATCAAATGGTACAATATACCAAATTATTAATGAAAAACATGTCCTGTACATCTCACTTGCACAAAGAGTTGACACCATACTAAGACATCACCGCCTACTAGGTCATACAAAGGCTAACAACCTATACCTCACACTAAAAGAGATAGTATGGTGGACCAACCTCAAACAGGATATAGTTGATGTTCTGAAAAAGTGCACAGTATGCAAGAAATACACCAGTACAAAGGCTCCTCAGCCAATTGTCAACTCAGTACCAGACCCTGAACTATTTAAGGTTTGAGGACTAGACGTAGTGGGGTCCTTCCCAGGAACAAAGACAAACCAATTTTTCTTAATTGTAGCTATTGATTTGCCACACGCTGGCCCATCTGCTGGGCAATAAAGGACCACAAAGAAGAAACCATCAACCCTTTCATTAAAAAAGCAATCATAGTAGACTAAAGCACTCCAGACTACATCATAACTGATGGAGCAACAGAGCTATCAGGTCATGTAGTAAATGACAGCTTGAAATCCAAAAACATTAAACACTCCATAACCTCTCCATACAGGCCACAGGCCAACAGTAGAGTGGAACGCCTAAACGGCAGCCTTATCAAGACCCCAGAGAAAATAATAGATGGTAAAGCCAAAGACACATGGCCACTATACTGAAACATGCATTACTAGTATTCCAAGTCCGCACCAACCAAGTGACAGGCTATTCTCTGTTTGAGCTAACCTACAGGTACAAACTGGAAGTAATCACCTACAACAAACAGCCCTACATAAAGATCCCCCTGGGGAAATGTAGGATTCCTGTCCACCAGTCCCCAAGTGTGTCCTGGATTGTAGCCAGGGACCAGCTGGAAGGGGTTGTCATTCTCTAGTAAGGGGAAATGTATCTCATAAATATGTATAGGGATTGAAATGGGCTTTTATTGACTCTCAGAAGGAAGATCCCCTTAGAAACCTTCTGGTATATGGCCCAGGGGGTCAAGGAAACAATATAAAATCACCATAATTGGAGTCCTCCAACAATATCTTGGACTCCTTGTACTTAGTCTTGGACTTCTGCACCTTAGTTTTGGACATCTTCTCCTTAGACTTGGGCTCCTGCGCTTTGGTCTTGGGCTCCTGCACCTTAGTTGTGGGCTCCTGTGTTCTAATCTTGGGCTCCTGCGGTCTGTTCCAGCTCTGGCTTCCTACTCTTGGTCCTTTGCTCCTTCTATAGCTCTTGTGGCCTTTGCAATCCACTTGATTCAGTCCCTGAAGAGTCTCAGATAGCTCTCCCTTTTATAGCCCCTTGTTTCAGACCAAAAACCTCTCTTAGAACTCTGGTTCTTTAAAGCTTAAACTATCGTGTTTTTCTCCTTCTATAATATATTAAACCTTTAAACTTACTTCAGCCAATAAAAGCCCTGAATTTCTGCTTCTGCTCCTCATTTTTTAGGCTTTATCTCTTAAGTTAAAGCCCTTAAAATACTGATCAAATAGACTCTGGCTTGATGCCAATCTCACGCCTCTATTCAACGGGTTTGCCAAAAAGGTTTCCCCAGATGACCCATCCTTGACCCTGGTTCAAACCCAAGGCTGTCTACTCCAGGTAAACAACTGCTCTGTGTTTCAAACGGTTTTACTGTAATTCCCATCATGTTTCCCCGGAAAATCTTGAGTGCTTCTACATATGTTTTACTTAGGCAAATTTTGACCCCTCAGTTTTTCAACGTTCCCCATGTTTCTCTGTGTTTCTTTCAATTTTTTGTGACTTTGAACCTGCTTGCTGCTCGTCCTTTTGCCTCTCCTAGTTGTTCTTGGAAAATTTTTCTCTTTTGCCTTATAGTTTGTTAGAACTATAGGTTATTTTAGAAAGAAAAATTGAAGAAGAAATGAGCCAGAAAGAAGCTGGAAAAAGAACAGAGAAACTGTATGTTATTTTTCCTCCTCTTTCTTTTTAATTATATGATATTAAACCCTTTTTTAATCATAATCAGGCAGTATTTAATTATTATTTAACTGCTTCTTTTTATCTATTTTCCTCTCAAAAGACACCAAAATCAGCTCTTCCAGCCTCTGTATCCAGTCTGGCTAGTTCATCCTCTCAGCTCTTCAGTCCTTCCCCACAAACTTCTGGTCCTTTGGCCATCCTGCTTTATGATCATCTAGTCCTGCATCATAATCTTCTTTATCTTTAACTTCTCCTCAGTCAGTTCCTCAACAAATCCTCACTAGGAACCTCCTTTGTTCCTTCTATACACCAAACCATATTGGTTCCTACAATTCAACATTAACAAACAGTCCCTCAACTAGTCTTCACTGTGATCATACAGTCCTTCTTACTAGTCTTATCTGCTGATCCCATAACATGAACCACCTTGGTTCTTTATCTCAGTCCCTGTTACCAGAACCTGTAGACCCAGGCATGAGTCTACATCAAACTGGCGTTTGACTGGGCCCTTGCAAGTGGCAATCCACTTAGGCCATTCAACCATAGATAAATGTCTATGTGTTGTCTTTACTCACCCAGGTGATTAAGTCTGGGCTTTCAGTTGCAGAGTAATCAGCTCTACTTCCCAGAGGTCTGATCACACTAAGTTCTGCAGCTTGCTTCCCCAAGCAAACCACCTTGGTGACACCTCTGAGCAAATCTATGCCCTCCAATGCTCACTTTGGGTTCCCCCAAAGCTCCCATGGGGGCATAAATGAGGACACCCTACCATTCTGTTGGTTAGGGTGCTTGCTCACAGACCTCCTGTAAGTGTATTAGGATACGTAGAGCTCTCAAAGCTCTTCCCCTCTCTGGCAGCCCGCGTTACCTGCCAGGGATTAAAAACCTACTCCCCCCAGACAGACAAAGTTCCCTGCTTGCTGTTTCAGTCTTCACCCTTTCACAGCCACTGTTACCTGCAGGGTGAAGCACTATAGCCCACAGCAGCCAGTTCCTTCTGCTGGGTGGAGGCAACATCTGCCTCTGGTAGTCCTATGTTACTTACCAGCCAGGCCTTACTTACCCTAGTAGTCCATGTTACCTACTAGGCTCACCCTACTTACCCCTAGTAGCTCTATGTTACCTACTAGGCTCACCTTCAACAAACAACCAAACTTTTACTTGGCCAACATTAGCACCGCCTGCAAACCACCAAACATGTGGATCATCACAGGAAACCTCCCACAGTAGAGCAAGCACCAAACCTACAACACATCTGCCTCAAAGATAAAATAGCTTAAATGAAGAAGCTCAAGACACAAAAGGTAATCTCCACAGTAGAACTAATTCCCATCAACTCCCCTGTCTGAATTCTAGCTGGCAACAGAAAGAAACTATACTCAGTACACCAGGGACCAGGAAGAGTCATCAAATACAGACCAGAGCACAACACTTATCTAGTAAAATTCCAAAGTGCCGAAAGCCCAATTATTAAGAAATACCACAGAACCTGTCTCCACCTCAGTAAAGGAGAGCACTCAACCAGACTGGTTCTAACTAGTAAACAGCTCCAGGAGCATCAGGCAACAGCCGTGAAAACAAAGCCCCCTCCTGATGTACCAGAGTAACCCCTTAAGGGGGGTGTCAAGGGTCTTGATGAACAAGCATTCTGGCTACCGCCAATCTACTTAACATCCAGCCATTGCCCAATCTAGTCCCCTTCCAATATACTGTTCAACATACTAAGAATGGTAACCAAGCAATATCACCTGGCTGTTCAAGTATCCAGTGGCTCAAACCCATCTAGCACATGATCAACCCCTAGGTTTGATCCAACTAAATCCCTGCCACAGTCAATTCTATATAAATATAAAGTATTATCCAATAAAATATACTTCTCTTCTTTCTTAATTCTATATTTGAAGCTTCCCCAAAAGGCGCTCCTTATCACTTCTTCCTCACAATACATGGTGTTGTTATAGAGCCGCAGAGACATATGTATTTTAGATTTTTGTCAAACTTAGGGAGGTTTGTAGGTTTGAAGTTTTGAATCACATTTGAAGTATTGTAATTGTAATTTCTCCTAGGCAGAGGGGACAAAGCTCTCAAGTTCAACGTACAAAATTGTGCTTCAGAAGCAGTGTCTCTTGGGTTATTGTTGACTCTAGATGTGGAAGCAGACGCTCCAGGCAAGGGAGTCTCACTACTGTCTAAAACAGGCTTGGTAATATAGAATTTTCTGGTAGTGCAGCCTATGTTGTCCTCATTGCTTTTGTAGCTATGGAAAGATTGACAATTGTCAGTCATAGCCTGACTTTTAAGAGAGATCACTGGGGCTTTTTCCTGTGGTTGCTTGTACTTCTTGTTCCAGCCTTGACTGCCAGAGGTTTACCGCAAGAATTTGCTTCATCTGCTCTTGAAGCAACTGAATCTTGCTACACTGAAACTTTCTTCTTGTGAAAGGTCTTTAATGGTTTGGTTAAGGCCTATATTTCTTCTTCAAGATTTTTGATTCTGGATTCTTAGTGGTCAAACTGCATGCCTGTATTTTCTTGTGCAGCATTTGATTTTTTCCCAGCCATTCCATGTTGTCATGGTTCTCCTCAGTATGTGCATGGTTGTTGTCAATTAGCTTTATGAGTTTAGCTAACTCAGCATAGAAGTAGCAAAAATCTGCCAGTGATTGTTGAAGGCCTTTATCAATCTTGCTAGCATGTCTAGAGAGCTCCTCCATGTCTCTCTGAATAATGGCTGTGTCCTCCCCATTCTGTACCAGGGCAGGTCTGTCTTAAATCCTATCTATATAGCAACTGAGCAACTTGACCTCTTTGACAAGGTGACAAAAGGTAGCTTTGGCTCCTTTAATGTGGTGTGTAACTGTACAAAGCCAGTTATTGTTGACCCCCCTATGCTCCAGTATAGATCTAATTATGGTAACAACATAGTTTGTCAGGTGTTCCTCTAGTTGAGATGCCCAAGCAGATGTGTGATTCTGATGACTCACCAAGCTGTTGATCTGCTGACTAATATTAGCCATAGATCCTGAGGGTTTTTCATAGAAGTAACATAGGAAAGCCTGCTGGCTATTGATAGGGTTCATTGGTGAGAGATAAGAGACAACTGGTATCCTAAATGAATCTGGTTGTGGCATATTGCTGGGTGTGCAAAACTATGGAGTTATTCTTTTGCCTGCTCCATGGTTTGCATTTGAAAATGGAGCTGATTGGGAGTAATACATTTAAATTTTGTTTAATTTCTATTTGGCAGTTGCTCTATAGGAAGGTAGTACTGCAAGCTTCTCATGAGCCTCCAGATTTTGGTAAGGTTCCTTATCCATGCTGCTTATTGCTAGCTCTAGCTGCTGATGGGTGGGTTCAGCAATACTTTCTACTTTTAGTGGGGTGGGGAAGTCCAGGTGGAGGACTGATTGGTCCTCAATCTTCTGAGGGTGTTGTAGTACTGCCATGTACTGACTGAATAAATTTTTTTGCTTGGAAGGCCATCTCTTGTGCCAGCAAGACAATTTAATCATGTAAAGAGGCCATTATGATGGTCCCACAAGTGATGAAGGGATACTTGGAGAAGTTTGTCTCTAAACTCTCCTTGGGCCAAAGACAAGTCTCCAGCGGGGCAACAAGAACTATTGTGATTCTTCATGACAGAGTGAGCACCAAAATTTGTATTTAAAGTATGGTGTGGTTGTTTGCTAGTTTGATTGACTTGAATTACAATCTATTGTTTACCAAAGACTAAGTTGAGATAGTTCTTCAGCTTAGTATGTATAATAAAGTATACAAAATGTAAATATTGATACTTTATTTACTTATCTATCAAGAAAGAGAGTTATATAGATGTTGGATATTGATAGAAGCTGCTGAGCGCCAGGATCCTCTGCCTCACAGCCAGATCCCTCTGCTGGCTTTGCCCACTATTAACCTTTAGATCAGGAAATCATTATTTAATATGGCTTGGAAGTACAACTAAGTTGATTGGTAGGAATGCCTTTCATCCAGTGCAGAGTACTATTGCTCTGTTATTCACCAAGCTTAATGGATCAATGACTGTTACAGTGAAGGCTAGTTTAACCAATCACTTCACAACACTGGTCCTTTGTGCTTGTGGTTTTTTGAATTCACTTGATTGTAGCACTAAACAAAGATTAAATTTATAATATGAATAAATATATATTGAATCATTAGTAATAAAAAGGGTATAGTAAAATAATCATCACTATGATTAAATTCAATATATTACCAAATTAAAAAAACTTAAAATCTAAAGGAATTTATTTTGTATAATTAAATAAGAATTCTGGAGAATGAGGTTTATTTAGAAATGTATGGGAGTGGAGGGAGCCAACTAGTTGGCAGGCAGGCTGGGCTTTGGGGCAGTATTGGCTTGGCAGGGGGGTTAGGCTTTGGTGGGCTGAGAGGGTTAGCTGGGGACTGGGGCAGTGGAAGATACTAGGGGTGTGTGATTACCTTAATTGGATTGGAGAAGTTGATGGTACAAGACATCATGCTCACGCTCAGAGATTACAGTGATTGGCTTGTATTCTGGGGTCTATTGAAGGGGCATATATAGATAAAGATATTATTAGCTACTGCTGTGAGCATTCAGGGCCAGCTTAATAAACATTTCAGCGCCTTCTGATATAGGAAAATCCTAGTGTGGATATGGGCTGTGTTGTAAATTGCACTATCAATGCTTTTTTTAATGTTTCCTGAAAATTGTGATACTTTCAAATACATGTTTGGATTTGATTTTGAATATCCCAGTTGGCCCTTTCTGTAAATGGGTTAACCAATGTTGTAAATTTGGGCTATCCAAACTAGCTAAATCTATGTGCTAAAGTTTATCTAAAATAAAGTACAGATATAATTTACTAATAATTCTAAGGCTATAATTAAGCTTACTAAACACCAGCTTATACCGCTAAATAAAAGCAATATCAAAGTATAAGTGTTAAGTTTAAGGTTAAAAGCTGTGTTTATTAAAATTATGTGGGTTGATAATAATCCTGAATAATTCAGCTCAATTATTTAATAGCAATTGGATAGTGTAAATTGACTTTGTGATCCCATTGTCAAATTATATCAATGAGTGAATCACATTGACTCATTAGCAAATAAAGCAGAGCTCCAATTTTGTAACAACAAATATCCGCTAAATTCTGTATTGTGCTACCTTGGTTTTTATGATCCTGGTACAATTTCAAATCCAACCAGCCCAATTTTATATCTAGTGAATGATCCTGCTCCCAATCTAATATATAAGTAGAATGATAACTCTAAATAAAGACAAGTTTATCCACATTTTTTTTGGCTTTTATAATCTTCAAGCTTATTCCTTACCTTTTCACTAAAAGAAAATCATTTTCAATTTTTCCAGGAAATTAAGGAATGTACACTTAATTTTGCCCTGAAGGCTAACCTAAGACTAACTTTCAACCCCAAACCTTTTTTAACAAAGGTTTCCCTCTGTGTCATCTTGGATGTTGTCCCCAAGAGCCAAACACAACAGGCTGCAAGAAGCACCTGATTGAATATATTGGGGTTGCGCTCTCATATCTTGTCTGCAATGTTGAAGAATAATATATCTCCCAGGTGTTGTAAATGTGCTGTTTTAGCAGAGTTACAAGGGGAAAATATTTGTAAACTAGATAATTATATTTATTTGGAGATATGGATTATATAGTTGTGCTGAATTATCATAAGAGGAACATGCTTTTGTAGATCACTCAGTTGGATGGTGAAGGGGGTGGCTTGCTCCTATTAATGAGTCAGGTGTTAATTTAGTAATCCACTGTATTGGATCACTGTTTGTTCATATTGCTGATTCTGGGACTTTGAGTTGGCTTCTGTATTTGGCTACAGGACACCAGGAAGTTGGATTGCAGGTCCCAAACCCGTTTAGTTGGAACCTTGTTGGAAGGTTGACCCTGCTGTTTTAACACAGGTGTACATTGACATTATCAGAGCCATCAATTTGGACTTCACTGACTCTATATTACTCCTAAATAAAAAACAACAACTAGATAGCTCCACATGCATTCTTGTCTCATTTGATGGCAATTTGGAGTCTCACAACAAATAAAACCAAAAAAAGTCAAATCATGAAAGGAATGTAATTTTTTTCCCTTTGACTTGGGTTCCAAAGCGTGAATCAAATATGATACCCTCAAAGTGGGGAGTTTGTGCTCACATTCAAAAGCAAAAAAAACTGTCAACAGTTAATAATTATTTTTGAAGGCTTACCTATATCAATTTTCAGCCAATCAGGTTCTTTATGTCTTCTTGATGATGTTGATATTGTCTTTGATATTACTCTAGGCTCTATAAATGCTTATATTTTTATTAAACAGCAGTTTTGAACTGTATTAACTGGGACTCCACAACTTACTCACTTGCTTTAAACTTAAGGCTTTAAACAAGGATTAATGCAAGTTTTAATGTTTTGAAGTTTTAGTATGTTTCAGGATATTACAGTCAGTTTTAAATTACCTCTATTATTGTAAACTCCACCAAATTCTCCCAGCAGTTTCATGGCTGATATTTCCCCTTGCTTAACACTATATAACTGAGCAATATTTCTTAATTCTAATTGCTCAATCAATAAAGACTTCATTTATTTGAACCTTTTTATTTCAAACTGTTCTTTTTTATTTCATCATGAAACCCCTATCTTCCCAACTTGGGGAATTTGGTTTAAATGGGTTGTAATTTTGATGCTATTTCAGTTGGTTTTTTCATCTGTTAACTTGAATTCCAGACCAGGTATCAGTATGGAGGCCAGATACTTCCAAGGCAAGAAGTGTTCACCTGCTGTTCCAGGAAGATGGTATAAAAAGTACTTGTTCTCATAGAATGCTCCTGTCAACGTAAAATCCCAGAAGTCACCAACCTGTCAAGCTTTTCCCACTTTGTTTCAACCTACTGCCACTACCTTTTTGTTATTGTACTTGGGGAATATATGTTCCTTGGTTGTTTTACCCTTACTGGGACACTATTGGCTATTTGGGGAAATCTTTCATCTAGTAATGGTTTCCATTCCCATTGGTTTGTTAATCACTGAATAAAATCATTATTTTCTGGCCCATCAATTAGGAAGCTTGCTCCCTACAGGGTAGATGTTTTACAGGCATATTTAATACCCAAGGTCAACAGTAATTAACTGTACCAAGTAGGACAACAAGTTGGCAAACTGGAAGCCATTCAGCGCAGTCACAATATGGTATACTATCATTAACTATTTGACCACCTTGGTGTGTGTTTTATACTGCCCAAAGTGTTTTATATCCTGATATTCAAGCATTATCAAGTTGCCTTTGATGGGATCACATTTAAAGTGCAAACTTCTTCAGTTCCCTTTCTCCCTTCAGAATGGGTTTCACTCCAGATTGGGTGAAGGACTAATTTAAATTCCAAATGTTAAACTGAGTGATCCTCAACCCTCTTATGAGAATAGCCAGTGATCTA
Source organism: Entomophthora muscae (assembly GCA_014839935.2). Lineage (NCBI taxonomy): Eukaryota > Fungi > Entomophthoromycota > Entomophthoromycetes > Entomophthorales > Entomophthoraceae > Entomophthora > Entomophthora muscae. Next base: position 66,240 of record QTSX02007139.1, on the reverse strand, counting down.
ACTGTCCTTCTACTGTTTTGTGGTAGAATATTTCCCTATACAAATTTAAATGATTCATCCAATAAAATTAAGTTCTTTTTATACTCTTTTTTGTGTCTTTCTTTGTACTTTGGCTCCTTCTCCCTATTCCAGTCTAGAGGAAATTTCTGACAATTACCATTCCCAGGGCCTTAAAGTAAATTCCTTATTCATCCCTGAAGACTAACCCTTGGCTTAGTACAAACCCAATCCCATCATTAGGATTTCCTGTTGTGTTCCTTGGCTGCACCCAAATCACAACACAAAGTTCCCTGAAAAGTATGAAAGAACATAATATACAGAGGTGTAGATGGCTAAAGACATTGTTGACATGGGGTAAGCTAGCAGAGTCCAAGTAGGCCATTTGAAGAGTTGATTTATGAGTCCTTTTTTAAAGGCATTCCTCCAAGTCCTTCTGGTGAAATTCAGAATACAGGGGAATCTTTTTGGTATCCCCCAATCCCAAGGAAAGCTGTTAACACAGATGTGAAGATGAGTTAGTTCATCTTCACAAGTTTGGGAATGGGTGACTAAACCTTAGTGGTCTGTACCTTTTTTGTTAGCTAGAGGTGATTTATGTGATATTAATTGAAGTGGTTATATATATCAATGATAGCAAAACTTATTATTGAGAGGTGATCCTTTATTTATAGTGCACCTCATTGTGTAAAGTTTTGTAATTAAGAGTAAAAAGAAAGAGATTGAAAATCATAAGAAGTTTAGACTGGGAGTTTGGAAGTTTGAAAGGTAAATGATGGCTAAACCCTTGTTCTCCTCTTATCTGAGGGTAGGGAAAAAGTTCTGTTGACTGACCAATTATTTCCTGATTTTCTGGGTTTAAAATAGGTATGATGACCAGATTACTTGCTGGCTCTATTTTAACTTTAGGTGACTCATGCTGAATCAGTTTTGTATTTTCCCATGTGACCCAGGGCCCAAGTTCCCTTTTGCGGGTAATAAGAAATGTTTCTTGCTCTCTGGGTTTGTCCAGATCCCCTGATTATCTGAGACAGGTCCCTACTTCTGATCAGCTAGATTGAGGGGTGGGCATGGGTTTGGGTTAGTTTCTGGCAACAGGCTGGGCCCCAGAGGGCTGGCAACAGGCTGGCTTGCAGGTACTAGGCTAGCAGCAGGTGTATGCTCCCTGAATGTGTTGAAACAGCAGACTCAACCCGCCAACAAGGTTCCGAGTAAACAAGTTTGTGATCCAAAATCCAATTATCTAGTCACTTGAAGCCAGACTAGGAAGTTGACTCAAATTTCAAATCCCACAATATGAACAAATGATGATCCCTTACGGTGGATACCTTGCTTTGGTTCTTGACTCATTACCAGGATCAGGCCACCCCCTTCACCATCCCACTGTGTGATCAACACTATTGTGTTCCTGTTATTCATCATTCACAATGACTATATAATATTTATCTCTCAATAAAGAATATTATCTAGTTTCTAAAATATTTTCCCCTTTTAACTCTGCTAAAACAGCACAGTTACAACAATTATGCACTAATTATTTTGCTTCTTGTTATGTTATGTTTGTTGTTTTAATTTTTTTAGATTATTTATTTAACTAATATAAACTAATGGTTGTAGTGCTGGCTGTGAGGTGGAATTTATCTCATTTTCCTCTATATTGGTAGTAGGTTGGTAGTTTGAAGGTTAGTGTCAGAAGTGATCCTGACACATGGCAGCAGGGAATATTGACACCTTGTGGCCGCCTGCTTGAATCTTCTCAGAGGCCACTTCAGTGCGCTCCATTTGATGGTTCAGGAAATTTATAAATTTGGAATTTGCTGATCTCTAGATAATGAGCAAAACTGAGAGAAATTTTAAATATGTGTACCCATTAATGTAACTGGATGTGATTTGGTAAAACACTGTTTCTTTTAAGGGAGATGTCAGGAATGCACCAATGACAGTTCCCTTCTTCTGCTTCTTTTTACCATCAGGAGTGTTCCCCCCTTAAAATCTCATAATATTGAACATTTGATGCCATTTACAATAGTATATAATATGGCATTGTCTGTAATATTGGATAGACAGCAGGTAATTGTGGCACCAATTACTGGGTTGTGTGGCAAATCAGAGTCACCATCCCACTCATCACCTGCATAATTTCTCAGAGCCAAGATAACAGCAACAAGCTCATATATCCAGAGCTGTGCAGGGAAGGAGGCAATGGATATGATGAGGACAAGTAGGCGTCTGAATTAGGTCATTTGGAGTTAGGGATTGCGCTGGAGAAGTTCAAGCCTGATTGAATAGGCATCCTTGAGCTGGGAATCTGTCTGCTTCTTCAGTTTCTTTGTAAGTTTTGTGCCACCTCTCTTCACAAGACCCCAGAACTCTTGGCTGACTACTTCCTTGGTGAATTGTAAGTGATTGGCTATTTCCGCAAATGTCATGCCGCTTTGATTGAGTCTTGTGATCTCCTCAAAAATTGCATTGATTATCAGACATTGCTTGGGGGCACACTTGTCATGCTGGTACCCATATTAGTCAGGGATTGATTTGATTAGACCAAATTGTCAAGAAGTAGTTAGATTTGGTTAGATGGGGCCACAGTTGCCCAGTATTTTATGTGTGGCACAGGCTTATGTTAGGCCTGATCTTGGGGTTCCTCACATTGGCTGTCAGAAAAGCCACCCAATGATGTGGCTGGTGATAAATACAACCCACCTATCTCAAAACTTAAGTTGAGTTGGATGTACACGGAAGCCATAGCAATTGTGCTCTCTTTATCAGTAGCCTGAGCTTGGAGTTGCTCCTGATATTGCTCCTCAACAATATCAAAACCCTTGTCACTAGTATAAGCCATTTTTAATAAATCAATTAAAATTCTATTAAAAACAGAAAAGCAAAGTATTTTCAAAGTATTTTGTTTTATTTAAGTGTGTGTTCCTATTTGAGACATTCTCTCATAAATAAATGCCCAAATTTAGAAGCACATGCATTGAAAATAATGCTAAAGTTCTTTCAAGAATATTTCTGACAAAATAGTGCAAGGAAAAAATGTTTGCAGCACATTAGCTCAAACCAATTAAGGAAAAAATTTGCAGCAGTTCTCCCTGATTAGGGAACTGCCACAAAAAGTGTGCAGCAAGAAACAAATTTTAAAAAATTTAAATTTTGCTCTTCAGCCTTTTATAGGCTGACTGTGGACCATGCGGCTGCATACCCGGCCTGGTGGTTTGCCCTTGTGTGCCTGCAGTCAGCTTGACAGCCAGCCACTAACAGAGCGCCCAATACATCTCTTCTGTCCCCCTACCAAATGAGGAAATTTCAAAATTGGGAAACCAAAAAAGATAATTTCCCAAAGTCCTAAATTAGGGGGAACTGCTACCTAAATTGGGAATTTACCAAATGCAGAAGGGGCTGACAAGCCCATCTGTAGTATTATTCATGCACCAAATCTACCACATGAATTTGGGTGCATAAAGAAGGCCTAATCCTCTTCATGCCACTGCAGGCTTTATTTGTAAAATAAATTTCCACTTTACAATTCACAATGCCATCCAGGAAAGGAAATCTCAGGCAACATCAAATATCTTGGAACCCCAATCCAATGCTTCCTAATATTCCTGCCACATAGGGGAACTAGTATTTAATAAAGACAAATCTCCTGATGATAGTTGTGCTATCATTGAGATATTACCCTCAATTGCTATCACATAAAACATCTAAAGACTTTATCACTACAGAAAGTCAGACACTAAGCTTTGTCAACCCTTTCCCAGGATCCAGGAGATGAAACATCTAATCTTCTCTGCTGTTATCACAGCCTTCCTAGGAATTAGGGGTCAACCGACCATGTTTAAACCATATGGTCCATTACAAGACCCCACCAAAAAGTACTAATATAAGAATCTAGCACAACTAAACTCTTTTAGCTTTACTCCTGGCCCACATTGTTTTCACCCCACTCAACAATGTACATAGCCATATACACCTTTACTTACTATGTACCACCTTATTTTGAGGGGATTTTGGATGCTTTAATGTGCATACTAAGGTGTTATGTTGGGTATTGACATTATACCCAATTTTCACTTCACTCACAGGGTTCCAAGTGTTGAACTTGGCACCCTATCTGGCTAAAATACCCCCCCACATGTTGGGTATTTACATGACAAGGGGATAATTTCAGTTGCAACACTGCCAATGTTTGAGACTTTGAAATAGAGAATATTGAAATCTTGTAACTTTTACATAATTACTCTGGTCTTTAGAACTTATAGCAAAAAAGAACACACTGGGTTAAAAATAAATCAGCTGACCCCACATTGCCTAAAAATACCCAAGTTGACTCTAGAGCCCTAATGGATTGGTTATCAATAAGGTTGGTATTTGCTTTATACCAGGCCTATTTTACATTTAAAGGAATGTGAAAGTTCACAAAAATCATGTCCATATGTTAACTGTGATTGTCTGAATTATAAACTACTCTCACTTGAACTGGATTTGATTAAAAATTAATATAATAATCAGCTAGTATCACTTCCAGCAAGCTAATAATATATGCATAAAAGTGGGTTATCTCAGATGCCCTACAATAATTAATCAACAAAAAAACCATGCCATAATGCATCAATGCCTTATGCTGGGGTTTAAACTGGAAGTCTGATATATAAAGGCTTGTCAACTAAGATTTAGAAACACCAGGTTTTATCCTAGCAAGAAAGTACTCAGGTGGTATAAAAGACACTTTAATGAGACATTGAAGAGCAGGATAATCTATCCTGATTCAATCTGTAGCCTATTTTTAGAAGACCTGATCCAAGCACTAGACTTCTCCTTGTCAGTAGCTTTTTTAATCTTCTTGGACACCCTTTCTCCATAATGAACCAATGTCTATTTTTGGTTGATGGGAAAGCTCTTTATTAATTATGCTCCCTTGGATGTTCAGAGGTGAAACTTTTAAGTGAAAGCAGTGCTGAAATTCATTGATATTCTATAGCATTAGGAATAAGAATCTAGTTCACAACCTTGTTTAGAAGCATCAGGGATCACATAGTTAGGATTGTTAAAGAAAGCTTACCAAAAATTAGAGAGAGGTAGATTAAAAAAAGTGGTTATGAAAAAAACATGTTCAAAAATCTGTATCAAAGAAAAATTGATAGTGATGAACAGAATCTCACACTCAAAACACAATTCAGGGAAATGTGGTGGGTGAAGTCATTCTTGAATCTTGTTAAGTCATAGACTCCAGAGTAGAATTGGTCATATAATAAAAGTTATAAGTTTAACTTCCAGAATAACTAACTCATGCAAAATATAAGTGAAATTTAAAATTAATTTTTTTCTCTGATTTTTTGAATATATAATATGTATAGTGCAGTATATAAAGCTACCAAAATTCAAATTAAACCTAGAAGGTAATTGAGTGTTTACAAAGTTCTGACACACTCTGATATGTGTCAAATAATGTGACTGATGTTAATGGCACCACAAGCAGGTTTGAGCTGTTTTTTATGCAAAGATAGACCCAGATGAATTGTAAGGCTTTCTTGGGGCCTGTCAGGAATTTATATTGACTTTGTTCTACCTTAATAATCTTGGTAACCAGCCAAGCCATTAATTGTAGAAGCTTCTGATAGATTACTGTCAGGATACCGCGTCCCAGGGGAAGGCCTGCTAGCCTCAGCTGCCAACTTGCTCTGTTGAGAGGAGGGTAGAGCCCACCATAGGAGGGGTTCTAACTTGATGAGATAAGATTCTGATTGGTCTACTAAAGCCCAAGGTCCAGTGGTTAGAACCATAGTGTTGACTAACACAGCCAAGTTAATGTAGGCAAAGCCTGCATATTGATTGGCTGTGGGAGGAGTCAGGCCTGGGGTGGGTTGTAGGCGGTCAGGCTTGGGTGTCAGGGGTGCTTCCATATCTGTCTGGTAGGCAGGAAAATAGTTGTAATTCACACACATGTTGGGAGCTGGTTGCTTGTACCAAGGATCTTTGTGAAAGGCTGTTTATGGGGTTATCTGAAAGGGCCAGGTGGTCTGCCTGGGGGGTATCCTACACAGTAAACTCCCTTTACTCTGGTTTAAGTGGTTAGTCAGAAAAATGCAGTGGGCCAAAGGGTGCTCTGGGAGGACAATTAAACATGGACTGGATTTTTGGGGCTTCCTCAGGAATGCAGGCTGTCAGCCCAAAATTTTCTGTTGGAGCAGTAGTAAAATGAAAAACAACCAAGACAAAATAAGGAATAAATTGGTAGAACCAAGGTCCCATAATATTCTTTTTATTTTGAAATGGCAATACCAATTGTCAAGACTTCATGGAGTTTAAATACCATTTCAAATACTAAGTTTGGAATCTAGCCCATTACCTGATTGCTAAGTTGCTCAGTTTCTTCTGATCTGCAAGCTCTGGCCCCTTCCTGGATCCTTTGGCCCTTTATTTCCTCTGCTGGAATAAACTTTATCTGATGGACCAACAATAATATCCTCATGGCCTTATCATTGCCACTGATTTTCCTGTCATCCTTTACCAAATGACTCTCAGAAACACCAAGCGGGCTAACCCTGGTCCCATGGTCTGAACAGCTCTGGGAGTCACTTTGAGGTCACCAGAAGCCTGGAGATAATGTGGCCTGGCGGCCTGGTTTTCTAACCTATCATCTGAGTTTCCTTGAGACTTTAACTTATCAAGATGAGCAGTAGAATCCTCCCCAGATGACCCATCAGTCAATATAGGAGTGCCGGCATGTTGATTCAGTGCTTCTAGCAATCTAGACTGGCCCAGATTAATCACTGTCCTATGATATTCCTCCACACTTTGCAAATCTGTGGCCTGGCAGACCTGCAAATTTTGCTGATTATACAGGCTCAAATCACAACTTGTTCCAGCTCTTTCATTGGGTAGCCGCAAAAAACACAGGCAGACAGCCTGAGGGTCTGCAGGATCCTCACAACCATCAGAATCAGGTCCTGAGTTCATTTCTTCAAATTGAAGTTTTCTACTTATTTTGGGAGAAATGACATTCATGAAAATTACTAGCAGGCTTAACTGATCTAAGAAGCCTTCATAAAAAGATTTGGATCACATTGTAACAACAACCAGGAATATCATAGACCTCCAATTATGACTGATTCTCAATTGGCTAGAGTTATTTGAGAATAATCTAGCAAACCACCAGCTTAGTAATCATGGGTTTCTCTGAGGATCTGAAAGGGTTATGATTGCTTTTCACTGGAAACCTGCCAGTGCCACTGCGAATTCCTGCTAGAAAGGTTGCTTAGGAATGATAAACTACGCGCTAAAAATAGAGTAATTAATTAGCACCACCACTGCCAGCACACTAATGGATTATGCATAACTATACAGCAACAAGTACCCAGCACATGGTACTATGATATCAAATCTCATGCTATTGCGTGTATGACTGACTCTGGGAGTTTATGCTGGCAGTCTGGGGATGGAAGGACTGACCAAACAAGAGTTAAAAGTGCCAGATGATATTATCCTGGAAAGAGAGTGCAAGCTCTATAAAAGCCCTTCCATTGGACTAATGGAAGGCAGACAAAAATAAGAAGATCCTAGTGTAGAACGTTTTACAGTAGAAGAAGGAATCCAAGTTTGAAGACCTTAGTCAGTTCTCAAAGACCTTAGCAAGCTGCCAGCTTAGAGAGCCGCTTGCTAGTTGTCTCCCTTGGACATTGCCAGCCGTCACCCTGTCAAGGAATCCACAGACATTGCAGTAACACTTGTTACCATACAAGCATTCTATCAATCTAACAACCAAGATACCCAATTACTTAATAAAGCAAATCTTAATCAGACCACCAGGTCTGATAGCAAAACAAAAATTTCTGACAGGGCCTTTGGAGATACCATCCAAGATTCCTATTTTAAAAGCATATCTATTTACACCCATCTCTTATCAATTGTGCTTTTAAATTACAATAACCTTAATTATTTTTTACTGAGTTGTTTAATCCTTTTTTTCTGGCACATTGGGAAATCTGTTCCCTCAGGTTTGGAACTACTGTGACAGATCTCTGGTTCAAAGAGATTACCCTACACATCACTTATCAATTATCTGAAATCATGAATATTTATCTACCATTGAAAAATTAAGCCTCTATCAATAAAGATAATCCTATCAGGATAAAATTGATAGACTGTGTGTAATATTCTTATGACAGTCAAACCTTCAAAATATTTAAACCTTGGTGAGCTGAAAATTACTGAATGATAAAGGTTTATAAGATATATGCAATATTCAGTTCTAAAAAGGAGGACATTGATATATATTAAAGTGAGTCTGTCTGGATGTACTGTCACCTTGAGTGGGCTCAAGGCATAAGGGATTTGACTGAATTAATGTTTCTATAATATTTAAATATAAAGTTTATTGTTAAGCCAAAAGCTCAATTTAACCTATCCTTACATTCAATCTCTTACATGCCTCTTTGAAAGTACATATATTGATTCTAATGGACTTTTGTATAAATTATGTTGAACTGAGAACATAAGCACTCAAACTTTTATAAATATTTATTTTATTACTTGATTTTTAAATAGATGGATAACCCCATTCAACCATATCAAAGTGGCCTATATATGTAGATTACCCAACTCCAGGATGTGTGGATTAAAATGAGAAGAGAAGCTGCAGATTTTTAGTATTGTTGTAAGTGTGCTGTTTTAGAAGAGTTACAAGGGGTAAATATTTGGAAGCTGAAAAATGTTCTTTGTTGAGAGGTAACTATTAAATAGTTGTTGCAAATTGTGGATATTAGGGTCATGATTGTGTTGATCACTTGGTTGGATGGCTAGGGGGTGGCTTGATCCTGTTAATGAGTCAAGGGCTAAATTGAGTCATCCACTGTATGGGATTATCAATTGCTCATGTTGCTGTTTCTGGTAGCTCAAGTCAACTTCTGAATTTGACCATGGGTTGCTGGGAAATCAGATTGCAGGTCAGAAACATGCTTGATTAGAACCTTTATGGTGGTTGACCTGGTTGTTTTGACACATACACCCCTGGCTGAAAGCTGGCCTCCTCTTGTGGGAGGTCTACTGGAAGGTTTTCAGGAGCACAGGCGCTGTAGTGTATTAATTTTTCTTGGTTGCAGGGAGGACTGTCTTGAGCTGTTTCTGGCAGGCCTTGAAGGGTTGTAGCCGGTCATGGTGTAGAAATTTATCCTGCTTACCTTGTCCAGTTCTTGTACTTGGTAAGTGTTCTTGTTATTTACCTTTAGCACAATGGCGGGGCCCATCTTCTCAGGCTGCAGCTTACTTTTATTTTTGTTCATTAGCCATACTTTATTGCCAACTTTGTTCCTTGCTTGGATAGAGACAAATGTATCCTGTTTTTTCTTCTTCTTTTGGTCACTGTTGGCTTGAAATACTAGGGGTTTAGAGTAGGATGATATCTCAGTTGGTATTTCCAACTTAGGCCTAGTCAATGCTTAAACAATGTTGGGTTATGTTCTTAGACAAGTTCAAAAGGGCTCTTTTCAGTGGATCTGTTCACCTGTGTACAACACACAAGAATTGCAGTTGCTAAATATTTGTGCTACTCCTCAGGTCTCCCGGCAGTGAGCTTGGCAAGGGCCTGTACAAGGCTCCTGTTCTGCTCCTCAACTCTGTCATTAGCCTGGGGCAGTATGGTGTAGTCACCACATGTTTGACCCCATTCTTGGTGAAGAAGATGTTGGTGTAAGGCCTTGCCCAAAAGGGAAAATGATTATAAATAAAGGCGTATAGAGCTACTGGATTTAAATTCAAAAGATATAAAAATGTTGGTACCATTTGCAGTAAAACCTTAAGAGAAACTGCCAAAAGTTTATAATTTGTGAAATTTGAAGACAAAGTCTGTAAAAATTCCAAAATTATAATATAAGACAAAGTGTTCACTAAATTTTGAGTGCTTACAAGTGGTATGTCAATGCTGGGAAAATCTCCATGAGAATAATAAGTCATCACTCTATAAAAATTCTTTAAAATTTAAAAGATTTGTAAATAAAGCAGCAGTTTGCTGAGTTACCATTTCCATGGTAACAAAATTTACTCTAGATTGATAAAACTTACTACTTTATTTTTTAAGTAAAAAATTATTTAGATTTTAATAAAAAAATAGACCACATAAATTCTATAAAGAAAACAAAGTGATTTAAATAAATCAGTAAAAATGAATAACAAAAATGTTAAAACGTAAAGTTAAAATTTTAATTTCTAAATTGATTCTTAAAAGATTGTAGTACTATAAAAAGAGAAATTTAAATTTAAAATTTAAGTAAATTTTAAAGATTGAGTTTTCTAAAAAAAGAAACAGGTAATTTAGAAGCTAAATTTTAAGTTTTAAATTTAAAATGTTTAAAATTGATAAGTTCTAATCTTAAGCAGGGGAAAAACTTGGAATTATGGCTTAAGCCTATTCTTCCTTGTTGGGTTTGTTTATATAGAAAAGTAAGTTGCAACTGCAACAGAAGACATAAGAGGGAGAGTTTGAGTAAACTTCAAACAGAAGCAGGGCATCTGTAACAGTTTTGAAATTAAGAGATAACCAAGGTGATTACATCACTTTTGAGATGTACTCAATGTTTTGCTTTTGTCATCAAGTAAAATCAAGCGTCAAAAAAGGGAAGGGGATTTAACTCAAAAATACTAACTTAAAAGTTTGAAATTTAAAATTCCTAAATTACAATCAACTTTTAAACTTTAAAGGTCAAAACTTAAGCTTGGAGCATGACAGTTGGTGTTTTCTGAGGTCAACTCCTTGCCTCTGTTGGTGATCAGCAGTTCTGGCTTTCTGAACTTACTGATGATTTCTCTGCCAATGAATTGGCGTAAATTGTTGCCAGTGTGTGTCTTAACTGCTTGGGATAATGGCCAGCAGGTGGCAAAATTGATGGTGGTGGTAATGTATTTCTTGTTATGTTTTCCTGACATGAGGCCTACAATTTTAAGGGCCCAGACTTTAAAGGATAATTGAGTTCAGATTGATAATACTGACTTTGGGAGAATGTCAATTTTTGCAAACTTCTCACATATTTCACATTGTTTGAGGACTTCCTGTATGTCCCTATACAAGGTTGGCCACCAGGCCTTGTGCTTTGAAATTCATAGAGGTTATGACTCTCTATGTGCCCTAGATTCTGGTGGTAATACAAGATGGTATCAACCCTTTGGTGTGTGAGGACGTAAGAGATAGTTACTCCATCTGTCATTTTGAAAAGTAGCATCCCATAGACATCTGTGAATAGAGGTTTGTTATTGACACCCGTATCCCTGGTGATGTCTGTGGTGCCTGGAGAGAAAACTTAATCTTTTGTTCAAAGTACCAGGAGAAGCCAGTTGGGGTTAAGGCCATTTTCTCCTCTGGATGCCCTTACATATAGACTCAAGAGGGTGTCTTCCATGACCAACTCTGGTCCATTTTATATTGTATTTTCATGTTAAATTGTTCTAGGAAGACAAACCATTGAGCCTGGCCCCTGGTCAAAATGGCTTGGGTCTTGAAATATATGAGGTACTTGTGGTCAGTTAAGGCAGTGAAGGCTTTTTTTCTGCTCTAGATAACAACACCACTTGATTTGACAATGGACAATTTCCAGCAGCTCCTTGTCATGGATTGGCTACCAGCACTTGCTATCTGTAAGCTTGTGTGACTCATAAGCCACTGGCAGGTAGTTGCCTGTATCTGTTTTTATATGCAGTGCACTCCCAATAGAGGTGTTGAAGGTTTTGGTCTTCATTTGGTAGTCCACATCTCTTCTGGGCGTAGGCTTGATGCCACCTTTCAACACTGTGTGCCCAAGGAAGGGGAGCTACTTTTGGTAGAATTGACACTTGGAGGGGTTTACAAGGGGTTTGTGTTGTTCCAGGGTTGCAAATACTGCTTCTAGGTCCTTGTGGTGTTGTTCCACTAAGGGGCTATACATAATAATGCCATCCAGATACACAAAGTAAATGTTTGCCAATATGGGGTGTGAAAACCTTGTTCATAAAGGTAACAAAGGTTGAAGGCGCGTTCATCATTCCAAAGTTGAGTATGATGTACTTATATAAGCCATACTTGGTTAGAAAGGTGCTCATATAGATGCCCTCTTCTTTGAAACAAATCCAGATGTACCAGGAAGTTAGGTCAATCTTTGAGAATGTCAAGATTGACAAATTGTTACCCCTTAAAATCCAGGCCCAAGGGCGGGATTTGAACCATGAACCTGAATTCCTGTGGGCCACTGGGCCCATGGACCAAGAGCCTGCCTTCCTGTGTCTTTCTGAGATCAAACCCCCACAAGCTGATACCAAGAACGTTGGCCCGTGCAGTGAAACAGGCCAAACCAAGGAAATCATTTCACCAAATGGAAGACTAATCACAGCACCTAATGGAGGTACTGAAGGGGCAACTATTAGCCTCATGAATTTGAAGTCTACACCAGTGGCCAATCAAGAGCCGTCCCCAGGAAGAGGCACAGGCCTGCAGCCTGAACCCATGACCACAACTCTAAGGCAAGTTAATCAGGTAGCCAATTTGAGATTCTTGACCAATGAAAGAACTCCTGGGCCAAGTACCATTTTGCTGCCTTTGGACCCAAGCACCCAGCTCCTCTGGGCCTGCCTTTCCCAATGCCCTAATGAACCCACCATGGAAAATATTAAGTTTGGAGGTGGGGTGCTATGTAGACCAAAGGACCCCGCACTCCAAACTTATTGCCATTTTTGAATTAAGGTTATGTTATTTTGGCTCACAAAGCTATGGCCTTATTTTGTGTTTGCTATCTACCAATTCAGTTCAAGATCTCCTGGCCCTCCTTCCCCACTGCCCACAATTTTCTGTCCTCCTGGTGTACCCTTTGGATCTGTCCATTTTACCAACTACCCTCTGAAATCTGAGTACAAGGACTAAACCCCAGAAAAGATACTTGAACTTGACCCTTTGGCCTGAATACAATCTACAGTTAGATACAACCAACATGGCCTGTGGACATTTTCAACACCCAAGTTGTTCAGAGGGAAATTCAACTATCTCCCTGCTTACAATCTACCCATGGAACCACTTGTGACCCCAAATCCTATGCCCGCTTCCTCACCCAACCTTCCAACCAACCATACTGGCAAGCTGTTTGGGATTGTGTACATCACCCTCACAGGGATTATTGACACTATAATCCCAGCTGTCTGCCTGTGGTCCTGGGTGGGAAAGTCCATCTCCTACCTTTTTAAGTTAGCTCCCCTCTTGTGGTAGGCATTGCCTGCAAAAAACCTGGCCCAAGTTACCCCTGAAAACAATGGGCTGGCCGCCCAAGACTGGATCCCTGACAGAGAATATGATTACCCCGCCCAAGGTGTCAAAAAGATCATTGATAAGTGGGAGAGGGTATCAATCTTTAATAGTGACTTCATTCAACGCCTGGTAATCAGTGACTAACCTGTGGGACCCGTCCTTATTTGCCACAAAGAACACAGCCGCCCCAAAGGGTGACTGGAAAGGTTAGATGAGCCCCTTCTCCAAAGCCTCCTTGAGGTAAGCACAAAGTGTTATCATTGTTGGGGGTGATTTGGTATATGGGTTGCACCTTGGGTAATGCTCCCTTGAGTTCATATAGAGTGTTGTATGTGATTCTCAGGAGGTAGCCCTGGCAGTGCCTCTTCAAAAATCTCTGGGTATTGGGCTATAATTTCCCAAATCTGGGAGGTAGCAGCGTCTTGGTGGTCCTTGAAATCTATGACCTTGTACTGGAAGGAGTCCCAATCAATTGCTTTGGGCTATCTTTTTCCTCTTTGGTCTGGTTAATGGTACAAACACATGATCCCAAAGATGTTGATCAACTGTGTCAGAGTTAATTTGATGATTGACTCCTTCTTGTTTGATGATTAACACTGAGGTGGCCCAGTCCACTTGAGGGTTGTTCTTTCTCAACCAGTCCAAGCCAAGTACCACACCAAATCTTGGGAAATCAATGACAGGTCCTTGGATGATTGAGTGGAGGTTCTTCAATATGACAGAAAAGGGGGGAAGCTTCCTGGGTCACAGCAATGTGATGTTCATCAGCTAAAACTATGTTCTCAATCTGAAAAGGATTTGTGGCTAACTTGAACTTGTTCATGAAGCTGCTATTGACAAGGGTACAATCTGTGCCTGAGTCCAAGAGGGCTGAACCTGTGTAACTTTGAAAACGGAAATGGTAGGACATCAGTTTATTGGGATGTCTGACAGCAGTGCAAAGTATAGGATCTCCTGAGGAAACCTGGATTATAGGGCACTGAATAATGTCCTCCTGGCAATATTCATTGTTTGGCAAGGTAGAAGTTTGGTGGGGAGAGCTTGGCTTGCTTAATGCTCTCCCTGGGCTTTTCCCTTGTCCTGTTTGTCCTTAGTGTTGGTGACTCTAAAGTGGGTGCAATTGGACTAGCCATTGTTCCTGTTGCCATGGCCATAAGATCCCACAGGCTTGTTGACAATGTGGTTACCATTGCTAGGCAGAGGGGGGTTGGAGCGTCCTGAGGAATTAGGAATTAGGTATCTCCCCTTTTCTGTTTTGCGCCTTTATCAGTGTATTAGATGTTATCTCTGCTTTCTCCACCTAAAGGTACAGGCTCTGAAGATTGATGACTTGGTCCAGGTTCAGGTATCTCATAAAATTCGGCTTAAGGGCATCATAGTACATGAGGTGTGTGGCTGGGTTGTCAAACATCATATCTGAGGGAGCTTGTAGACATAGCTCCTTGTAGGATTGTGTAAGTTCCTTTTTTGTTCTGGTTTGGGTTAAGCTCTTTACTTGGTGTATGATTATGAGGGCTGTGCCCTTCATTACAGATCTCATCAGGAAGTCTTGTTTGAAGGTGTCCCAGTCCTTTTTGGTGTGGTCTCTGGGCCATTTGTTGCACCAGGCGCCTGGGTTGTGGGTCAGCTGAATAGATACCTCAACAATCCAAAGGCGTGGGGCATTCTATCTGGGTTGGTTTGCTTTAAGCAGATTGGATCCATGCAGTGATGTTGTTGTCATTTTCTCCTATAAATGATTCCAAGGTGGCACTGCACAGAGGTTGGACTACATGGGCAGGCATAATGCTTTTGTCAGTGACTTGGGTTGTGGAGGTAGGGGCTTGGAAAACCCCCTGAGCTGAAAAGGCGTTGAAGGCAGGGAATGGCATCACCATGTCCTGTTACAGTATATACCCCTCTGGTATCTTGGTCCCTGGCGTGTAGGGAGTCCAGTCCACAGGGAGCCTGGACATGATTCTTTTGTATATTTGTTGACCAAGGCGGGTACAGACAACAGGAGGAATCTTCAAAAGAAAGGTAGAATGTAAAACCTACTTCTGCTACCAATGTCATAACTGTGCTCTTTTAGAAGAGTTACAAGGGAAAAATAATTGGAAACTGGATAATATTCTCTATTGAGAGATAACTATTATATAGTTGTTGTGAATCCTGGATATCAGGAACATGATTGTGTTGATCAACCATTTGGATGATTAGGGTGTGGCTTGATCCTGTTAACAAGTCAAGGGCTAAATTAAGTCATTCAATGTATGGGATCATCAATTTATCATGTTGTTTTTTCTGGTAACTCAAGGCAACTTCTTCATTTGCCACAGGTCTCTTAGAAGTTGGATTGCAGGTCAAAAACCTGCTTGATCAGAACCTTTCTGGGGGTTAAACCTGTTGTTTTGACAGTGTACTTTTATATGATTAGATTTTGAATCTGTATGTTGATGTTTGAATTGACTGATGAAAAGAAATCTTGATTAATCAAAAGAGCTTCAATTCCAAATTAAATAAATAAATACATATTAGTTTAAATAGGAGATGGTTGGCCTTCACATTTTGAAATACTTATTTTTCACCTGAAACAGTAGAACATTACATCCCAAGGCTTCATCAGATCCAACTGGCTGAATATCAAAACAGAGTAAACCAGGCTTGCCACAGCTTCATCCCAAAGGAATATCAGTGGAGTAAACTGGCCATGATAAATCTATGATTCAATGTGATAATTTTTAAGAAATTTTAGAGGGTGTAGATCAATTTTTCAGATGGTTCTGATCAGAATAGTACCAATCATGATAGCTCTACCTGTTCTAGATGCTGATATATATTGTTGAGGGCTGGAATTGGGTTCAGGTTAAGATACAACAGGGGTAAAGGTTGGTTCTTATGGTCTGGTGGGTTCAAAGACAGAGGTATTTGTCTTCCTGATGATGACAACTCAGAACTGAAAGCCAGAGGCAAGATCCAAGATTTACAATCAGCTTAACAGAGGCCAAAATCAAATATTTTCAACAATACTTGTGTTGATTTATTGAGAATATGAAGAGCTTAAATACTCTTTTAGATATGCAGATATGAAATTTGCAAGGATTTAGAGGGATGGGTCTAGATTGAGTGGATACCTGCAAAAGATGGATTCAAGATCAGAGGTTTGAACTGGAGTTTGAACTTTGGCTATTTATACCACAGCATCATAAAAAGTCTTGGTCTGGATTTGGCATTATCTAAAGTAGGGTTGAGACAGGCACCAAAATCTACACAATTGGTTTTGTGAATTTATCAGTTGTGCACAATTCATGTTGTGACCTTCATGTCACATCACAATTCATGCATATTTTTTGTGTTTTTAGGGGGCAGTACACAATTTCAACTGCCACATTTGGTGTCCTGCTCCTAAATTTACAAAACAAATATGCACAAATTGTGATGTGACTAAGCACAATCTCATGTGGTTTTGTGTTGTGTCCAATAATAAGCAAGCAAGCTATTCCTTTCAATTAAATTAGATATTTATACATGTTTTGATTGGTATTTTAATGTAATTATATAAAGCAAACTGTGGTATGATCAAATCTATCATTGTGGGGTAATGGCAGAAAAAGCTTTAATAAATTCAATTTGTTGTAAATTGCGCCATTAATGCTATTTTGATGTGACCTTCAAATAGTGATATGTGCAAAGATTCTATTAGTTTTGCTTTCAACTTTGAAAAATCCTTGCCTTCTGTAAATGGGTCTGATCCAATCTCCACCCATTCCGGAATATCATACCTGCCTTTGTCTGATCCTAGTGTCAGGCACCCACCCACTTGGAAGTAATCTTCCAAGGTGGTGAATGATAGCGGAAGGATTTAATCCAGCTACAAAGGAACCTATGGGCAAGGACACCATACTGAGGTGAAATGATTCTCCAACTAAGTAATATCAGCCTAACAGCAGGTTGAATTGAACTAAGAAGAAATACGCCCCCAAGTAGCACAATGTTACAACCAAGTTTTCAGACTTGCTTGCTAATGTATCTTACAATACACAGGGGGCGCTTGATGAGTTGCCCCTTGACATATCTAACAACATGGATTAATCTGATGGCAAATATTAAATGACAGGTACTTCATCCTAATTAGGAGTTTTATCAATTTGACTTGCCAATTCCCGCACAAGTTATTCCTCAGCTTCAAACCTTACATGGAACTTCCCACTGTGCCACCCCCTTGTGGCCTTGTGGCTTTCCCCATATAGTATATTAATCACAATTCTACAATAAACAATACCTTATTCTTATTATTCTTTCCTTTCTATTGGACTGTCATCTTCCCCAATTACAAATACTTAATCCTCATTGGTTCAGTTGCAACAGTGGTAGCAGCAGTAGGTTGACAACTTACCTAAAACAAAATTCCCCCTAAGAAAGGACAGAGTACGGGCTGTATGGCTACTCCCTAACAAGTAACTTTCCTGCCAATCCCCAAGGGGGACATCCCCAATGGAAACATCATCTATCAAGACCAGCTAGCTCTCACAAGTGTGTAAAATTGGCTCTGCCTCAGGCAGTGTGATGCCAGTGTTACCCTGCCCCAGTCAGACCTGCCCCAACGCATGCTCAACCTTCAGCTAGAATCCTTTGCAGGGGGCGTAAAGGGGGCCAACATTGTCAGTTAGCTTAATCTACTGAAACCCGCCTCTGTATCTGTCAGGTTCCTGAGCCCATGTGGGTTGCCACTGCGTCTGGCCGCCTCACAGGTCCCGCTGCTGTGTGGTTCACCAACTGGGCCAGTCAGGAACTATATTCTACCTGGGCGGCATTCCACGGCGCCGCCAAGTCCCGCTACAGCAAAACCTTCTCCCCCATTGTTGTGAGGAATCCTCTTTTAGCAATCAAACAAACTGGGTCTGTTCCTGAGTACCTTGCCGCCTGGCAACAAGATCTTACTGCTGCCCCCAAAGCCGTGACCAACAGGAATGCAATGCTACTCACCCTCATCATCAATGGGTTAAAACTCCATATCTGTAAGTGGGTCCCTGTAGGTTGCTGCACTTCCATCAATGACTGCTACAAGGCTATTGTGGAGGCTAACAACCAGGCCTCCATGGGCCTCTGCTATACCAATGACGCTCCATCTCAACCTTATACAACATCTGGTAATAGCCACAATCAAGTGGGCCGCTGCCAGCCCTGTCAACAGGAAAATGGGACTAAACGCCCCCACAAGGGGGAGCTCCAGCTAGCTCATATCAAGGAGCAGGGAAAAGCCTGGGAGTTGTAGCAACAAGAGGCCCTGCAACCCCACCTGATCCATCCTCTCAATCCTTGCTTGCAAAGAACCCCTACAACTACAACATCCATGAAGTTGAAACCCTGGACGTCTTCCAAGTCCACAGTGACAACCCTTTACTACAAGCAAGCCACTCTTCAAATAAAGTAACCCGCTTATCCTATCCCTTCTGATTCTGTGGGAACGCTCACAAATTACTGGTAGATACTGGGGCTGACCACACTATGGTGGACCAGGTGTTTGCCAACTCTCAACAATTGGACCAAGTGCCAAGCAGTTTCAAGGCAGTACAAGTAGCTGACTCCCTCAGAGTTGTAATTACCCATAAGACAGTACCCTTATCTGTGAGGATGGGGAACTTTGAGGTTAAGCTCTCTGGGCCAATCATGGTAGGGCTCAGCCACAACTTAATTGCGGGTCTCAACTTGCTTTGGCACAACTGTTCCTACATTGACTGGGATACCTCTGTCATCACCCTCAATAGAAATAAGGTGGGATTTCAGATCTACCCTGTGGAAATGAGAAAGTTACTCCACAATACTGTTTTTGTTAGGATAACAGAGACAGGCTTGTACAGCTTCAAGGGGGGAAACTAGACTTCAACCAATGTTCAGTTAAAGTTATCCACGCCAAATCATCTGCGGTCCCTCCCTTGGCCGCTTCACCACCACCAGCGCTTGCTGCAATCCTTGAGGAGTACAAGGACGTGTTCAGTGAGACACTTGAACAACTATCTCCTCCCCTGGGGGATCCAGCACGCTGTGCAACTTCAAGGATTGTTACCTAAAGCACAACCATTATACTGTCTTACACCAAAGGAATATGAGACCCTCCGCCAACACCTTGTGGACGCGCTGGATAAGGGCTTCATTTGACCCTTGCTCTCTCCATACAGGGCGGCTGTCTTCTTTGTAGCCAAGAAGGACAGGTCTCTTTGCTTGGTCACAGACTACTGCGCCCTAAATGAGGTGACAGTCAAGAATAAGTACCCCCTACCACTGATTAACAACCTGTTTGATACACTTGCAGGTGCAAAGGTCTTTAGCAAGATTGATCTCACTGCAGGGTACAACCAGGTCCACATTGCACCAGGGGATGAGGCAAAAACTGCCTTCCTCACGCGCTACAGGTTGTTTGAGTGTTGGGTCATGAACTTTGGAATGACCAACACTCCTTCCACCTTTGCCATGTTGATGAACAAGGCAATTGAGGAGCTTATTGGAAAGTGTGTGGTTGTGTACCTTGACAAAATCATTGTCTTCAGACAAGATCAGACCACGCACCTCCAACACCTCTGTGCTGTCCTTGACACCCTTCAGAAAAACCAGCTAAAAGCTAAACCCTCCAAATGCAAGTTTCTTAAGTTGGAGCTGTTATTCCTTGGGCACACCATCTCTACCCAAGGGATAAAGCTCAACCCTGCCAAAATCAAGGCAATCACCAGCATGCTGCCCTCCACTGATGTGGGCCAGGTGCAGACATTCTTAGGCATGGTTGCCTACGTGCACAAGTTCATTCCAAATTGCAGGGAACTAATTGCACCTCTCACTGAGATCCTCAACACCAAACAGCGCTTCTATTAGACCCCTGTCAGAGATTTAGCCTTTGAAATGTTGAAACAAAAACTCACAACAGCACCAGTACTGCAGTTCCCCAATCAAAACCGTCAGTACAAACTTGAGACCAATGCCTCTGACAGAGTCATAGGGGGTGTTCTAAGGATAAAAACTGAAGATGGTGTCTTCCTCCCTGTGGCATATGAGTCCAGTAAACTTATTGACTCAGAACTACACTATCCCATCCATGATAGAACTGGCAACAATTATGCACTGCATTGAGAAGTGGGGCTGTTACTAGAAGGTGCTACCTTCTCACCCTGCGTTCTGACGGACCACAAGTCACTTCAGTACTTCAACACTCAGTCCCATTTGACACGCCACCAAACAGGGTGGGTTGAGTGTCTATCCCCTTACCAGCTGCAGATCAAGTACAAGCCTGGGAAGAAACTTGTCACAGCTGACACCCTTTTGCAACTCTATGTAGTGTCCATCACTAGGGATGATGGTTTGGACCCCAATTAGCCCATGCTATACCTCTGCCCTGAGGCAACTTGCTATGAGGGCCTTAACTCAGTAACCATATCCAAGTTGAAGGACAATGAGAGTCAGTTCACCACCAATGCTGGTAACATCTGCTGTTGGGCAGAGACAGGTGAGAAGATGCCTTACATTCCCACCACGCAACAAGGTGACACAATATTGCACTACCACTAAACCCTTGGTCACATCAGAGGGCATAACCTCTTTGAGATCATGAATGGAAGGTTTGGTGGCCGCGCATGCGTCAAGACATGTTGGACCTCCTCAAAATGTGCGTGCTGTGCGAGAAAAAACACGTCCAAACCTGCACCCCCCAAGTCTGTCTTGCCCATCAAGGCCATGGAACCCTTCAAGCAGTGGGCCTTCAACATTCTGGGGCCACTCCCCAAAGACAGACTGGGAAAGAAGCACATCATCATTGTTATCAACTACTTCACCCGCTGGCCAATGGCCTGGGCAACAACTAACCACACCGCCACCACCATCACCTGCTTCATTGGCAAGGAAATTGTGGCCTGCTTTGGACAACCCAAACGTCTCATCACAGATGGCGGCCCCAAACTTGTCGGGCATGTCATAAAGGCATACTGTACCAAGAATGCACTCCAATGTATATTTACAACCCCCTACCATTCTCAAGCCAATGGATGTGTGGAACAGTTAAATAGCTCACTGGTTCAACTGATTGCCAAGCTCTCACAAGAGCACCTCAACACCGCATAGACTGAACACCTGCCCACTGCTCTACTTATCCTGCAAGCAAAAATCAACAGGGGCAGAGGGTTCAGCCCCAGTACCCTGGCCTTTGGGACACCTGACAGTCTGACAGGAGTTGAACAGAGAAAGCTACAGTCCAGAGTTCTCAACAAGCCTCCCCTAGTAACAGCCCCATCCCTAGACCAATGGCGTGCCAAAGCCTAGGAGATTAAACACAGGCAAATTGAAGGAGGGACAGAGCACCTCAAATCCAGATACACTGTAGGTGACCCTGTCTACACCCTCAACCCCAATTCTGTCAAGTTGTGGCCCAACCAACTAGGGCCCTTCAAAATAGCCGCTGTCTATAACAATCACACCTATCAACTTAAAGACGCCCAAGGGAATACCAAGAAACTTAGCTATGATTGCTTGCGCCCCTGCCGCGCCATCCCCACACAAAGGCTGTTTCTGCAGACCTTCTCAGACCTTCTGCAGACTCCAGTTTTGGTGCCTGACAACAAGCAGGGGGCAAGGGGGTGTTGCAACCAAGTTTCCAGACAAGCCTTCTAATGTATTTTACAATACACAGGGGGCGCTTGATGAGTTGCCCCTTGACATATCTAACAACATGGGTTAATCTGATGGCAATAGCAAAAGGCAGGTACTTCATCCTAATTAGGAGTGTTACCAATTTGACTTGCTGATCTCCACACAAGTTATTCCTTGGCTTCAAACCTTTCATGGAACTTCCCACTATGCCTCCCCCTTGTGGCCTTGTGGCTTTCCCCATATGGTATATTAATCACAATATTCTACAATAACCAATACCTTTTTATTATTATTCTGTCCTTTCTATTGGACTGTTGTCTTCCCCAATTCCAAATACTGAATCCTCATTGGTTCAGTCACAACAACAAGAGAAAGGCAGAGGCCAATGGGTGGAAGGCTTGGGGATCAGTTTGCTTGTGAACAGGCTGGTGATTCTGAGTGTTTTCCTTACAAGTTGAGTTGTGGGACAGGGGGTAGCGGTATACCATACTCCAGGTATCACTTGGCACCAGGAGCTATCCAAGAACTGAGCCTCAGGTAAAGTACAAGAATCTTCCTGTGAACCTATTGAGAAGCTGGCAATTTCTGCCAGCAACAGAATCATCAAATAGACCCATTTATACCCAAGAGACTCTATAAAAGCAGTCTTGGGTAATCTCATGGCTTAGGGAAAGGGTTTGTGTCAAGCTAAAAAATAGGTAAAAATTCACTTGGGTGAATGTAGACTTTATTAATTGAACAAGTAAAAGGATCATAGCCTACCAGCTTATATAGCATGGTAGCAAAAGATAAATTGGAGATAACATAAAGGAGATCATCCCCATGGGAATGAAGCTGAAGAAATTTTGATATCTTTGAGTGTTGAAGTTAAAAGTAGAATTATTTGACTTACTGAAGCCATTGTACTGACCTCAGTGTTGCTAAGAATAAAATTTTGAATTAAATAACACCAAAATACCAGGAAAAAACAGGTGATGCCCAGCTATTCACCAGTTAAAACTGGGGAAGGAGGGCAGGGACTAGCAGCAGAGCAGGTAGCCAACAGGCAAGCAATAGCAAAACCAAGGTTGAAACCAATATTAACGTCACTGAAATGCTTAAAAAATCATTAGAGAGGATTGTTGCAAGATCTGATTGGCTGGGAATGCTTTTCAAAGGTAATTATTTGTCTTAGCCTTTTATACTAATGGTTTCTTCAAGCAATTGACTGTTGACGCAGACAGAAGAAGACCCAGGTTCAAACCCTGTTCTTAAAATTCCAGAATCTAGAACCATATTGGAGTTATTACAATCAGGCAAAAGTGAACCTATACTACTGACTAACCTAATAATTTTAGGAAATCTAGCAGCATCCACAGGAAGAATTTTTTTCCTACACATAGGAATAAATTGTTGTCAGGATTTACCAAAGGAACATTCCTGACACTACTTCCACCTAATGGAAGATTCCCCCTAGAAAGGAAGTCCTCAAGAACCTCTGGACAGTGGTAAAGGTTTTCTTTGGGTTCCCAGGAATTGGACTCCTCTCCATAATCCTTCCATTTTACCAAGAATTGTGACTTCCCCTTGATATGACAGAAGTCAATTATATCCTCTACCTCCCACTAAAAGTTGTTAGATACAATCTGTGGATCAGGGTTTCTTCCCTTAAGAATCTTGGGATCACCATCAAAAGGAGTAAGGAGATCCATGTGGAAGACATCATGTACGCTAGATCCTTCTGGAAGCTTGAGCCTGTAATTCAAGCTAGAGAGTTTCTCCAAAACCTTAAGGGGACCAATCTTATTGGGACCTAGCTTCTTGCTAGGTATCTTTAGCTTCAATTTTGGGCATTCATATAGACTTAGGAACACACTAAGTAGTCTTTCTCTGGAAAGCGGTGGCAGTTAGCGTATTTCTTGTATTCCTTGCAGGCTTTGGGCAAAAACAAAATCAGGTCAGAGTGTATTTTCTTCATTTGGTTTGCCAGCTTGTCTGCCTGAGGATACATTGATTCCAAGATTGTGGATGGAAAACTCTCTAAATCAAACCCAAAATTGGCAAAGAAGGGTGACATTCTAATAGAACTTTGATAACAGTGTTGTAACACAACTGAGCCAAGTGGCAGAAGGAACTCCAGCAATCTTGTTGAGATTTGACATGGTGCCAAAGATATCCTTCCAGAACCTTATTAACTTGCTTGGTTTGTCCATCTGTTTGTGAGTGAAAGGAAGTAGATAGATCAACCTTGATTCAATTTGTTCCATAAGCGCCTTCCAAAACTGTGATGTAAATTGAACCCCTCTATCCAACGTAATATCTGTAGGCAAGCTGCAATTGCATACTACTCTTGAAAAGAACATGTTGGCCACTTCCTTAGCGGTTCAAGATGAAAAAGGAATAAATATGGCATACTTGGTGAAACAGTTGACTGCTACCATAATCCCTGAATTCCCGCTACTCATTGGTAGGTCAACTATAAAGTCCATTGACTTAGAAGACCACAGACGTGTTGGGATTGGAAGTAGGCAAAGGAGACTTTGGGGCTTGGAGTTTCTGGGCTTATTACTCCCACATGTAACACAAGAGAGGATAAATTCATAAAAATCTTTCTTCATTACAGGCCACCAATATTATCTGCTTAGTCTCTTCAAGGTTTTCATCAGGCCTCCATGTCCCACCAGTAGTCCTTCATGCATATGGCTCATTGCTTGAGTTTGTAAGTTGCCTTCAGGAATGACTAAGGAGTCATTAACATAGGAGATCCCCTGATTGTTCACCACCACTGCCTTGGGAGTTTTCTTCAGAATATTGGTGAGCTCTTCCTGGAAGGAAAAAGACATCTGGGCTTCCATAATCTCTTGGTCCAGGGCAGTGAAGGCAGATATCTCAATGATGCTGGACAGGAACTGAGAGGAAGATGTCACTGCTTGGTTATTGTGGTCAAGGTCTGCAGCTGAGCTGTCCTTAAGATCCTCCCATCTGCTGATTGTGTCAGGAACTATGTTTAATTTAACAGGTGTATATTATATCACAAAATCATAAGCCATTAAATTAATGGCCCATCTGGCCAGACAAGAAACAATCTTCTGCTTCTCAGTGAAGTACAAGATATTCTTGTGGTCAGTGCGGATGATTGTAGGGTACTTGCTCCCCTCAAGGTATCTTTTCCAGTGCTTCAAGGAATTCACAATAGTGTACAACTCCTTCTTATACACATGGTAATTGTGTTCCCAATCTAGGAGCTTTTATGAGTAGAAGGCCACAGGATAGAATTCACCATCTTCCCCTTTCTGGAGGAGTACAACTCCCAACGCGTAGTTGGACACATCAGTTTCCGAAATAATTGGCGGCCTGGATCAGGATTTAACAGAACAGGAGACAAAGTGAAAGCCTGCTTGAGAGAGTCAAAGGCTTCCTGGGCTGGAGTTGACCAGACAAAAGGAACCTTACTAGAAGTGGGGGCAGTCAGAGGAAGAGCAATAGCCAAAAAGTCCTTAATGAACTTCCAACAAAAATTGACCAGACCCAGAAATCCACAGAGCTTTGTTCAGGAGGTAGGGACTGGCCAATTAAAACTGCCTCAACTTTAGAAGGAGCAATTGCAAAGCCACATGTCTTAATGAAGTACCCCCAAGAACTTGATTTCCAAAGCAAAATGCTTGCACTTTGATAGCTTAAAAAACAGGTTAGCCTTGGTAAGGGCTTCCATGACTTCCTTAAGGTGCTCAAAATGGCTTTCTTTATCCAGGGAGTAAATCAGTATTTTTTCCAAGTAAACCACCACGCCAGTGTCTAGAAATGGGGAAAAATCCTTGTTCATAAGTCTCTGGAAAGCAGCTGGGGCGCTACTGAGACCAAAAGGCATAATAAGTATTCATAAAGGCCAAAAAGAGTTTAAATTGCTGTCTTCCATTTGTTGCTTTCAGCAATGCAGATCTGGTTGTAAGCATTTTGAAGGTCAAGTTTGGAGAAGATACAGGCGCCTGTAAGTTTGTCTGTCAATCTTTTAGCGGCTGGGAGTGGATTTTGGTTCTTGATGGTGATAGAGTTAAGTTTGGTATAATCTACTACCAGGTGAAAGGACCCATCTTATTTCTTGACAAAGAAAATAGGGGAGGAACAGGAGGAGTTGGAATAGCGTATGAATCCCTTCTTCAAGTTCTTGTCAAGATATTCTTTCAAGGCTATGTCCTGCGCTTGGTTTGTTGGATAAAGTTTGCCCCAAGATGGCAAGCTTCCAGGAATCAGCTCAATTCTGAGATCCAAAGACTTGTAAGACAGTAACTTGTTACAGCTGGCTTCACTGAACAGGCTCTCATAATGACACAATTCCTCTGGGAGCAAACACTTATGGTGATCTTTGGTCTGCCCCAGACTAGAAAGGAGTTCTAATTTTGTATGATCATGTATGTTGTACTGACCAATTGGCACTGAAAAGTTGATACCAAGGTTAGTGAACTCAATTTGGTGTGTATCCTAGTTGATGTTCATCCAGGCTTGTTCACACCATGGGTAGTCAATAAAGACAGGGCAGGCAAGACCACTGATGGTGGAATAATCCAAGGTAAAAGAAGACCCAGCTATGTAGGGTTTGATGGGGAAAGAAATACAATTGACGTGAATCAAAGACTTGTTAGATAACAGGACCAATGAGGGAGTGTAGTCTTCAATGTGTAGTAACTTCAAAATAGAATGGTCAAGGAAGTTACCCATGTCATCAGTATCCAGGAGTGCAAAGGTATCAAGACTTCCTTGAGAGGTCTTGATTGTAACAGGAAAGGAAGTGTAAGACTTATTGGCAGATTTACTTGGGTTGGCAGCCGCCAAAACTGCTGATGGGGTCTGCTAGACACAATTGAGCGCAAAGCAATCTTTAGCTTGGTGACCCTTCTTCCTGCAGTAAAGGCAGCAACCCTTGTCCATGTGGTGTTTATGTTTGGTGTTGGAAAGCTGGTATCCACTGCCTTCCTTAGGTATGAGACCTGCAGGGAGAGTATCAGGATTGTTCTTCTTTGTAAGGGGCATCTGGCGTGAGGAGGGCTTCCAAGGGGGAAGTTGCTTAACCCAAGGAGCCCACCAGAGGATTTCTTGAACAAGATTGTTGTAGTTGGTGGGAAGGATGTGGTGAGCCAGAAACCCTTTAATTTCAGGCAAAAGTCTCTTCTGCAAGGGATAGCAGGCTTCTTCATTACCCATCCCAATGGCATTCTTGATCCAGGTGAATTCCTCAAGAAATTCCAAAGTAGCCTTTTTGCCCTAGTAAAAGCTAGATATTTGGTATCAGAGTTCTTCTGACAAGAGCTTAGTAAAAATGGTGAAAAAAGGTGCTTGCAAAAATTAGGAAAGCTGTGTAAATGCTACCTCCTTTGAAAATGCTTTTGGCGTACCACTGACAGGCCTTGCCTTTAAGCTGTTCAGCAACGTGATGCACCTTCTGAGCATTGGTACAGAATTATTTGGGGGTGGTCTCAAAAAGCAATTGAGAAAAGGCAAGGAGCATAAAAATTTTATTGGAGGCTTTGTCCTCTGGTTGAGCAAATAAGATACTGTTCAATACTACTGTTTTAACCTGGATGTTCTTGCAGGATTTAGGCAGGGAAGGTTGTTTGAGTAATATAGCCACTAGATAGACGGTAAGGCATAAGGTGGTGATAATAAATACCAGCACCAGAGTCTTGACAAGTCCTAGCTGGTACTCAAGCTCTAGGGTCTTGATTTGGCTTGAGGTCCCAAAAAGGGCCTCAAAAATGGGTTCAATCAATCTGTCAGGCACCCACCCACTTAGAAGTAATCTTCCAAGGTGGTGAATGATAGCAGAAGGATTTAATTCAGTTACCAAGGAGCCTATGGGCAAGGACACCATACCAAGGTGAAATGATTCTCCAACTAAGCAATACTGGCCTAACAGCAGGCTGAATTGACCCAAGAAGAAATATGCCCCCAAGTAGCACAAGAGAACGGCAGAGGCCAATGATAAGAAGGAATGGGGATCAGCTGGCTTGTGGAAAGGTTGGTGGTTCTGAGTGTCTTCCTTACAAGTTGGGTTGTGGGACAGGAGGGTAGCAGTATACCATATTCCGGGTATCACTTGGCGCCAGGAGCTATCCAAGAACTGAGCCTCAGGTGAAGTATCAGAATCTGCCTGTGAACCTATTGAGAAGCTGGCAATTTCTGCCAGCAACAGAATCATCAAATAGACCCATTTATACCCAAGAGACTCCATAAAAGAAGTCTTGGGTAATCTCATGGCTTAGGGAAAGGGTTTGTGTCAAGCTAAAAAATAGGTAAAAATTCACTTGGGTGAATGTAGACTTTATTAATTGAACAAGTAAAAGGATCATAGTCTACCAGCTTATATAGCATGGTAGCAAAACATAAATTGGAGGTAACATAGAGGAGATCATCCCCATTGGAATGCAGTTGAAGAAATTTTGATATCCTTGAGTGTTGGAGTTAAAAGTAGAATTATTTGACTTACTGAAGCCATTGTACTGACCTCAGTGTTGCTAAGAATAAAATTTTGATTTAAATAACACCAAAATACCAGGCAAAAACAGGTGATGCCCAGCTATTCACCAGTTAAAACTGGGGAAGGATGGCAGGGACTAGCAGCAGAGCCGGTAGCCAACAGGCAAGCAATAGCAAAACCAAGGTTGAAACCAATATTAACGTCACTGAAATGCTTAAAAAAGCATTAGAGAGGATTGTTGCAAGATCTGATTGGCTGGGAATGCTTTTCAAAGGTAATTATTTGTCTTGGCCTATTATACTAACGGTTCCTTCAAGCAATTGACTGTTGACGCAGACAGAAGAAGACCCAGGTTCAAACCCTGTTGTTGAAATTCCAGAATCTGGAGCCATATTGGAGCCATTACAATCAGGTAAAAGTGAACCTATACTACTGACTAACTCAATAATTTTAGGAAATCTAGTAGCATCCACAGGAAGAATCTTTTCTTTTCCTACAGCTAGGAATAAATTATTGTCAGGATTTACTGAAGGAACATTACTGACACCTGGTATGACCTCACCCCAGAGTGACCCCCTCTGCCACTCTGTCTACCTAATGATTGATTATTGGCCCTTGTCTACTATTTAAGTAGAAACAACTCTCCTAATAAAGACAGGTTTATCCGCATTTGCGTTAGCTTTAATATTCTTCAAGCTTTTTTCCTTTCCTTTTTGTCAAAAGGAATACCTCATCTTGTATTCCAGGAAATCAAGGTACATGCCCTTAATTTTGCCCTGAAGGCTAAAAAAGGCTAGCTTTGAACCTCAAATCTTTCATTATAAAGATTGCCCATTGTTTCCTCTTAGATGTTGTCCCCAGGAGCCAAACACAACAAATTGGTGCTCACTACAGGGGCTATAAGCCCCTTAGTTATCCTGTTCCCACGTACATTCTCTGGTTCTTCCCCCTTTGTTTCTGAAGTACCTGATCAACCTTAACTTTCTAGTCCTCCTATAGAAGAAGATATCACCAATACCCCCACAACTCCTATAGTAATGGTGTTGTCTCCCAGTTCTTCTTGGGCCCCCTTCCAGCTTTCTCTCTCAATTATGAGCAAGCTTGTGCGCTGCCTGTTCCTCCTCCACACAGGTACTTTGGCAATGCACTTTATCCCTGCTCTCTGTCCTGGGTATGCTTCCAAAGATCTGTATTCCTTCTTCTTGGACTTTGGTCTTCCCCCTGCGCTGATGAAATCAATGGACACTATTGGCTTGCTAGTTAACCAGTTTATCCAACCTGCTTTGATTCATCATCAATTAGCGCTAGGATCTCAGAACCAGTTTTTGACTGCTGTAGCCAACGCGCTTCTCAAAAAACCATGCACAAAATATGGCATATTAAGAATTGTCCCATAGCCTCTTTGTTTTTACTTCAGATTCAAGCGCAACTTGCTGGCTTCCCAGAAGTACTTAACCTCAATGTTGAACTCCCTTTGCTCCTTGCTCCCTGGATATATCAAGGAACAACTGTGCAAGCTGGATGACTACCAAGCTATGCGGCGTGGGAAGATAGAAGCAACTCTTCTAAATTATTGTCAGGATTTTGAGACTTTAGTTAACAAGCTCAATCAACTTTGAGATTATGTTAATTCCCAACTCAAGTTGGTTGGGACCCATGTCAATAATTGGGGCCAACATCTGCACCAACAATATGTTCTGGATAAGGCTGCACTAGGAGACACTCTGTATCAGGTTCAAAACTATGTTGATGATAGAGCAGCTTTTATTGAAGTGCCTCCTCCTGCTCCTGCTATTAAGGTCCTGTTTGCCTTTGAAGCTAAGGTATGGGAAGCCATAGCTGAACTCAAAGCCACTACTTGACGCCAAGCCTCTGTTGCAAACCCTCTACCAGTAAAGCCTACACCTAACCCTCACATTGTCTCACTAACCAACCAAGTAGCTACCTTGCAAGGTGAAGGGGAGGCTGAATTCACTGATACTCCTACTATACCAACCATGAGTGTTGCCCTGGCTTAGAAGGCCAACCCCGTGTCAACTGTGCTCTTGCCTTGGATCAGCTAGCAGAAGTAGCAAATGACGTTGCAGATAGGCAAGACACACTAGAAAGGGAGGTACAGAACCTCTCTTCCTTGACAGAGACAATAAATGGACAGGTTACCATTTGGCTGATCAAACAACTTCCATGGCCACTTGTATCAATGGGATAGCTGGGACAATAACAGTGCAACAGATAAGATTGATGAATTCAGGGCTGCTGCTGCTACTGCCAGAGATATCAGTGGACAGAACAGCTCTACACTGGATACCCTGGAAGAGAGCCTTCAACTTTTCTGGGCTAGACAGCCTGCTGCCAAATCTGAGTTTGAGGGCAACCCCCACATCAATGTCCTCAACCCAGGTGATAGCAGTCAATCCACCTCATTGTCCATCAATCCCAACTATAAGTCTTCCTTCAAGAAGATATTCAATCCCAAAACTTCTACCATTACTGCCTTCCTGACAATTTACAAAACTGCAATGCGTAGGGCTACTGACGAGCTTAAAAAGGAGCATATTCTTACATGCTGACATCCTAAGTTCCAAGAAGTTGTAGTCCCCAAGCTCCCTTCCATTGTCACCTGGGAGAACATGAAATGCCTCTTGATTGAGGAATTTGGAGAAGATCTCAGCTTGGAGGTCAAGAAACATACATTTATGCACATTGCCTTTAAGCCCAAGGAAAACTTGGCTGAGTTTGCTGACTACTTCTATATTGAAGGAAAACAGTTAATCACCAGTTGTCAGCTAACTCTCCATAAAGCCTACACAGCATACTCAACGCTTTGAAGGTGAATCAGCTTCTGTGCCTGAACTTTAAGGCGCACAAAGCCTCTCTTACGTCCATGAAGAGTATTAAGGCCCTCTTGCAAGACATGGATTTGACCCATGGGGGTCCTGTGGTTTGCAAGAATAAGGCCAACAATGCTGGAACCACCTCCTGTACTCCATACATTATGACTCTGGGCTCAAGTGGACAGCCTAAGAGACAAGGATGTCACATTTGTGGTCAAATAGAACACCACTCACATACCTGTATCAACCCTTGGGTAGAAGGTTGCAACCCAAAGGAGCAGGCAGGAAAATAGAGGTCAGCTTAGAGGCAGAGATGCTCTCTGCTGGCCCATCTCCCCTGTCTCCTCCTGATCCTCCCTCTCACAAGGAATCTCCCTCTTGGGCTATCCCAGCTATCCTTCACCTGTTCCACAATCTTTCTAGTGATTCTGAACCTGAAGATTCTGACCACAATGCATTGGATAGTTATGGCTACTCTGTGTTGGCTGTCCCAGAAACTGTGTCAGTCCTGTACAAGCTTTGCTTGGGGAGAACCACAACTACCACTTGTCCACCTTCAAGTGAAGCCAAGGCCATAGTGGCTTTCCCTTACTTATCCCAGACTCATTGACCTCCTGTCCTGATAGACTATTTGGAAGAAGCTGTGGAGCTAGAAGAAGCCCTCTTCCAGAACATGATTGTTTCCCTCCCTTTGCAAACTGTGTATAAAGAAATTCCTGCCTTACAATGCATGTTATCCAAATGGGAGGAAGAGTTAGAAGCTACTCAGAACGTTCTGGCTGTCTTACCTCCCCCTTGGGAAAAATACTACCTGCATAGAAGTGTTAATTCAAAAGGTTAAGATCAAGGCAATTCTGGATACGGGTTCTCCAGTCAATGTGGTGTCATCCAAGCTAATGAAAAGGCTTAAGCTGGCCCCTGGCCTCAACTACACTCAATCATATGGTACTGCCGACATGGATCAAACTTGAGCCATTGGCGCCTACTCTGCCCTGCCCATGAGGTTCAGAAAGCTTCTCATTGCATCCCCTGCTGTTGTCCTAATGAAAAAAAGCTATAATCCTAGTTGGGATACAATTCCTCTGGTAATATAATGGAATTGTAAACCTTTGAGATGGATACCTATTGCTCTTAGGATACAAGGTCCCTTTAATTTTTGAAGAACCTCCATGTCTCTCAGGCAAACACTTTAAGACTTGTGTGCTTGATTACCCCATGGGTATCTTCTCGCTCAAGTACAGAACTAATTCCTCCAACATATGTTCACTTCCTTCTTCCTGTCCTTCAGAGCAAGGTGTGACTCTCTTTGCCCCTGCAGCTGTCATCATACCTCCAGGCTCCCAAGTGATTATAGACTCTCAGATCTTGTACAATCTACCTGAAAAGTATTTTCTGGAACTATACTCTCCTGAATCTCTAAGCCGCAAGGAGCCTTGGTTCTGCCCAGGGATCTTAGATCAAACTCATAAGAAACCTGTAAAGTTGTTGCTGGCTAACCTGACTGCTTTTTCTATGCATGTATCTTGGGGCCAAGCTTTATGACATGGTTGCATATTAGGGGCAAAACAGGTGGTGTCCTTCTACCCTTCTGGAACCTTCAGCAACTTTAATCTACCTGAGAAAAACCCTCAGGTTCTCTCCTTGTTCACCACTGCTGATTTCCCCCAACTGTCACCCATCCAATAAAAAGATGTGCTAGAACTGCTAGACTAGTTTAACAATATCTTTGCCTCTGGGCCTACAGATTATAGCCTAGTTAAAGGGGCCATCTATCAGATAGATACTGGTGATGCACCACCCTTTTGTGCAAAGCCTTACCGCTGCAGTAGAGTAGAGGATGTCCAGGTTTCTAAGGAGCTCAAACAACTACTAGACGCTGGACTACTTGCCCCTTCCCAAAGTCCATGGGCCTCCCCCTTGTTGATCCTCAAGAAAAAGGACTGATTCCACTGCATTGGGATGGATTATTGACATCTGAATTTTCTCACAAAAAAGGATTCATACCCATTGCCTAGGATTGACAATGCTCTAAGACAATTGGGGGGCTTAAAATTTTTCTCTGCTATGGACTTAGCTTTGGGCTACTGGCAGGTTGACTTGTCTCCCAAAGACTGGAAAAAGACTGCCCTTATCACTTTAGAGGGCCTCTACAAACCCACTCAAATGTCTCAAGGACTTTGTAATGCCCTGACTATGTTCTAACAAGCCATGTACTCTATTTTAGGAGACCTGAAGCTCTCCTGTGTCCTTGTATATATTGATAATATTGCTGTGTTTAGCTCTACCTTCACTGACTATTAGGACATATCAAGGCTATCTTCATCAAGATTCAAGAAGCTGGCTTAAAACTCAAACCCTCCAAGTGCTCCTTATTTAAAGAACAACTCAAATTATTGGGCCATGAGGTCACCCAAACTGGAATACACCCCATTAATAATAAGGTGGAAGCCATTGACAAGATGCTGCCTTCCACAAACCTACAGGAAGTCCAAGTATTTCTTGGAAGGATGAGATACTATCACCAGTTTATTCCTGACTTTGCTGAATTGATCAAACCCCTTGTCTAACTCCTTTGCAACATACCCTTTGAGTAGACTGACAGCCAACAGCAATCCTTTGATGGGCTGAAGGCCAAGCTTAAAGAGGCTCACATCCTAGTCTACCCTGATTATGATAAGGAGTTCATCTTGTGAACTGACGCTAGTGGAGTATCTGTGGGTGCCATTTTAGCCCAGCTTGATGATGAGGGCATAGATTGACCTGTGGCCTAATCTTTGCAAGTCCTCAAAAAACACAAGAAGAACTATAGTGTCACCAAAAAAGAATGCCTAGCAGTGTTGTATGCAATGAAACAGTTTTGACACTACATTTATGGAGCTCACTTTACTATAGTCACTGACCATTCTTCTCTAAAGTGGCTGCAGCAATTAAAGGAACCTGAAGGTTGATTAGCACGTTGGGCTCTGCGCTTTCAAGGATACAATTTCACTGTGGTCCACCACCCTGGTGCGCAATATCAGAATGCTGAAAGATTGTCAAAGATGCCTATACTAGCTATCCATCCTGCAGATGCTGATTGCCTGTATGGATTAATAGGCTACCCTGACTCCTGGACCACTGAACCAGAAGACATTCAATTGGTACTACAGGCCCTATAAAAAGATACTGTGATTCAGGATAGACAACTCTTCAAGAAAGTCAACAACGTCTATCTGCCCTTTGTTTGTCCTAGTATGAGAATAGCCATTATCCTCCAAGTCCACATTGCTACTGGGTATGGGGGTATAGCAAAAACTCATGACTGGCTGTGAAATAACTTCTACTGGGAAAACATGCGCCTCTTAATCCCTGACACCCTTGCCTCCTGTTATTCTTGTCAGCTCCAACAACCCCTACCTTCCCAACATCAATTCAAGCTCATTCCCCCTAAGCATGCCTTCCACACTGTGAGCATTGATGCTGTTGAGCCTCTCCCTTATTCTAGGTCTGGGTGTTGGTTTATCTTGGTAGCCATAGACCATTTTAGTAAATGGGTCAAAGCCAGAGCTACAAAAGATATAACTGCTAAGACCACTGCTAATTTATTGTTGCAAGATATCTTCTACCGTCATGGCTGCCTTCAAGTCTTGCTTTTGGACAATGGCACCAACTTTAATGCTTGCCTCATCACTTCTATTGTAGAGTCTATGGGCACTCACCAATTCTTCTCTCCAGTGTATAATCTGTTCACCAATGGAACTGGTGAATGAGCAAACTCCTCCCTTGTGTTCATAATGAGGAAACTCACCTCTCTGATGCCGCCAACTGGGATGTATTCCTCCCTGCTGCCCTCTTTGTTTATCAACTCAGTAGGCACCAAGTGACTGGGCAATCCCCTTTTGCCATGCTGTATGGGCTTGAAGCCACCACCCCCTCAATCTTGGGACCCCCTTTGATCAAAGTTGATGTGTCTACCAATCCTGAGGCCCATGTTAAAGACTTAACCAATTGTATCATTGACATCCAAGCACCAGCTTATTCCACCGCTTACAAGGTCAAGGCTTTAGAGCTCTCCCTGTCCAATGCTTCTAGAGCTCACCTCCATGAGTACCAAACAGGCTACCTAGTCATCTACTATCAGAATTGTACTGGAGGTAGAGCCCATAAGCTTGAATTCCTCTGGGTTGGACCTTTTGAAGTCACCTTCAAGAAGGGCATTGAGTATACTGCAAAGTTGCTATCATCTGGCTGTCCTTTTGCCTGAGTTCATTCCAAAATTCTCCACAAATATTAACTCCCTATGTCTAATCTTGAGGGGGGAGATGTTGTAAATTACTCCATTAATGCTATTTTGATATGGCCTTCAAATAGAAATATGTGCAAAGATTTGGTTGGTTTTGCTTTTGACTTTGAAAATTCCTTGCCTTCCGTAAATGGGTCTGATCCAATCTCCACCCATTCTGGAATATCATACCTGTCTTTGTCTGATCCTGGTATGACATCACCCCAGAGTGACCCCCTCTGACACTCTGTCTACCTAATTAGTGATCATCAGCCCTTGTCTACTATTTAAGTAGAATCAACTCTCCTAATAATGACATGTTTATCCACATTTGCATAGGCTTTAATATTCTTCAAGCTTTTTCCTTTCCTTTTTGCCAAAAGGAATACCTTATCTTGTATTCCAAGAAATTAAGTTATTTGCACTTAATTTTGCCCTGAAGGCTAACCCAAGGCTAGCTTTGAACCTCAAATCTTTTGTTATAAAGATTTCCTGCTGTGTCCGCCTGGATGTTGTCCCCAGTGTCAGGGATTCAACCTGTGGGGGGTTCTTGGGAACTTGCAGGTGGACAGCCTGCGGGCCCAGCAGGAAGGGCCTACCACAAGATTGGTGCTAACTTTATAATATAATATAACAATTTTCCCAGGAGGGCCCAAGGTCTTCTTTCAGGCACCATTGAATCAATAAAGCCAGTAAGAGTGATATACATTACTCCAAATATCTGAGTGGAAGTGGATTCATTGGCCGCAACAGATTCTTGCAGATGGTTGGGCTGCAGGGTGAGAGGTGGTGTCATTGGAACCAAATACACAGGCAGGTAGTTGTACTTGTTGCAGAATAGCATAGGAGGTATGGTGACTTTGGTGCCCTCTCTGTAAACAGTTTTTGTCTCTCTAGTTCTAGCCTCTGGGTTGTAGATTAGAATTTCCTCTAAGGTGAACTCTGAATACGCTGGGTTGGGTGGGTATTCAGTGAAATGTACCAGGCCAAAGGGAGCTCCTGGTGGGCAATGTAATTTTGGCGGCTGGTCCGCAGTTTCTTGGGGTTGGTGGGTGTGAGGTGCAGAACACAGGAGATAGACTTAAAATGAAATAGAGCTAAAATCAAAATATGGAATAACCTGGTTGAACCAAAGGTTCATGTCACTTTATTTCAAGAATTGTGATGGGCAACTTCCTGGAGGTCCAGGGTATAAGTATACCCATCTGCCATGGGTAAACTTTTACAAATAAATTTTGGCCCAGGTGCTGCTGTCTACCAGTTTTTCCAGTACTTGGTTGCGTCCTTTGCAGGAGTTAATTCATTGGCTGATTTTAACTGAGAATACTTGAATTTCCTTGTCAGGTTGTGGGGTTGTTCATCTCTGAGCAGTCTGTGTTCTATAGGAAGTTACTTTGTTTCCCCTTCTGTGGTGGCCCAAGTTATTTTGGGATCTATGGCTTGGCCCGCCTGCTGATTGGTTGGTTTAACAGGAACCTTTAGTGTGAGGAGTGTCAATGTAGGTGGCTTTGGTTCATCAAGCTCTAGGGGATTCCCCAAAGTCAAATACTGCTCTGGTTTAAGCCTAAAAATCTGCAGGAAGCTGGTTGGCTGGTCCTGCGGGCCAGCAGCCCACAGGGTATCAGGGTTTGAATCCTGTAGTTGAGGTGTTCCTATGAGCATGGTCAACAGAAGTTTGTCACTTGAGACATTATCCCCTTCTCTCCTGTTGCCCTCCTCTTTCATTGCCTTCTTGTCCAAGTATTTATTTATTGTTCCATGTGTCTTAGGCAGGTTGAAGACAGGTTTCCAGGTGCTCTCTTTGGGTCATAACCTACATATTTGACGTAGTACTGTGGGGTCTTGTAGTGGAGGCGGTGTTCATGGATGTACTCAACTTTGTATTTGGTTGTGTTTCCCTCCTGAATGGGCAGAGGGTTAGTCTTAATCTTCTGGTGGGGAAGGGTGGTTCCTTTTTTCTTGAATAGCAATTATTGGTGGAAGCCATTGTGGATTTCCAAGTAGGTGGCAGTTCTAGTTTATATGCCACTTCTTCTATTTGCTTTATAATCTTGTAAGGGCCATAGCAATAGTGAGCTAGCTTCCTACTGGGTACGTTTAAGGGGACATTCTGTGAGTTGAGGTAAACTTTGTTGCTTATCTCCAGAGCTTTCTGGGGACTCTTTTCTTGTTGCCAAACACCTTGTAGGTTTTAACAGCTCAGGTTAGGTTCCTAAGGCAGGTTTCTTGGGTGGTATGTATTTGTTCAATCCAGGTTTGCCATGCCATCTTCTGTTCCTTGCTGCCAATGGTGGGGTCCCAGGAAGGGACAACCCCATAGTTGGCCCTGAAGGGGGACAAACCCATGGATGTGCGGTCTTTGCTGTTATAGGTGTATTGTGCCATGGGTAGCATCTCTGCCCAGTTTTCTTGGTCTGTGTTGGCGTAGAATTGGAGGTATTGTTCCAAGATTTGGTTGATCTGCTCAGTTTGTCCAACTGTCTCTGGGTGGTAGGAGGTTGACATGCAACGTTTTATCCCAAGGTCTTTCATCACTTGGGTCCAGTAGTGGGAGGTGAACTGGGGTCCTTGGTTGGTGATGATTTATTCCAGGGTGCTGTGTTGCGTCAAGATGCGGTTGTAGAAGTGTCTGGCAGTCTCAGCTGCCGTGTAGTGGGTAGTGGTTGGGAGGAAGTAAGCCATTTTTGTGAAACAATTGACCATTAATAGAATTGCGTCAAAGGATATTGAAGGAGGGAGTTCTACTATTTAATCCATTGACACCAACTTCCAGGGTCCAGTAGGGATGTCCAGAAGTCTCAGTAATTCTTCTGGCTTTGAATGGCGCGTCTTGGTTCTTCCGCAGGATTTGCAACCATTGATGTAGGCAGATACCTCCTTGTATATGCCTGGCCATGCATATTTCTGCTTGATACTTAAGAGGGATTTGTGTCTATCAGGGTGGCTGACCATCTCTGAATTGTGGTGTTCAATCAATATGTTGGTTCAGGTTGGGCCTTCAGGTACATAGATTCTGTTGTGGAGCAGCAGGGTAGTGCCTTTCAGGGAGTAACCTTTCTTTGAGTGATGGCATTCTGGACCCATTTTCAGGACTTCAACTAGTTTGGAAGATATGCATCTTGTTTATGAGCTCTTATCACATTGGGTTTTCTGGCGGCAATCTTCAAGTACGTCAGTTGTATTCCTAGGCTGGCAGGATCTAGTAGTGTATGGGTGTTGCAGTCCTTGATTTATGTAGAGGAGGGGATCAGATCAGCTCTCCTTCTCAAGGCGTCTGGTACTATGTTCACCTTTCCTGGCTTGAGTCTATGGTCAAGGTGTAGTTGGCCAGTTCTAAGCCCCATCTTGCTTGTTGATGGTTTGGCTGGCGTGGTTTGAAGAAATATACTAAGTTCTTGTGGTCTGTTAGAACCTTTACTGGATGTTCAGCACCGCACAGGTACCGGCACCACTGTTTCAGGGTCTTCATTATTGCAAGCATTTCCTTGTTGTAGATTGGGTAGTTTCCTTTGGCAGGCAGCATCTTTTTGGAGTAATATGCTACAGAATGTAGCATACTATCCCCTCCCTCCTGAAGAAAGACCCCGCCCACCGCAAAGTCAGACGTGTTGGTTTCCAGTACAAATGGCTTGGATGGGTCAGGCATTGCCAGGATGGGTGCAGAGGTGAAAGCAAGTTTCAGGGCTTCAAATACTGATGTGCACTTGTCAGTCCAGGCAAAAGTGACCTTGTAAGAGAAAAGAGGGTCAGGGGCAATGTAATCTGAGAAAAAAATTTGATGAAATCCCTGCAATAATTTGCCAGGCCCAAAAAACTTTGCATGCCCTTTCTGCATTTGGGTACCAGCCAGGCTGTTACTGCTTCTACTTTGTCCTGTGCCATGGCAAACCTGCCGGTCTTCACTATATATCCTAGGAATTCAACCTTGGACTGGAAGAATTCACATTTCTTCAGCTTGGTGTGTAGGTTGGCTTGGGAGAGTTTTTTCAGTATAAGGTCAAGGTGTTGGAGGTTTTCTTTGTGTGAATTGCTGTATATGAGGATTTTGTCTAAATATGCAATGTAAAATTGGTTGAGGTACTTGTCTAGGACAGTGTTGATCATCCTTTGGAAAATGCTGGGGGTATTGCACAAACTGAATGGCATCACTAGGTATTTGTACAACCCATATCTGGTTTTGAAAGCTACCTTGTATTTGTCTTCATCTTTGATTCTGATCTGGTTGAAGGCGTCTCTCAGGTCAATTTTTGAGTACACCTGGGCTCCAGTCAGTAAATCACAGAGGTCATCAGCATTGGGGATGGAATAGCAGTTTTTCACTGTAATGTTGTTTAGTTTCTGGTAGTTTACGTAGGGACACATTCCGCCATCTTTCTTTCCTACAAACAGCATGGGTGACAAGCAAGGGGCTTTTGACACCCAGATGAAACTCTTTTTTGCCATGTCCTCTAGGTATGATTTCAGGGCTACTTGTTTGCAATGATTGCAGCTGTAGATGAGGCTGTGGTGGGTTTGGGATCCTGGTAACAGGTCTATGGCATGGTCGTAGATCAAATGGCTGGGGAGGTGGGTTGCCGCTTCTTTGCTGAAGACGTGGTTCCACTTCTCTAGTGAGGCAGGTAGGCTCCCACGCTGGGTTCTATTTCCAGGATCAGGAGCGTGCTGGGTCTTTTACTGGTTGGACCCAGCTGGAACAATAACACGTTGCATGAGTTTTCTCCCTTCAAGGCAACTGTTTGGTTACAGAAATTCAGGATAGTGCTGTGACTTTGGGACCAGGAGTCTCCTAGGATCAAGGGGTGAGGAAGTTGCTTCAGGATAATGGGGAGCGCTGAGTAGGTGTTCTGACCAATTTGTAATGGCAACTTGGTTTCACACCTGAATCCCATGTCATGAGAGCTGTTTCCCATGATCACTTTGACACCTTTAGTGGTGGCCTTTAGTCCTATATCCTTTGCAAGGGTGGCATCAATAAAGCTTTCTTCAGCTCCTGTATCAATGAAAGCCTCAACAGTCTGGGATTTTATGAGTGTTTTCACTTCAACTTGGATAAATTTGTAAGACTGGATGGAGGTGTTTATTTATGCTAGGGAAACTGTAGGACCGTTCTTCCTGGGGCAAGCCTTAGTGAGGTGGCCAGGTTTATGGCAGTAGAAGCACAACCCTTCATAGTAGTGATGTTGTAGTTTCTCAGGGACATTCCTGGTCTGTTGGGTGTTAGGGCTCAGTTTGTGCACTGAGTGAAAGAGGGGGCACCTTCCTGGTTAAGGCTCAATCCTCTACACAAAAAAGTAATTCATCTAGGCCAATCTTGGGGGGATGCTGTTTAAGGAATTCCTTCAATCCAGGGCAGGCTCCTTGGTGGTACAGGATGGCTGATAACTTGTCCTCAAGTTGGGTTCTGGCTTTCAGTTTCAGGAACTCATTGATGTAGTCTTGTAGGGTACAGGGCCCTTGTCTAATGTCTAGTAAACTGATGAGGGTGTGATGGCGGGTGTCTTGGTTGTCACCAGTGGCCATCAGTTCACTTTCAAATCAGGAGTAGTCCAGGCAGAACTTGACGTCCTCTGTGGTGGCCTTCCCAAACCAGTCTAAGGAATTGCCAGAGAGCATGGAGGCCACTCCAAGGACTTTTCAGTGTTGTTGGAGTATAAGTTTTTGTTAGTCTGAAAATGGAGGCGGAGGACTGGCATGGCTCTTCTGGCTTCTTCCTAGGTGAGCTTCCCCATCTGTGGCATGTCTACCTTGGCCATGGTCTGATTGAATATAACGTTCTGAACCTGCAAGTTTGGGGTCTTTGTCTTCTTGACGCCAAGCAAGGCGTCTTTTGGTTCTGTGCTGGTTTGGTGTTGGATTGCTGCTACAATTAGGTTAGTAACTAGTTTGTATTCATAGTAAGCTGAAATCAATGAAAGTAGCATATAAGATGCCCCAAGAGTTATCAACATCTTGGGGCCCAGGTTACTGTGGTTAAGGTAGATTGCCATAATGTCAGCGATTCAACCTGTGGAGGGTTCTTGGGAACTTGCGGGTGGACAGCCTGAAGGCCCAGCAGGAAGGGCCCACCACAAGATTGGTGCTAACTTTACAATATAATATAACAATTTTCCCAGGAGGGCCCAAGGTCTGCTTTCAGGCACCATTGAATCAATAAAGCCAGTAAGAGTGATATACATTACTCCAAATATATAAGTGGAAGTGGATGCATTGGCTGCAACAGATTCTTGCAGGCGGTTGGGATGCAGGGTGAGAGGTGGTGTCATTGGAACCAAATACACAGGCAGGTAGTTGTACTTGTTGCAGAATAGCATAGGAGGTATGGTGACTTTGGTGCCCTCTCTGTAAACAGTTTTTGTCTCTCTAGTTCTAGCCTCTGGGCTGTATATTAGGATTTCCTCTGTGGTGAACTCCAAATACGCTGGGTTGGGTGGGTATTCAGTGAAATGTACCAGGCCAAAGGGAGCTTCTGGTGAACAATATAATTTGGGCAGCTGGTCTGCAGTTTTTTGGGGTTGGTGGGTGTAAGGTAGCAGAACCGCAGGAGGAAGACTGCAAATGAAATAGAGCTAAAATCAAATATGGAATAACCTGGTTGAACCAAAGGGTTATGTCACTTTATTGCAAGAATGGCAATGGGCAACTTCCTGGCAGTCCAGGGTATAAGTATGCCCATCTGCAATGGGTAAACTTTTACAAATTTCTTTGGCCCGGGTGCTGCTGTCTACCAGGTTTTTCCAGTCCTTGGTAGCATCCTTTGTGGGACGTAATTCATTGGCTGATTTGAACTGAGAATACTTGAATTTCCTTGTCAGGTTATGGGGTTGATTATCTCTGGGCGGTCCGTTTTCTATAGGAAGTTTCTTTGTTTCCCCTTCTGTGGTGGCCCAAGTTATTTTGGGATCTATGGCTTGGCCCGCCTGCTGATTGGTTGGTTTAACAGGAACCTTTAGTGTGGGGAGTGTCAATGTAGGTGGTTTTGGTTCATCAAGCTCTAGGGGATTCCCCAAAGTCAAATCCTGCTCTGGTTCAAGCCCAGAAATCTGTGGGCTGCTGTTCAGCTGGTCCTGCAGGCTGGTGGCCCGCAGGGTATCAGGGTTCAAATCCTGTAGTTGAGGTGTTTCTATGAGCATGGTCAACAGAAGTTTATCACTTGTGACACCCAAGAGCCAAACATGACACAATTTAAAAATAAACTCCCACAACTGAACTTGCTCTAATTCCACATTCTGTGCTTTGCACAAAATGACACTATCTGTTTCACCCTTGAGAACCATTCTAATTTTATATCCTGTGCCCCCTTCACAAAATGAAATTGTGGTGGTATACGCTATCTAGAAAAACACCATCTCAAAAATGCCATCTAGAAAGACGCCATCTCAATCCCTATCCCAGATTTCTGGCTAAGATGCACCAGATAACTTAAAATATTGATAAAAGCCTAAAATAATTTTTGAAAACTATAAAAAAACATATTAATCAACTCAAAATTATTACAGGATTTAAATCTGCAATAAAAATGTGGGGTTAGCTAATACTAACTATAGTGTGCAAAGCTCCAAAACTCAACACATCCTAAAATGGTGATATTTTTTTATTAAATTTTAACTCCATATTAAACATGTATATACTAAAAAATAAAGTTAAAATCAAATATTTAAAAGAAAGAAGTTTCTTTGTTAAAAAAATTGATTATACATTAGATCCAAGAGCTGTGGTAATGCCTTTGAGATGGATAAGGCAGCTCTCTCTGATGTAATAGGACAAAACCTCCTTGATAACATTTGCAAACTTGACCTGTTAGCCAGCATGCTTGGATACAACAACTTTGCCTTTGAAGGCCTGGGAGTATAGCTGATCTCCATGAGCATGCTGAATCTTCAGCTTGTTGACAATTACATTGAACATAGGCTTTTTTACCTTAACCAGGCGTGAAAATTGATTATGCCAACCTTCAAGTGATGAGGTGGTCTTAGTTACGCCTTTGTTGACCTACTTATAGCAGTTTCAATTAATTGAATTGCTGCCCTTTCAGATGCGGCAATGTCCCTGGAATACACCCACCCATTGGTGCTCAAAGTACTGGATGAAAGGAGCAAATGCTTCTTGATTCTTGATAATATAATTTTTGTTGAGAAGCTTGTTGTAAAAAAGGTTGACCTCTTCCTTTCTGACCATGGCCAGAGCAGCAAAGCAATTGAAGATCTTCTGGGCCTCCTTTGTGCCATCTTTGAATACCAGCTTATTAAAGGGCTAGGTTTTTCATCAGTTTCTTGCGCAGAGCCTGGC
This sequence comes from Entomophthora muscae, assembly GCA_014839935.2. Lineage (NCBI taxonomy): Eukaryota > Fungi > Entomophthoromycota > Entomophthoromycetes > Entomophthorales > Entomophthoraceae > Entomophthora > Entomophthora muscae. Next base: position 22,543 of record QTSX02007139.1, on the reverse strand, counting down.
AGTAGTGAAAAAAACAGCCTTAGGGCCTGCTCCTAAATACCTTGATAAAGGTGTTGGCTTGTGCGGCCTCAAAGTCAACCATTAATGTGGTATGGTAGGGAGGGGACTCTGGCGCCTTTTTGGTTGCGGCCTGTTGCTCCTGAGTGGCCTCTGGGCTGACCTTCTTCTTGCGGCCCCTTTTCTCAGTTGGCTTTTCTTCAAGTGTGGGCAAGATGGCATCCAGTTTTTGCTTGAGTATATCCAAGGTGTTAATGTAAGTATCTTCCCTTTTATTAGGAAGAAAGAAGAAGACAAAGGGGATTGTGTGTTCAAATACCTGACTGTGGATGACCCAAAGCTGATAAAAAAGCTTTGGACAAGAGTCAAAAGTCCCATTGGCAAACCAGGTATCACACTTTAAAAGGCGTACAAGATCCTCTTGTATTGAAAAGCACAAATACAGTTTGGTGAACCTTGCCCATCATTTTGTAGCAGAAAGGGCTTGTCAAGCATGGTAGTCTTCTGGACCTCCAAAAGTATAAGCTCATTGATGCTCATAGCGCTGACACCAAGATTGGCATCAATTGACTGTTGATCAGTCACATACTGTTGGAGTCTGGTCTTTTCTCCAACCTCCTCTCTCTGATCCTCATTCAGGTAAAGGAGAGCATGTGTTACCAGCTCAGTTGAAGTCAAGTCCTTGTTGAAAGGAATGGCTTGGAAAAAGGTACCAGTGCATAAGATAATAGAGGATCATATCAGAGCCCAAACAGTCATGCTCAATTGTGAGCTCCTTGATTTGGGTAGACCAAATTTTAGTTAATTGCGTGGGGCAACCTGGACTATCACACCAGTAGTGATGGTGTGCCATATTTTTTCTCTTGTCATCGCATGGGAAAAGGAAGTTGTCCTTGACAAAGCCAGCACCCCCTTCTTGTTCATAATGGGAAAAGAGTTGGGGAAAATAGCCAGAACTTTAAATTGCCCCTTGACATTGCAGATATTGGCAACTGCATGTAAGTCTCACTCTAGGATGGGCTCCTTCTCTGAGGCTGCGGAACTATGATCACCAGAGTTGTTTTTTGGAGCCTCTTTCATTCTCATCTTCATCATTGAAGTGAATGTGCTTCTCCTGGGGATCAGAGGGGGAGTAGACTAAGAGTGAGTGGGGAGGGGTGGGGCTATCAGCCTCAGGCTTGGGGGAAGGTGTGGGGGGTCTTGGCAGGGTTTTTTCTTTAGTAGTCAGCTTGAAGAGGGTAGCCTTGGTCTTTCTTGCCTGAGTGGGAGTGACCGTGCTCTTGGGAGTCTTGGGGGTAGCATTGGTAGTAGGCTTAGGAGGCATCTAAGAGTGAATTTGCATCATAAAAGTTTAAATTTGGGGACAATTTTTAAAGAGAAAAATGAGAATATTTCAAATATAAAAGTAGTCAATATTTTTACATGGAATTGTAGAGAAACTCTCAAATTATATACCTGTTGAGTTTATACTTCTGGGAAGTATAATAAACAGAAAAAGGGGAAGATTTAAGAAGAGAATGGTACTTTATTGAATATGAATATAGAATAATATATAGTATCATGACAAGCCACATATTTTACATGTACGTCATGGGGGTCATGGGGCTTATCTGAGTAATGTTCCTCTTGAGTCACAAGGCTTAATCAAGTTGTGTTCCATTTAGGACCTGGATTGAGTGATCCCTGTCATAGATGGTTGACTGATAATGGTGCCACCAGTTTATTGACTGGGCAGTGAACCATTCAGTGAGCCATTTGGTGATCTACTTGGGGTGTTAATTCCCCAAGAGGAAGTAATCAAAGATGTTGTGACATCTCCCCCTGGGGTGCTGGAAGGCGGAGCCTTGGGAATTTTCTTAAGAGTGTAGGGGATGCATGCTTGGTATTGATCCAGTTTGGCGTTGGGAACAGGAAGTCTGGAGTTTTGTTGGGCTGTTCTTGCTTTGCACAGGCGGAGGCAGTTGTGGTGCATATGTTTCAGTTCAGTCCAAGATCCAATCCCTTTGATGAGATAGGTGTTATTGGGCTTGATTTCCATGACAATGCCTGGTCCACACAATCCTGGGTCTAGTTTGTATTGGTCATGATTGACAACCCAGATTTTGTCCCTAACTTGGAATCTCTTTTGTTGTAATGGGATTGTTTCCCTTTCAACCCTTTGGTGTTCCATCTCCTCTTGGTCTTTTCTGGTGCATTGTATGTTAGGGTTGCTGTTGTATGGCACCTTTTTGGGCAGGGGTAGTTGTGGTCCTGCTGATGTACTAACAAGAGCGGGCTTTTTTCATAGACAAGTTCATAAGGGCTTTTACCCATATTGCAGTCAACTCTTGTTCTACAGATCATGAGCGCAATTGGGAGCATGTCAATTCAGGCCTTTGGATTGTTAGCAGATAACTTACTGAGGGCTTCTACAAGCGCGCTGTTTAGTTGTTCTACTTGTCCATTTACTTGAGGATGATATGGGATGGCTGTGATATGTCTTATCCCATTCTTGGCAAGATAGATATTGGTGTTAATGGCCTTAAGTTTTGTGCCTCCGTCTATGATTAGGAGGTCAGGTTTACCAAACTTGGCTATGATTTCTTTCCCAATGAATTGTCTCACATTTTTGCCCTTGTGCTTTTTAGTGGCTTGCACCATGGGCCATCTGGTTGCATAGTCAATAGCTTTGATGTACTTCTTGCCCTTGTTTTTGCCAGACATGGGTCTAACAATATCCAGTGACCATATCTTGAAGGGTTGTGTGATGGATACAGGTACTACTGACTTAGGTGATGCTTTGGTTTGGGTGTGCTTCTCACAGACTTTGCATTGTTCCAGTACCTCTCTGATATCATCTAACATGTTGGACCACCAGTAGCGTGCCTTGAGGTATTTGCCCAAGTTTCTACTGCAAGTGTGTCCAAGGTCTCTGTGATATTGGAGGATGGTGTCAATCTTTTGAGTTGACAGGACTTAAGGTACAGTGTCCCCATTTGGAAGTATTTGGTGAAGGGTACCATATACGCTTTTGAACAGATGTTTGTTCTTGAGGACCTTCTCTTGGATGTACATTGGTGTTCCAGGTGGGAACCCTTCCTGGATATTCCCCATGATTAACATGGGCCAGTTGGGGTCACCATCAGCACAGAGGACATGTTTGCTGTATAGCCTTGACAGGGCATCTGTAGTAAGCATTTTCTTGCCTGGCTTATATTCAAATTCCATGGGGTATCTCTGTATGAGACTCATCCACTTGGCTTGTCTCCTTGACAAGTGTTGTTGTGTTTTGAAGAATATCAGCAACTTGTGGTCAGTGAGTACTTTGAACGTTTGGGCTCCTTCCAGATAGCATCACCACTTCATGAGGCAGTGTATGATGGCTACCAACTCCTTGTTGTGTATAGGGTATCTTTGTTCACTGTCAGATAGTTTTCTTGACTCATATGCCATGGGGAGGAAGTCTTTTTATACCATTTGGATACAGAGTACTCCTCCTATGGCATAGTCAGAAGCATTGGTTTCTAGTTCATAGATTCCCTCACAAGAGAATATTGGAGGATAGGGGCAGAGACCATGCGTTCCTTCAGTTGGCAGAAGTGTTGATCACGTAGCGGTGTCAAGACAAACTTAGTTGTTTTGCCCATGATGGCAGATAGGGGGCTGTTAGGGTGCCCCAGTTGGGGGTAACCCTTTTTATGTAGGCTACCATTCCAAGAAAGGTGCAGAGTTCACTTTTATTTTTTAGAGCTGGCATCTCAGTTATGGCATGTATCTTGTCTGGATCTGGTTTGATTCTGTCCCTGATGATAATGTGACCAAGGAATGGAAGTTCTGTCAAGAAGAATTTGCACTTTGACAGTTTTGCAACCATTTGGTTTTCTTCAAGGGTGCAGAGGACCAGGCAGACACCTTTCCAGTGTTGCTCCAGGTTGGGGCTATAAATGATGATATTGTCCAGGTAGATGATTGCTCATTTCCTGATGTGTTCCTTGAAAACTTTGTCCATGAAGGTCACAAAGGGACTGGGAGCGTTTGTCATGCCAAAGTTGAGAACAACACATTCAAAGAATCCATATTTAGTTCTAAATGTGGTCTTTGGAATGTCTTCAGGTTTCACACAAATTTGGTGGTAACCTGCTGTCAAATCAATTTTTGTGAAGATTTGGGACCCCCCCAGGGCATCAAAAAGATCATCAATGAGGGGCAGGGGATACCTGTTCTTAATTGTGACCTTGTTGAGGGCCCTGTAGTCTGTGACCAGGTGGAGTCCTCCATCTTTCTTCACCACAAAGAAGACAGCAGCGCCAAAAGGTGGCTTTGATGGTTGTATGAGTCCTTTTTTCAAAAGCTTTGTCAAGGTAAGCTTTTAGGACATTGTCTTCTTGTGGTGTAAGGTGATAGATAGGTTGTGCTTTAGATACACTCCCTTTGAGATCAATTTTGTGTTGTATGCCGTGGTCAGGAAGTAGCCCTGTTAGTGTTTCTTGGAAAACAGTGGGGAATTTGTTAACTAGCTGGTCTTGGATGGGGTTCTTTTCATGTAGAGTCTCTGTATTTTTAAAGTGGATGACCTTGTATGTACAGGTACTCCAATTGATTTTGCTAGGGTTGACTTCCTTTTCTATCTCCATGATTTTCACAAATACATGGTCCCTCATAAGCATGTCAAGGTGAGTTGGATAAACATGGTGGTGTACTTCTCCTTGTTATATGATGAGAGTAGCACTGTCCCAGTCAATATGAGGTTTGGTCTTTCTCATCCAATCCAAGCCAAGTATAACGTCATGCTTGGGGATTGGAATGATGGGACCACTAATTGTTGTTTGGACGTCTCCAATTTGTGCCCGGAAAGGTTTTGTCTCATGGGTAACTGGTGTGCTGCGGTTGTCTGCCATGATGACTTTCTTGATGCTACTTCGAATGATAGGTAGCTTCATTAGGTCTGTGAAACTCTTGTTAATGAGTGATTGATTAGCTCCAGTGTCAAATAGTGCTGTACCCTGGTATCTGCAAAAAATAGAAAGGATAGGTAAGGAGTTTATTTCCAGATCGGGTGGCAAACAGTAGAGGATTGCTGGAGGGAACCTGGATCATGGTGATTGAGTCCACGTCATGTTCTCTGTACAAGTCTTGTGAAGAGGGGGGGAGCAGCTTGCCTAAGCACTCCCCTGAGCTTTTCCCTCCTCATTGGTATCTTTGGTGCTGGCCTGGTTGGCTTGTGCAGTGTGATTTCCATTATAAGGTTGGGTACTGTTGGCTTGGTTGTTTTGCTTATTGGGGCAAGGCTCTTTCTTAACTGCAGGGCTTTCCTTGCGTTTTTTGGTGGTGTGTAGATGGTCATACTTCTGAGCTGTGTGTTTCCCTTCTAGGAATATATCCTCAAGATTCTTGCAGCAGGTCATGTTGGACTGACGTCTAATGTGCTTGGGAAGGCCATTGTAGAAGTCCAGGTGTGGCCCAGGTTCATCAAAGTTGATGGTGTTGGGCGCACAGTCACACAGTTCTTCATATGCTGCAATGTATTCTTCAATGGTTCCTGTCATTTTGAAGGTTTGAAGCTCAGTCATAATCACCACGTCTGAGTCTTTCATGGAAAACTTTTTGAGGAATGCAGCCTTGAACATTTCCCAATTTTTCTTCTGGTCAGGATGTTGGGCTAGCCATTTGGTAAAAAAATGTGAAGCAGTCCCTGTGACATGGAGGGCAATTTCGCTGACCCAGAGTCTCTGGGGGTACTCCACTTATTTGAACTTACTCTCAGTACTGTTGATCCAAAGTGAAGCGTTTTCCCGGTGTAGTCCTGCAAAGGCGCCAATTTCAGCGGTATGTAGGCATTGAAACACAATATTGGGTATCTCAGGTTGTGTAGGCGCTGTTGTGGTTGGCGTAATAGTGAACAGTCTGCAGGTTTTGAGGGCGTTGTACTGGTCAATGGTAACAGAGATATTATTGTAGATGATAAGTCCTGGGGGAACGTCTTGTCCTACTTCATAATCTCTCTAGCCGTTAGGGAGTGACATTGCTTGTGTTCTTTTCTTGGGAGGAATTTTTCCTTTGAGTTGGGTAGGTATGAATAACCTACCTGTGCTACCACTGTTGAGTTTATACTTCTGGGAGGTATAATAAACAAAATAAAGAGGAAGATTAAGAAGAGAATGATACTTTATTTGATATGAATATAGGATATTATATAGTATCATGACAAGCCACATGCCGTCCATGTACGTCATGGAGGTCATGGGGCTTATCTGAGTAATGTTCCTCTTGAGTCAAGAGGCTTAATCAAGTTGTGTTCCATTTAGGACCTGGATTGGATGATTCTTGCATAGATGATTAACTGATAATAGTGCCATCAGTTTATTGCCTGGGCAGTGAACCACTCAGTGAGCCGCTCAGTGATTTACTTGGGTTTTTGATTCCCTAAGAGGGATTAATCAAAGATGTTGCAATATATGGATTTTTATACTGAGCCTGAAGAGGAGCCTGATCCAAATTTGATTGCCTGCGTGGGGGTACTTGATGAGATCTTGAATCTATTTGGATCTGATAATGATATGCAGATGGGTCATTATTTTTCTTGTTATGCCTAAGCGCTGGACTGATTATTTTATAACTTAATTACATTATTTATATTCAAATTATTCAGAAAGGTGAAAATACAATCAAAGTCAAATCTTTAATTGATCTTGGGCTTAGATATTTTTAAAAAAAATATTTATCAATTTTAGAATTGAAAATTGCACCTTATAATATTGCTGGAAATATCTTAAGTGCTACTACATACTACAAGCTAAAAATATTTATGATGAGTTGCATGGGAGAGTAATAGCAGCCCCAAAGCTATAAATGCTATTACCTTATCTTTGGCTCATCATAAATATTCTTAGTTTGTTTCAGAAAAAAGGTTGTTGTTTTTGAAAGACTGATAACTCTATTTAAAATACACCCTCTAGTAAGCTGCCCCACTTCATGAACTTGCCCTAATGCACCACTAGCATCTTCTGATATTTTTTTCTCTGGTATCATCACATGATTTCAAATGATAAGTTATCTCAGAATATTCTGAGAAACTTTCAAATGTTAAAGGTGAAGTATACAACTTCCCATATTTCATAAACTATGAAAGATTAATGTGCATATTTCTAACTTTGAGCTCTCTCCTTATAGGCCTAACTTTTCTCTCATAAATATAAAAGAATGACTTTTGAGAAATATTTGAGCCTGATAGCGCTGATTTATATAATTTTTTTCTTTTTTCTTCTTGCTCAAAAATATTTTTAATATCATTTATATTCTTAATATAAAGCTGATTTTCTTTCTATTTTAATGTTTTTGATATTACACCAAAGTGACCATCAACAATGCTTTTTCCATGACATTCTACAAATTTATTGTATTTAATAGACCCTTTAATGTATTGTGGTGCCTCCTTAAATAGATAATATAAGAATTCATAGGATCTAAAATGGTTTCCATTATCAGTCTATACTTTGATATTCTTTATTTTTTTTAAACTTATCTGATTTAAGAAGACTTATTAGACATTCACCTGAAAACAAAGAATCATGAGACAATATTTGAGATAAAAAATCATGGTAATCATATTTAACTTTATTGTTTTCTTTAAATATCAATGCAAACCCTAATAAAGAAATAGGTCTTTTGGAATAAAAACAGTTATTAGTTTCAATTGGACCACCACCAACTTTTAAATTCTCCTTAAAATCTATAACTATAATACATGATTCATTATCTAATTCATTGATATATTTCTTATATTCCCTATTTTGATGAGCATAAAAGACTTGGTGCTGATTAATAGCTTTTAAGTCACTGTTTATAGATTCTGGCAATAATAAGTTTTTACTTCACATTCTTCTTTTCTTTTTTCTAAGGATGATTTTAAGTTACAAATATTACACATATCAGTTTGTTTTTTACTCTTGATTATATTTTTTGGTATTAATTTATAATAAGTTAAAAGTGATATTTAAATTTCATTTTTTATTTTCATGTTTTCATATATTTCTTTTTTTGTTTTTAATAGAGAATATTTTATTTCAGTTGAATAATCATTCAATTCTTTTTCAATGCCTTTATAAATTTTTTCTGGTGCTTTTTTTGTAAACTGGCTTGTTTCAAAAGAATTTTCCAGTAGGTTTTTAATTATTTTTTTGATTATTTCTTTTTTTACTGAATAGTTTTTATTTTTTTGGCTTTTTTATTTAAGCTTACGTTTTTATTTTTATTTATTTTTCTTGAGTATTCAAACTCACTTTTGGTTATACTAAATCCCATATCAGTAAGCTCTTTTAAAGAGTAACTGGAAGTAACCAGAGATTGCAAGGCTGGGAGATGTTTTTGGGGAGAAAATTTCATGAGATCTTTTAAGTTTTCAATGAACTCATTGTCTTTTTGAATTTGAATAGTTGGCAGGAACTGAGGTTTCCTAAATTCAGTTTGAGTAAGGAAGTGCTTGATGAAATCATCAAGATCATCACCAGCAATAAAGAGGAATGCCTTTTTTAACATTGCAATTCTCTCTCTTTTTGTTGGAGCTCCCAAGGGAAAAAAGGGTAGCATGGCAGAAGTAAATTTAACTGAGGACATGGTAGTATTTTGAATCTGTAATTAGGCCGGATCTCTGAAATGCGCCTTAATGATGGAGTAGTTCTGATCAGAATGTGGCCTTTGAATGGGGTCTTTTGGATTAGAAGCTTTGTGGTGCTTTAGCTCTTATATACCAAGCTAAATGACACCATTCTGAAAGAAATGGTGTGATAGCTTTTATTATAGTTTGAACTTGAATTTATGTTTGCAGAATTGATTAAATACCCAGTTTTCATGCACAAGTGATATATGTGAAGCAGCTAAGCATCATTGTTACATCATATCCTCTTTGTAATTACTGTGAATAAATTAAAATAATATATTAACTTAATTACAACTCTTCCGCATATTTTTAAAATGATAAAATATTAAAGAATTATATTTAAAAGATGCTTAATTTGAGGTTCACAGCTCACTTAAACCTCAAAATTCATCTAAACAGCAAATAAATTAACGTCCTAACTTTAAACTACCATAAAATCCTAAATAATTGAGCTTTTTAAATAAAATAAAATGCAAAAATAATGCTCTTGATCTTACCTTTAATTTTTTCAAATATAAAGTATATATCAATTAATGAAAACATTAACTTTTTTAGCTTAAAGCAATCTATTTTATTTCATTATCAAAATAATATAATAAAATATAGTATATGCTCTTTTAAATTGCTTTTGCTTCAATATATAATATAGTATATATATTAGTATTTTAACATCAATGTAAATATAAGATTCTTAGCTTCATTTTGATAGTTTACAGTGTGAAAAAATATTAACTTTTTGTTGAGTTATTACTGTTTCAAATATAAACATTTGTAATTTGATTTTTTCAAAATTGAACTGTGTTATGCTGCAACTTGGGCAGCATGTGTATTAGAAAATGGCCTAATCCCTAAAATAATGACCCAGATCTATAATTTTTTTCAGCAGAAAGTGTGCATCAATCAGATCTACCTAATCCTCCATCCCAGGCCTATCTTTACAACCGCCAGTCTGAAGTTTAATTAGCGACAAATATCCTTCCGCACGTCAAAAGCATGTGAACTAGGGCGTAGTGGAGTTTGAGCTTAAGCGTCAGACATTTTTGGGACGCTGCACAGCTCAACCTTTAATATAGTCACTCCACGGTAAGGAATTGAGATGGTCCTGAACCTTGGGTAGTCCGTTTAATTATGATATTTTATTTCAACTTTCGATGGGAGCGTGGTACCACTTATCTTGCAAGGGTAAGGTTTTGGTCAGCTCGTAAATCTTTTTGTCCTTCAAGGCGCTAAACTATCGGCAACCAACGGTCCTTGGTTTCTGGGGCTAGTCCAAACGGATTTCACTTGTGAACCTTGTCCCGATTTTCTATAAATCTCATTGTAAAATCTGGTACATGATCTTATCAATTAACTACTTTAGATACCCATATTTGAGTCTATCGGAGTAAGGAATTGGGGGTAGCTTTTAGCTATCTGTATCATACCTTCTGGTCTGAACAGGGGAGAATGCTGCCCTTGCTTTAAACCATGGTATTCTGTATAAAGGCTGCCAGTAGCTTCCCGTGAAAAAGGATTTTATTTCTTATTTTTAAATTAAGATATGTCTGGTAACATGTATCGCTTAAGCTAACCAGAATGCTGCCTTCCGTTGATCGGTTCTCTTTCCAGACGGCACTTCGTTGGATTTAAAACAGCCTAATTGAGGTTGTCACCGAGGTAGACTTTTTTCACGAATCCTTGGCGCTGCTTAGATGGGCATGATCTGATTGGCTACTCTGTACACCAGGGGTCAATTGGAAGCTCCTGACCAGGAAATCTTACGGCTTAGGCTTGAAGTGGTACGGGGAGTATTTCCAGATGCTCTACGCTCGGATGTAATTAGCTGTTGGTAGATTGGCGTGGCGGAAGATTTCTTTGGATGAGCTTAGTTCGATGCTGAGCGGATGATCTACAATGGCTTGGTTACAATATAGCGGATAGTTGGTTAGATGAACTCGGAGAAAACTTCATCAAGGGGCTTGTCCGGTTGGGAGGTTGGTTTAGATTTAGAATTTATATGCCTTGTTTATATACCCTGTGTATATACCTTGTTTATATACCTTGCGCAGCAGCTGGGAACTTTGAGGAGATGCCAGGCGGGAGTTCAACTTGGCTAAAGGGGAACCTTGGCATCTTCTCGCCAAAACTGCTTCCCGTCCCACTTTAAGACAGTTTATGCAGATGGATTGGGATACAATCCCGTTTAGACCCTAAGTGCCCCTGGTTTTTAATAAAGTGCGAGGCGTGAAGTTGAGATGCTTGGATTGTGATATGTAAACTAAACCGTTGCTTTAAAGGCTAGTCCTGCGGGGTGGATTACGAGAATAAGCGAGGCACTGGCGTACGGAGGTTGAAAGTGATCATCTATCTTCCACAACCATCCCCGTTGATCAAGACTAACCTCGGATTCGATACCAACCGTCATAGGTAACATCCTCCATGCCAACAACCCAAAATTTTATATTGGCTTGATTTTAAAAAAATACTTAAAATTAAAATTTATTCAACTCTTAACATCAAAGGCAATTATCCAAGCCAAAAAGTAATACTAATATAATAAAATCCAGAAACATTTTTGGGAATAGTTGATATGCATTATGTTACACTCTACCAGTTGCCACTTTGATCATACCAAGCTCTGATCACAGTAAAGAAGAACATATATTTTGGAAATATCTTGAACATTCAACTAATGGCCTGATAGACACCTACCCAGCCAACCTGCCCAGGAGAGGGCTATCTCTGCTAAATTCCCGTAACCCTGGGTTGGACATATATTCAGCCAATCATGTGACAAATTAAGTAAACTCCCTCTATTAATAAAAAATCTCTTAAAATAATATGCACTTTTATTATTTGGTATAGAAGTCCCTTTATGGTATTAGAGCATTGCTAGTGGAGTATCTGTAACTAAATTGAATTAATATACCAAGCAGTAGGGTTAAAGCTGCCAAGATAACCCCCAAAGTTTAAAAACTAAAAAGGAACGGTATCAGATATACTGTTGATCAACTCCACCCTTTTAAAAAAATCTGGCCTGAGTTTTTTATCTTAGCAGCCTTGTAAAGATGTGTTAATTTATCATCAAAGTATAGAGATATGATTTCCTTCCCTAAAACTTTCTTCTTATAGTGGTCAATGAACTGACATATCCTGTAAAGTTACCAGTAAAATAAATATATTTGGGTCTGATTTTAGACCATAGTTACAGACTGAGGCTGCTACAAACCCATGTTCCATAACCTATCAAGCTTGGCATGAGGTTTGCAGTGGCACATGGGGTTTTGAACCAGCTATTGTTACAGCTAATGGTCCAAGTTTTTTGTTACAGATCCCTTCTATAGTCACACCCCTTTAGTCAATAATATTGACAGGCTTGCATCATAAGGAAGAAAAATATTGGAAAGGTTATATGTTTTTCTTAAATAAAGCTATATTCTTAAATAAACTTTTGAAGGGGTAAGCTAGATTAAAAGTATTTTAAGCAATGTGTGATGCCTGACTATTAAATATCTTTGGTTTCAACAGCTGGCATATCAGGCAGGATGCAGCCCAGAAACTTGCTGAATTAAGCTAATAACTTTATCAGCCTTGGCAACTGCCTTTGCAGATGAAAAGACATGATGATACTTATGGTATGTAGTTGGTTAAAAAATCACTCAATCTCAATACAATAGCCTTGAAGCCCTGTTGAGATCAAGGAGAATATCCAGCCTTGAGAAAGCAAATATTTTTGGGATATAGATATACAAAACCAGGTTTTTATGATGGTTTCCAAGCTGTGAGAATAAGCAAAATTAAACCTGCCCAAAACAGACTTTCTTGGGGAGAAATGGAAATGGCATGCTACTGAATCTATTGCTAATTACTACAGATCTCATCTCTTCTGAAACCAGTTCCAACCCAGCTAGCCCTGTTTTATTCTAAATATTTTTTGCTTATTCTCACAGCTGTATAACTGCTTTAATAATATAACTTCACCCATTTCCAATTTCAAATGCTTGAATCAAACTATGTTCAAGGCTGGCTTGCTTTATTTGTCCCATCAAAGTATACACTATTTATATATATCTTTCTGTCACCTATCAAATTGAAGTTGTGTTTTGGATCAAGGCATAGCCGCTCCAGGGATCTAGACTTGAATCACTGCAGTTACCAGCCCTAACTTTGTGAACTTTACCATATAGCTATAAGTTTCCACCAATATATCAATAAGAGAAACCTTTTATATTAAAACTTTTTATTCTCTTTTATTGAGCATCTTAAATAAAGTTTTCTTTTGGTTATTTAAAGAACATGCTTGGAATTCAGCCATTATACCATACTCAGCTCTAACCCGGGGCAGCTTTGATCCCTTCATTAAACATGATCCCCGCCACCAGTACCAATGTAATTTGGCCTACAGTCAAGGCATCAACATACTCTTTCCCAGGGATCCCATACCTCCAGAAACATTGATCCGCCACCTCAACAGTCTAAATTTGAGATCCTGATTATTGCTCAGTGGTGCCGTTGGCTCTGCTCAAGCCACACTGTCACAGAATCTTACCATACAGGGATATTGTTGAGGGTAGGGTCAGGATAGATTGAAGACCTTCTGACCTCTTAGAGTTTGGTATAGCGCACAGGAATGCCATGATTAACTTATATAAGGATGGTTGCCAAGGGTTATATTTTTCTAGCCAAGCTTTTTAGTGACTTTCTTTAGAGAGGTGCTTTTGCCGGGATGGTCATATGAGGCGTGGTTGAGTTTGGGCCTGAAAGTTGCCATGCTTTATTGGCTGTTTTGGTGAATCCAGATTTCATATGGATGGGAGCAGAAGATGTATCCTTGAAAGCATAAATTTTTGTTACCATGGCTAAAAGGAGCTGGGTGATAACTTGCTGCCAAGGTTTACCTGGGATCAACCTGCTTGGTAAAGTTATATCATCCTTGGTTTTTACTGGTATACCCTTGCAAGGTCTTGCCCAATAAGGTGCAAGATTGTATGCTATACTGTGTAAAGCATCTGGGTTTAGATTTAAAAGGTAAAGTAAAGCTTGTACCATTTGCAAAAGAGCCTTTAGGAGGCCCGCTAAGAACTTATGATTCGACAAAAAGGATGATATCAAGTTAACTAATCCTAAACAAACTACATAAAATAATCAATCCAATAAAGATTTATTTGTAGCTAAAGAGATATCTACATTGGTATATCCCCCATGGGAGTATATTGACATGAAAGTAGCAAGGTTACCTCTCATAAAAAATGATGACAATAGGCCAATTGCTTGTTGTTGAGCTATCTGTATCCCAACATCCTAGATATTTAAACACTAGCAAATCTGGAAGCGGAATGAGATCTGATAAAATTGTAATTACTATAACCTTAATTTCAGAGGGATATGGCCTGAAATATAATTTTGAGGTAAAAATTTTAAGATCCAGAAGAAGAAATGGAAAGATTGAAGAAAAAACCTGCAGTAGTGATTAGGGGGAACCCACTTGGAAGTTCAGCTTAAGACCTACTCTTCCAAGTGTCTTTATTTATAGATACGGAAAACCAAGTCCTGGGGGATCTTCAAGGAAAAAAGGGAGTTTCTTGTCAGGTGGGTTGGGTAGACCAGGAGAACACATGGTAGTTTGAGAACACTGCTGGTAACAGAAAGCCAAAGATCTGCATCCTGCAAAGGCAGAGAAGGTGCTGGTTGCGTCAGCAGCAGAAAAAAAAAACCTATTTTAAAATAGGAATTATAAAAAATATAATAAAGAAACTGTGCATACGCACGCAAAAGCAAAAAGCAAACCAAGAAGCGAGCAAAAATAAAGGTAACAGCTGTTAATGTTGTAACTAATAAATTCTAAATCAAGCCTTAGTTTGAATTAAAACTTGGTCTTTCAATAGCCTGCCATTTGGATCAGGGCATAGCAACTCTTTTGGGGCAGGCTTCTTATTTTAGGGTAGAAAAACAGGTTTCCATTAAATTTTGTCCTAGTGAGCCAGAAAGATGTAGGCTGGAGCTACTTCTTTTTTCAGCTGTTAGATTCTATATATGGTAGAAGATGGAGGAGGCTGGGATAGTTTATCAAGTATCCTGACTTGGACTTTCTCTCCTTTGATAAGTTAACTCTAAAAAACTGATCCCCAATACTTTCTACTCCCTGGTGATGGTACAAACCGTTGTTTGCCACAAAATTTTCAATTTTGATGGCAATATCCCCAAATCTGAATGGCCAGCCCTGGCAGTAAAGATATTCTGGCTAACCAATCAAGATCCAAGGATATTTCTAAGCCCTCTTTAAGACTTGCCCTCCTCTCTTTAAAACCCTTCTTTTAGATAGAGCTTTTACATTTAGAAGTCATCCAGAGCCCTTGTTTATTATCATGCTTCATCATCCAGGGATCTGGATCCCAGGGTCAACCAATTAGCAGTTGACCTCAATTAGATAGTTACTGGTGGAGTGATTATCTCTTGATAGGTTGGTTATCTCCTGGATACTTGCCTATTTTATGTTATTTTACCCATCTAGGCCTTCTTTCATCACCTCTTCATTTTTACTGAAATGGATTCACTACCTCTGGAGCTATAGCCATCTTTTATAGCCTCTAGGTTAGCCGCCTGCTTTTAGTTCAGCTCACAGTTCAAATTTTTATCCTTGTCATCTGTGGCTAACATCAAACATGCCACCTTATCCTTTTAGGGTTGCTCTTATTGACTAGGTCCCTCAATAATCTGAATTGAGATTAGTCTGAAATTTTTAAATTGTTTAAACTGGGTCCCCCAATAAACTTTCTTGAGCTCTACATGATCTCTCTGAGCTGTCAGGCTACACAAAAACTCTCATCCTGAACAAAGATCAACCAACTAAAAGAAACCCTGGGAAGGGCTGGTTATGTACCAGCTGGCACCAGATCTGATACAGTTGAAGGTTGGTGGTTTGGCTGAGGAACCTCTTCCTGATAGAAGCTGTTCTAGTTACCCTGGCATCTTTGAAAGTTGATGTAGCTTCTCTCTAAAGGGGTTTTCTACCAACCTTGCCTTTCCCAGCGCTTGGGGAAGTTGGGAGTGACAGATGTCCAAGTTGAACTGGGAAGAGGTTTGTAACAGGCTGACCCTTATTGGGATAGAGATTGGGGAATTATATTATTGTAGGTGGGTACTGATGCATAGAATAGTATGTCTTCATCATCAGTAGTTGATGTAAAGTCTTGGGTGATCTATGGATAGAATTTGTGTGAAGGTTGCCAAGAAATCAAATAGAAAGCATGGCCATCCTATGAGTTATGATCCCTCCCCTTCCCATTAAACAGTGGATGGCTGGTTGGCAGGGACCCCAAGTTACCCACCAAATATAGGGATGTCTCAGGCCATTGTTATAGAGCCTGTTTGGAAAGTTAGGTGCAGGAATGTAATGGCCTGGATACTCTGGAGGTGCAGCCAATCATTTTAAAAATAGGTCAATACCCAGGCCATTACCTGGGAATCAATTAGACAAGGGGATAAATATGGTATTACCCCATAAGGCAAAGAACAATATGAAAAATAAGTATAGGGTTTACACATAAGGGAATTGATTGAGAGCTCTGTGGCTTGGCAGATCAGCTTGGCAGGTGCATTATTTTGGTGGCAGGCCAGGGGTTGGGCAAAAATATTGATAAGGCACAGCTCTTGGCAAAACATTTGCATTTTCTTGAATCACAAAAATTATGATCATGTTTACTTATAGAGGCATGCTAGATTCCAAAGATGGGTAATATATCAGATAGTAATATTGATTAGGAAGTCACAATGGGTTAGTCATAGATTGCACAGATCTACCAATATATAAACATCAGATGATTGAAGAGGATGGATCTGATATTGATAGCCTACTTATATATCAGAAAGATCATCATAACCGGGAAGACATGTGATGGGGAGACAAGAGAAAGCATTGACATAACAAAGGGTTTTATACAGCTCTTTCTTCAACTTTAATAAGGAGCATGATTTGAGCTTTAAAATATTTTATCATCCTGGGCATCACCAAAGATGAGCCTCCTGCCCTTACCAAGTATAATATAACTGCAGTGGTTTATCTAGAAAAATACCAAGTGGTTAAATATTTGAAGAAGGGGTTGATTCTTCTTTATTGGATATCAATCAATGCTGATTGGGCCAGGGTGGCCAAGGGGATCAGACCATGCCTATGGAGAAGAAATATCTCTGTCCAGAGTTTGCTGCCTTGCTTTATCATCTCCAGCACCAAAAGGAGGACACTTTCTGAGCTAACTTAGTGATGCATGCCCCAATTCCAGAGATTTGATGGGTTTGGCTGGAGAGATATACCCGGCTACAGGTTGGATCCCAAAACATGTTTCTGGCACTCTATGAGCTGAAGACAAGATCAATATATTGATTGTCTTCTGCAACTACTCAGGACACACTTTGATGACCTCTTCTCACCAGGAAGCACATTGCTGATTGAAATCAACAGTATTATGAATATTTGACATCTAAGGCTTAGCAATATTTGGAGAATATATTTGGGCCCATATAAATATGAACAAGTCCTATTTATGGTGGATTGATGGGAACAATGGGAGACCCATAATAGGGTGGCTCTATGACCACCCCTGTAGGCTGTGAGATATGGTGGCAAAAAATAGTTTTTCTTTGACTCAAGAAACTTTATGGATGATTGGCTTCTGGCTAGGGAAGGGACAGAAACAGCAATTGTGCAAACACAGTATCACAAAACCATTTTTTAGATGTTTTGGATTGGTTCACAAAACAATCCCTGTGATTTTGTGTCACAACTTTTGGAGTAGGTCACAATTGGTACCTCACTCCATTGTGTAGATAACAAAATATAAAAGGAAGATGGTTTTAAAGGATGAAACAGATGATTTCATTTTGTGAAGGGGCACAGGATGTAAAATTAGAGGAAGTTCAGTTGTGGGACTTTATTTTTTAAATTGAATTTATTAAAGCTTTACCTTTCATTACCTCACAATGATAGATTTGATTGTACCACAGTTTGCTTTAGATAATTATATTAAAACACCAATTAAAATATTTATAAATATCTACTTCAATTGAAAGGAATAGCTTGCATACTTTTTATTGGACACAACACAAAACCACATGAGATTGTGCTTGGTCACATCACAATTCATGCAGATTTGTTTTGTGACTTTTGGAGCAGGGCACAAAATGTGGCAGTTGAAATTGTGTACTGCTCCCTAAAAACACAAAACCAATCTGCATGAATTGTGATGTGACATGAAGGCCACAAAATGAATTGTGCTCAACTGACAAAGTCGCAAAACCAATTGTGTAGATTTTGGTGCCCATCCCAACCCTACTTCTGGCCAAGTTATTTGTCAAGTATTGGGTACATCCTTCTGGTATCCCAGACCTTTGATTGTGGGGCCAAACTGAGAAAGGTTTTGTTTTCCCCTTCTGCTATTGAGGGTAGAGTTGCAATCCATTTATTCCCCTTGGATCTAGTTATTTTAATAGCATGTACTTGAAGACTTAGGGTTATATTAAACTAGACTTTATGTATTTGATTAGATGTGTAAGGTCAAGCAGTCCTATCAGGCCATGGCTGAGAACCAAGTTTGTTTCTGGGTGGACAATTTAACTTATAGTTGGTCTTTGCTTGCCTCGCTGCGATCCTCAAGCCTATGATTTTTAACCTGGGCTTATTGCCAATTCTCACGCGCAATCGGCTATCCCATCTCCTTCTTTAGGCTTCTGGCCAGCACATCCCAGAAAGGGAAATGCCATCCCATGGCTCACGTACCTGCTTCCTGACAACAAACTGTTTACCAATTTATGCATGCGCAAGGGGATGGCCGCATTTGGTTAAATATTGTTTATACAGAAATCACCCGAGGGAAGTAGCAAACTACCCATGCCGGGTATCGGAATGTCATTAATAACGCATTATGGCTATCTTTTCTGCATTAAATTATGATTTGTCATAAGTACTAATCGAGCTAAGCCCCTCAGCATGAATGATTTATTTTAATTAAATGCCTTTTATCTATTCGACATGTATAAATAGGCGCAGTGGGCATGTTCTCTGGCATGGGTGAATTTATTGGCTACGTTGACACCGTTTCCGATGCTTTTATCCTACTAGAAGCCGCCACCCGAGGCTACATCCCCACCGTCAAGTCTCGCCCAGATTCAAAGGACCGAGAAAATATCCTCCCAGGATCCACCGTCATATTTGATGCCAGCACTACGGGCATGACACGGTGGGTGGATGGCAAGTCCTGGTCACCCTCCCGATTCCGGGATGGCTTCTTCATGTACCAGGAATGGCCACTCACTCAAGGCAGCCTTTTTAAAAAAGCAATCTCTATCATATCCCCCACCGGCCATCGCTACCATCTCATCAACTACTTCACCCAAGAATCGATGAAAGATATCTCCAGGACCCCGCGTGCTTTTACCAGCCTCCTCCCAAAAAGCGCTGAGCTGCTTGCTGCTGCCGAAGATTACCGCTACTTCAAATGCTTCCGCACTCGCTCCCAGAGCTGGCGCAAGCTGTTCCCCGCCCCCAAACCTTCCACCAAACTAGAACTCACCAAGCGCCCCATCATGCGAAGGACTCCCTTCTCAACCAAGTCTCCCGAATCCCATCGCCTCCCTTCCATCCAGAGCCTTAACCTCCTTCAAACCACTTCCCTCCCCCTCGCCACCATCTACGCAGAAGATATGCGCCAACTATCCCTCTTCTCCTTCCCATACTAGAATACATTATCCCCTTAACCAACCATGCTTCATTAATTCCATCATATCCTTCTAAACCAGTCAACTGTCCAAAGATCCCCAACTCTCATCGGCCTTATTCAAATATTAAAAACCTCCTATCAATCACTGCATACAACGATACAATATCAACCATTCAAAGAAACTCATGTAAATTTAACTTCCGCTTATGGCCCCTAAGTTCCCAGGGATTCCAATCCTTTATAAAACTATTCCAACTCTAGTAACAATCTAAATATCCTTGCTATATGTAAACCATACCTTCTCAAACCGACTTTTCTTTTTAAACTAAACATTTTATATTATTTCCTTCGGGATCACATTTATTAAGTATATAATAATTTAATAGTACAACTGCTGCTCCCAAAGCATAGCTCTATTTCCCCCAATAAGGATATATCTAGCATATACGCCGTCCTTAAAAGCATAGTTTCATCACCCGCTGAAACCCCAGCACTAATATTATCCTATATAACCATCTCTTATCTATTGACAAAACTTACCCCTTTCCACAAATTTATCTTACCTTCCCATATCGTAGCCACTCTCTATTAGCTGAACCAATCCCCTGATTTCCATCCACCGAACAGCACCTGTCTCCATAAAACAACTCAATTACACACCACCACCAGGGCATTTTTCAACCTACCAGCAGGCTTAATCAAGACCTGCCATTTAAAGCTAGCTATACATCGATACCCAAAGGGGATTGATAATCAAAGGGACATCTCCATACTGGCTTAAATTTCCCCTTCAGCTACACAGATATCTAATACCCACCCAATCTATCTCAAGATCTTCTTTCTAACCATCCATCTATATCTTAACCTCCAAGCTTCACTTCCCACCTTGGAGTGGTGTCAATCTATATACCCTCTGGGCTTATAACTGTTCATCCATGCCCATGTTTTACTCCAGGGGGTGGTCTGTCATTTATTAAACTTGTATACCTCTTAGCTAGCACTTTTCTTGTTTCAACCAAGGAGCCTATCTTATAAATATTCAGCATTTCCAATGAACCGCCTACAGTCTGCTGTCATGAACCTGCAGACCCCAGTGATCTATCATCCACCAAGAGGGTACCCTAAGCCTTCTAACATCAGGAGAGTACAGGAAGGCCAGGGTGTAGAGACCCAACAATTGGGGAGTACTTTAGCAAAATAAGGGGCCAAGTTGGCAACTTGGAAACCTGTGAGCGCCATCACAATTGGATCAACCATCATCATCCATCAAAAGACCTTGGCCTGTATGCTATAACATCTGAAATTACCGGCAAAATACCTGAGCAGGTATATATACAGGTGTATATGGCTACAGACTGGGTGGAGTGAGGCAATACCAGCGTGGGCCAGGAGTACCGCTCAGAGGAGTTGAGCTGTGCCGGCTCCTTGTAGTTGTACTCGCCAGATGGATTGTTGAATGACCCATGCTGTTGATTATATTTGTGAGAGAGGGGGGCTAAACTAACTAAGTTTGGCTCCTATCCCGGTGAAACAAACCACCAGGATGCCGCCCAGTGAAGAACTGGGACAGCTGCTCAAAGAGGGGACCACAGGGAGGACACATGAGACATTTGAGGGAAATAAGCATTCAAACCTATCAACACCAGTCCAGTGAGCAACCAAGGGGTACGAGTGGGAGTGGGAGGAAACACCTCAGAGATCCCAAGTGGCACGGAATTGCTCTTGGCCAAACTGGGAGAGGAAGGCATGGGAGGCCCATCCACCTCAGAAGCAGGTGGGGTGGGAACCATGATATCCAGATCCAAGTTGTTGCATGTCAAGCTCTTAACCACAGCCTTTTCAGAGAAGAGGAGACCACTGGGAAGATTCCAGAGACTGGAGAGATCTTCTCCCATCAGCCGGGTGGAAGAGGAGATTTTTCCCCATAAATCTGGGGAGGTAGACCACAGGAGCAGCAAAAATGGAGCCACAGAAAATACCACAAATTTAACAACAGGGAGTAGCATAATTATGTTCTCAAAATTTGGGTAAGGAAAGTACTTTTGTTTGCAATTAAAACAATACAAATTTGGCTTTGGGGAGGACCCACAATCAAGAGGGCAAGCAGAAAGTAATTGAGGGTACTTTGGAGGGCTTGGAGAAGTGCCTGGGTGCCTTGCAATTGGTTGGAAGAGAGAACAGGTTTGAAATTAAAGAATATATAGCAATATTCAAAGTAAAAGTAAGATTTTATATTGAAAATTACAAAAAAACTTAAGTTTGAGTGTAACCTTTTAAAACAAAAGCAAAAATACAAACAGCTATACACTGAGGTTTGTTTTAGGAGTCCTGGAAGATGGACCGGGTTCAAAGCGGGGTGGCGTAAGGTAAGGGTTAAGATAAAGACTAGCACTTTTAAAATTTATAGATTGATGGGAGCCCAAACTGAGATCTGATCAAAGCTGTAAGGATAAAAACAAGTGCAACAGAAGCCAAAACTTTATAAATCTGGAAAATAGACAAGCAGGGGACTGGAAGTCCCCTTGCTGCATTAAAAGGTATGGGTTGCAGTTAAAAGTGAGTCACATGAAATTTGGCTCTGGATCCAATTGGCTAGAGAAAAAACTTTGCTGGATAGGACTAGGGAGACTGGAGGGTTTCATTCTAATTTTCCGTGGTCAAATATGATTGGCTGGAAGAGGTACTAGACATTTGGGATACACTTGAGTTGTCAAGCGTCAATGTGGCAACCTCTGATTGGATAGCTCTAATGGTTTTTAGAAGTAGGCAACACCAGGCTAACAAGTAGTCTAAATTAACCAGTGTTTCTTCCCAAGGGGGAGCAACCAAAGGTAAAGGGTCCGCAGGGTAGGCTAGCACAAACCTCTCATCAACTGTGTGCGCTAAATTCTTTAAAGAATGGAGGGGTTTGGCTGGTGTTTTTGGGCCTTTATTGGTGCAACAAGGGAAAATTGCGCAATCCAATGCCAGATGTGGCAGTGAATTTAAAATATTGGTGGCCCCCAATTCCTAGGCATGCTGTGAGGACAGCTGAGAAGATTAGGCGATTCATCTCCTGATCCTGGGAAAGGGCAGACAGAGTGTTGTGTTTGGCTCCTGGGGACAACATCCAGGAGGACACAGCAGGAAATCTTTATAACAAAATATTTGAGGTTCAAAGCTAGCCTTGGGTTAGCCTTCAGGGAAAAATTAAGAGCATGTACCTTAATTTCCTGGAAAA